>LR999967.1:39944486-40104486 GCA_905220375.1 Tachina fera | reverse complement strand
CATTTTGATTTCCTATACTAATCTAGTTGGTTAAAAAATATATAATTATGTTAAGTGCACAAAGAAAAAAGGAAATAAGGAAAAATTATTATAATTATTTAGTTTAATATAAAAAAAGTTAAAATTTTCCAGCCTTGGAGCTTGGTTTTATTATTCTTATATTCTATACCAAACTTTTCTTTTCAAAACATAAAATATATTTAATTTATAAAGAAAAAGAAAAAATTAATTAGATCTAGTTACTTTTATATATTACAAAAAAGTTTACGTTTTCCAATCCTGGAATCATAATTTTGGATTTTTCTGATTTTTACACCAATATATTTTTTTAGGAATGTTAGATATGTTTACTTTAGAAAAAGGAAACATTAGTTTTAGTAGGTTATTTTTGTACAAAAAAAAGGTAAAGTTATTTAACCCTGGAAACGGCTTTTATACTTTTTTTATTTCATTTTTATTTTTAATACCAACAAAAAACTGAAGCATAAAATAAGTTTAGTTCAAAAAAAATATTTTTAGTTAGTTACTTTTATATGGCAAAATCAAGTTTAAGTCTGCCAGCTCTAAAACCATCTGCTCGATTTTTTTAAACACCAATATATTTTAGACTATTTCTAATACAGCAGTCTAAGACTGAATTCTGTAGCTTTTCTGGGAGCTTCGGAAAACCGATTTCACGTACATGAGACGGACAGGCGAGATTTCTCATTCGTCTTCCCTATTCATATATGGGATATGAATATTGAGGAAATTACAAACGGAATGACAAATCTATATATACCCCTTACCACTTTTGGTGAAGGATATTAAAATGGATTTCAAAAGCATTAAGAACTCAGGCTCAAGTCAGTAAAAATTATTCCCAATTAGGCATCAAACGTTTAAGACTGGGGATTTAATAGGAAGCCCAGTGAATTTATTTTTATTTTATATCGTTACCTTTATATAGAAGTGCCATCACTCATTATATGTTTGTGATCGAGATTTTTGCATTTTCCAATACATTAGATGTTTATCTTTCGAATAAAAAAACTCGATTTCAAAAAATAATGAGTTAGGGTCTTTCTATATTAAGGTAATATGTACTTTGTTATAAAATTATAATTGTATTGCAGGAGTGCAAACTTTCTAACGACTTTTAATGCAATGTCAACCCGTGGCAGGTGGCAATAAATTCAAATATAAAGAATATTTTTTAAGTCAAAAATAAACAATATAAAAGTATAAAATAATTTTAAAAATTATAACCTCTACATCAGCTACTGTTTTGGTGAACCCAATGGTAAACTATAATAAACGAATCAAAAAGAGTTTTGTAAAACTGGATTAAATAGTTCAACACCTGTAAAAAACATAAAAAAGATATCAGCTTTTGTGCTTCACATACATACAAACATACATACATATGTGCGAGTATGTATGTACGTGCTTAGTCATTTTTGGTTCATAAATTATTGTCTTATTTGTTAAATAAATAATTATATTTTCTATAATGCTAATCTTTAACAATAAATCTCTGAGTTTTTTTTTAGCTTTAATTAAAAAGCCAAATGTTAATAAAACTATTGAAACCAAGAAAAAATGTTATAGAATGTTTATCGAAAAAAGGCGAGAAGCCTTTGACCTTCACGAATGCTTTTAAAAGTTTCACTAAATTTGCTATTTTTAAATAATTTAGATTGAATTGACTTTCAAATAGTAAATTTTAATGACAAACTTAGATCAAGCGAATATTTATTAATATAAAACAAATTCTAATAAATTATAATAATAAATTTGCTGAGTTGCAATAATGAATGTGGCTTTAATTTTGTGCTCAAAGTTACTTAAGAACTTTAAAGCTAAAGTAATAAAATAAATAATAATATAATAATTAATTCGGTATGTATGTATGTAGGTACTTAGTACCAAAATATATTTGACTTTAGGCAAAAGTTATGGATGCAGAAAAATTATTTTGGTTTGAATATTTTATACAGTAACTAGCAGAGTGTGTGGAAGGGGGGGCGGGGGGAGGGTGAGGTCAGAGTTTTAGTTTTGTATTAAACAAGGATATTAAAAATTTGCTTAACTTATTGAAAAATAATGTTGTAAATCAATACACAAACTCAACAACTAAATACATAGTCGATTTCCCTAAAACCCAATAACACCACACTGAAAGAAAAAAATTTCGTAACGGGAATGAAACCGTTACGTTGAACTCTTTTCATTAATAAAAAGACAAATTTCATTAATCAAATTAAACATAACATTATATTGATGCAAATGTCATTAATGCTTAATATAATAATTTCATTAGTGCTTAATATTTTACACTTCCTAGTATCATTATTAAAACGAAATAATTTTCATTCGGCTAATGAAAAACGTAAATACATGTTTTTTATGAAGAAGTCATACAAATAAATATTTTAATTGGACATAAAAGAAAATAAAAGTATCAAAGCACAATTGTAATTAATCTATACTTATGGAAATTATAGTTTTGTTGCAACTTTAATGAAATATTTTCGTAACTACAATGAATAAAACTTCCTGCTGCTGGCTAGTAGGCAGTGTGCTACCCTTGTAGTCATAGGTTGGAATTCAGGATATAAGTCAATGTATTTACTTTTAATATATATCCTCACATAACACCCTTACGATTACAAATTTATATAATGCATACCATATTGCAGTGATAGGTATTGTACCAAACACGAACTCAAAATTGGCCAAACACTACTTTTGATGGCCGAAATTTTGGAAAGGAGCTTGGCCTTTTTTTCACATTTATGTTTTTGTGAGGATCTGACTACTTTTTGGAAGGTTTTCTTAATAAAGCTTTTTAAACTTTAAATTTCTAGTCTGTTATAGTTCTATTCATAATTTCTGCGCCAGATCAAAAGGATAGAGTTACATAAAATATTGAGTTATAGGGTGATATGTGCACCATTGTGTCATAATAAGGAGCGAGTAATTCGATTAATTTTTTAAAAGTCATCTGAGTAGAAATATGTAGAATATAGTGTACATTTTAGTGTAGTAAAGTCTGCTCAGGCGAAGTACATTAGAAAACGCAAAATTAAATGTCAGCATGAGTGGAATGTGCATGCAAGGTTTCAATACAGTTGATTGTGTTTTAAATTTATCTAATTGGTAACTTACCTAAGCCTATTTTTTTTGCAAAATTTAAGTTCTCTTCCGTATAATATTTCGTTAAAAATTTTATAAACTCCCCTAATTTAACAATCAGTGCTTTCAGATTTTTCCTGTTCGTAGATCCTTTAACTTAAATTCTTAATTTTTAGCTTAAAAAGCGTGTACATGCCGCCATTAAAACTTCCAGGATTTAAAACCTTTCTTGGTGGTAATCTCTAATTTAAATTTATTTTTGTATTAAATTTAAGCTCTTTAGTGCAAATTCTAGCTTGAAATGTTATGGCCATGACCCCCACTCTCCGTCACTTTTTAAATCTCAAGATTTTGTTAGCAGCAGCGCTCAATTATCATCGTATCCTTTTTAAGATGATAGCTTTTAGTTAAAGCTTCAGTTAAAAGCTTCATTACAAAGTTATCGTGGCCCCTGCCACTCCTGCTTAAAATATTTGGGTTTTAAGATTTTTCTATTTGGTTTCTCATCTTGACCTCCTTGCGTATCAAACTTCAGCTCTCTAGCGAAAATTTAATTATTTAATTCTTATGGGCGTATTCCCTCCCTCCTAATTTCAAATAACTTTTAATGTCAGTGTCAATCATATGTGTCAAGTTTCATAGTAAACGGATATTAATATTTAAATAAATAGTATATTTAAATCTGCTGATCCGAAGTACATGAAATTGGAAGTTTAAATTGTATGGGTGTGTTAACTTCCACTTTTTTCAACGAAATTTTATAACTTTGCATTATTCCAACATTTGTGTCAAATTTGCATAAAATCGCTTGAGATAAACATTTTAAATTTTCTCTTTTAATTGAGTGCTTTATTGGAATAGCCCGCCCCCTGGTCAAAATCTCCGGGTTTTCAGATATTTCTGGTTAGTTGCTAATCTAGACCTATTTGTTTATTAAATTTCAGCTTACTAACGTACATATTATTTATTTCCTTCTTATGAGTGTGATACCGCCCACTTTTTCAATCTCAATACCTCCTGTAGCCATTAGTTACCTTTCTGTCGAGTTTCGTTGAAAACGGATGGTAATGAATATATAAGTATGTAGTATATTCAAATATGCTGACCCGAAGTACATGAAATAGTAGGCTTAAATTGTATGGGCGTGTTACGGCCCATTTTTTCAACCTAAATTTATAGCCTTGCATTATTGCAGCATGTATGCCAAATTTCAATAAAAACGCTTGAGTTTAACGCCTCAGATCAGTTTTTAAATTCTGAGCCTTATGGGCGCAGCCCCACCCTCCTAGGTAAAATTTTTGGGATTTCAGATTTTTCTATTAATTTGCTAATCTATAAATACTCGTTTATCACTAGGGCAAATTTTAATTTTTGTTCTTAAGGGCGTGTTCCCGCCCACTTTTTTCAATCCAAAAATTTTTATGGCTAGTATTTATCTTTTCTGTTTAGTTTCGTTGGAAACGGATAATAGTAAATACATAAATAGTACATTTAAATGTGCTGACCCGAAACACATGAAATAGGAGGCTTAAATTGTATGGGCGTGTTAACGCCCACTGTTTTTATAAAAATTTAAAGCCTTGTATTATTGCAACATGAGTGCCAAATTTCAATTAAATCGCTTTAGTTAAACGCCCTATAAATGTTTTTTATTTCTGAGCTTTGTGGGTGTAGCCCCGCACCGTTGGTAAAAATTTGCAGGTTTTCAGATTTTTTTAGGTGAGTTCTCACTTAGTTCTACTTGTGTACCAAATTTCAGCTTACTAGCGCTAATTACTAGCGTAGCCCCGACCCCTGGTTAAAATTTTCGGGTTTTCAGATTTTTCTAGTTCATTGCTTACCTAGATCTACTCGTGTAACAAATTTCAAATGAATTTATTCTAATTATGGTTTAAATTTTATAGTTGTGGGGAACAAAGTTATGACGGGGGTAAAAACAGCTCAAATGGCTTCCTGTAAATATACATACCGTGCATTGGCCGGAACTTGGCCTGGCGCACTACTGTGCGCCTAGATATTTTTATATATATATATTGATAATTTATAACTTCTTAAATAAATTAAATAATGTTGAATTTAAATTTCATTAATGATGTTGTGTATTCAGTTGTATCTAAATAATATTTGAGGTTGTTGTGGCTGCAACGGCAAGCGCGTTGTCCACCACGCGATGAGTTCCAAGTTCACATCATGACCGGAGAATACACAAAAAGAAAAAATATGGTTGAGGTAACCATAATCAAACAGCAACATACTATGATTGAGTTATATGGTTGCAGTCAAATCATATTATTGTCAGTCAATAAACGAATTTTAAATAGTATTATTTGAGTTAATAATAATATGATCTACAAAAACAATAAACTTTGTAACACCTGATCTTATTATTGTAAATATCACGTCAATATTATTAGATATGACTAAAATATAATTGAGACTTACCATACCATGTTTTAATATTATAATAATATTGTTAAATACGACCACAGCATTGTTTAATATATTAAAAATATTTTGTTTTTTAATCATATATTTATTGGTAGATATAGAAATTAATGTTATTTATGATTTATTTGAACGGGCTAAAGTTCGTATCGCTTTTTTAAGCCACATTACATGTAATAATTATTAATGAACAAATAACATCAAAGTTAGTTGTAAATATTCTGACAATACATAGTTGAACGGAACAGCCAGCCATTTTCAAAGGCCACATCATCAGCGTTCTTCTGTGTTGGTCCACTGTGTGTGGTGTCAGTTGATGTAAATTTCTGCCTTATATACGAAACTTTCTTGCAAATGGAATACGTGCATTGTTTTGATTCATCGTATTTCAATTTGCTGAAAACGTGTTTTGTAATGAAAGCCCAAAATTACCATCTCTAATTTACAACAGACTTTTACCATTGTCGTTTATTCTTTTACTAGTTATGCACATTTTAGTTAATTTGGTTATTTTTTGTTCAACTTAAGACAAACTTTTTTGGTTTGTTAGTATTAAGTATATTTATTTAATTTGAAATTTATTTGCTTGTGGTTTAGCTTGGTCTATATACGTATTTCATTGGCGCTTAAACCAAATCATCAGTAGACTTCAACCACAAATTTTGAACAGTCACAAACCTCTTACTTTATGCACAGACTTTCAAAAACTATATGAGAATTCATAGAACAACAATATTTTTAAAAATCACAAAGACAAAATAAGTTTGGTAGGCTTTGAAACTCCGCCTACCAAACTTATTTTGTCTTTGTGATTTTTAAAAATATTGTTGTTCTATGAATTCTCATATAGTTTTTGAAAGTCTGTGCATAAAGTAAGAGGTTTGTGACTGTTCAAAATTTGTGGTTGAAGTCTACTGATGATTTGGTTTAAGCGCCAATGAAATACGTATATAGACCAAGCTAAACCACAAGCAAATAAATTTCAAATTAAAATATAATTATGACAATATGTCGAATAATAAACTTCTTAAATATATTTATTTAATTTTTGCCACAGGCCCCTGGCTATGAATTAAGTTAATTTTTAATTATTATTTTTCCAACTTCATTTGTTTCTATATTTATGATTTATTTGAACAGGCTAAAGTTCGTATCGTTTTTTAAGCCAAATTACACTATTGTTAGATATGACTAAAATATAATTGAGACTTACCATACCATGTTTTAATATTATAATAATATTGTTAAATAGGACAACAGCCACGCGTGCACTACCGATAGCTTACAAACGAAACTCTGAACTGACAACATGTTTGTAAAAAAGATTTTTTTTAAAACTTAATATAGTATTGATTTGGATAACGTTATATTGTTATTCACATTATATTATTTTTACATAATAACACAAATTGTGTTGCAGCCATAAATTTTTAACAAAACTAATTGTTAAACTCTCTATGAATTTGATAACTTTCTATGAATATAATAATGTTATTATTAAATTCAAACATTAATTAATTATCGTAACGAAGTTAATTTCTAAAATAACAATAACTAGTTTTCAACGACCACACTTTTTTTTCAGAGAACATAATATTGTTTTTTCAACCATTCTACAACCATATCTTTTCTTTGCGAGTACAATTTTATCATACATACATTTTTCTGATGCCTGTGTCGATATACACACGTAAGTTGAATAATTAATAAAATACAATGAAAATTAAAACATTAAATTAATGAATCAGAGTCATTACAACAATGACTTACGTTATTAACACAATGATTTCGATATCATCAAAATATGTTATGTTACCGTCTCAGTAATGAAATACTGTCATGATATACATACATACATACACAAAAAATTTTGTTAATTCAATGAAATAGTTCGTTAAAAAATATTAGACTCCAACGTCACTTCATTACACACAAACTAGTAATATGAATGATTTTGTAATATTAATTAAAATATTTGTACTATCAATTAAAAAATTAATTAAATTTTCACCTATAAACAATTTGATAATATCAATTAAGTTTTTCCACTCAAATTAATTATTACAATTAAAAATTTAATTAATACAATTAAATTCGTAATTGAAAATATTAATTGGTGAATACTTTTTTCTGTGTATATAAACTAAAACGATTAAATTTAAAATATAAAAATGTTCGTTGCTTAGTAAAAAACATGTCGTTATATATATTAAAATATTTTGTTGTACATTTATAACATTTTTTCAACTAATGAAACAGTTTTCGTAATGCGAATAAAGCGTTGCATTGTTAAAAAAAATAATGACAAAATCATAAATACAGTATAATGTCAAAAATCCTTGCATTTGCGAAGGTTTTTCTCTCAGTGCGAGACTTAAGGCTCAGGATTCTTAAAAATCAATCACGATTACGAAGTTTTTCGGGCATTTTCATTTACTCATTATGTATCAAAAATACGTGAATGCTGGTGATGAAAGTATTGTGTGGTTTGGAAATGGAAGTTTTCTTTTTTGTAATTTTTTCCTTAAACATATTCACATCACAGTCAAAATAGAAACAGAAAAAGAAATAAGTTCAAACAAAAATTACTAAAAACTAACTAAAATTATTAACTATCTGGTTGTAGCAAAATTAAACAAATATACTTAAAGCCAAAAAACCATAAAGTTTGTTTTGAATAGAACAAAATTAAGAAAATTAATAGACATGTGCATGAATAGTTACGGATGGTAAATTTTAGCTTTAAAAATACAACACACATATTCCATTTGCATTAATAAATATGTATTGAAGTACCGTACAGGAAATGGAACTAGCACAAGACTATTCACGTGATCGGTCCCCAAGTGATAGGGACCAGTGCGAGTTCTACCACTTCCTATGAAGTCGATGGGGTTAATTGAAACTTTGTGTGCACCTTGTGAGTTGTCACTGAACTATCTCATGGGAACCTAATCGGTGTGGAATAATATTAATTATTTAAAAATGTTATTCCGACACTTAACTGCTGCAATGAAAACTTATAATTTTTTTTATTGTTACAAATGCAATTATAATTTATTTTTAAACAAATATTTTTGAAATTCGAACTGACAACCTCCGGCATAACAGGTTTGCAAAGTACCCACTCGACCACAGAGGCACTCATATTTCACCACAGTATAAACACCAGTTAAGCTCAGGTTAATATCGAAGAATAGTTACGGGACTGGTTGCAGAGTGGCTTGGCGGTACCATTGGAGGGAGCAATGAACATTATGTTTATACTGTTTGATAGGTCCTAGATCTAACCAAATCGAACTTGCTGAGTACCTTTTTCTATAATACTACACCAAATGCCACTTAAATTGACAAAAAATCGCCACTATATATCACGACAATAGTGAATCTATAACCATTTACAAGATATTTAATTTTTTCACCATGCACTACTCCTCACTTTTGGTAATATTTTATTTTCTCAAGTCATAGGACGAATATGTTTGGATCAATTGTCATCAAATTTTTTGCACGGTATATAGAGCTTAAGTGTACACTATTTGCAAACACACGCAGTGGACCAAACAAAAGAATGCTGCTGATAAAGGTGTGTCGGCCTTTGAAAACAACATGTTGTTCCGTTCTGCTAGTGCTTGTTACAACAATTTACGATTGTCTGTTGTACAATTTGTTCCTTAAATATTGGCTTATAGAGCACTATGAACCTTAGCCTAATCAAACCAATAGCAGACCACATGTAATTTGAAGTACGGCCTAATTAAATTAAACAAAGATAAGGTAAAATAATTTTTTTAATCTATTACGAACTATCGAAGACAAACACGTTTTAATATTTATTCTAATTAAATTTCTTAATTCTAGTTAAAATATTTGAATTTTGCAAAAATAGTTTCAATTTATAGATATCACAATATATTTGACATTTCTGACAGTAAGTTTAGTTTTAAATAAAAATTTGCATATTAATTTCGTTTGCTTAAAACTATTCTTTATTTGATAGTTTTTCGTAGAATTTATTTTTATATTATCTTGGACAACAATATTGCTGAAATGAGCTTTGAATTTTAAATTTGGCATCTTTTTAATGAGTTTTAGATTTTGTGGAATTTTAAGATCAAAGATATTTATTTTATATAGAAAAACAAATGCGATGTTAAGAGCTTCTTAACAACTTTCCTAAATTAGTGTGATTTTTGTTTTGTAGAAGTGGGGAGGAAATTTGAATTCGTGCAGTGTATTAACTTTTAAATCTAGATCAGCGTGACTGATAATTTTTAGTCTTTTAAATGGATTTTTGTTTGTTTAAACAAATAGGTACTTACATATAAATTTAGAAAATATTTTACAAAATGTAACAGGTTCTTAATTTGCATAAAATTTTTAATTACTGAAAGAGAGAGGCATAGTTCTGTTAAAAAATCAAGACTGGTGTACACTTACAAATCTATTGAATTCATGTTTTATTTAGATAAACATTTCTTTATCTTCCTATTTGCCTATATTGTACAATTACAATTAATCATTGCAATGTCCAATGCTGCTACCTTACAAAATTATTGTATACGACTTCCTCCTCAATATGTCATATAGAAAACAAACCACAAACTTTAAATGGCTTTTAATTGTCCGTATTAGTTTGTAAATTATTTAAATTAAATGAAATGTACAAAAAAATAAAAATAAAACAGAAACAAGTTTTGTCCACCTTCACATATTATTGTTATTTTTTTTTATTAAAATGTTTAATTTGAAACTCGAAAGCCCCCGCAGCCATTAACAATCTTTGAGATCATAGAAAAATTAACAAAATAATCAAACGAATAAAATCATCTCGTCAAACGTGACTGCTGAAATAAGAAACATTAAAATAAAAAGTCACATTCATTCAATGTATGCTAAAATGTAAAATACATCATGTATGTAACATATTCATTGCAAAAAAAAAACAAAAAAAAAAAAGATATTTATCCAAATGTCAATATTTAGTGTTAGTTTTGTTGTGAACGTATAATACGAGTATATGTTAACCCAACAAACAACACGCGAAGCGTTTAACTCTAGTTTTCAATTTCATATTTAAACAAAAATCGATTCGTTAATCTCAGTACGATTTGAACAAAATTCCTGCTTAGTAAAATTTTTCTAATATTTCTCAAACCCAAAATAATTTACGTTGCGTTTGAAGTTTATATATGATAGAAAATTTAAAAATAAATAAGTTTCTTTTCACGAAAATGAGAATATTATATTTCTCAAACTACATTCAAATAATTTTCAAACGTTTTTTTCCTGATGAAGTTTTTGTTAAGCCTTTCTTTATTTCAAATAAGAACTACATATGTCTGAATTTATGTATCTTTCATTAAATTCAAATTTTATATTTCCATCGTAAATACTTTCTAGTATTATTCAAACATAACTTAAAACCTATTGGAAATAGAAAATTCTTTTTGTCGATTTAATTTAATGAAAAAGCAAACTTATTTAGTGAAAGATTTAACAAGAAATGAATGTTAAAATGCAATAAAATATTTTATAAATTTAAAGCAATGAAAACTCGATTTGAATAAAAATATAAGGACAAGTGCATTTGAGGAACAGTGTTACCAGGCAATTATTTTATTGTTATTATTTATGTGTTGCCTTTTAACAAAACAATATAAACAATATATTTGCAATCTTATGATGACAGAACAATATTTGATAGCAGATTTGAATAACTTGCTTAAAATGATAAATTTTTTATATGCAATTCGAAAGATTTTCTAACATTTATCATTTGAGCCGAAATTTGTACTTATGTGATTTTACTGGGAGCTTGATTTTACAAAAAAAAATTTAGTTGATCTTTTTCTCAAATATTCTCTGACATTTCTCAAGGGTAAAGAAAATATTTTGTTATAGGATTAATTGCTGAGAAAAAAATTTATAAAAGAAAACTTTCTGTTCTTTGTTGAGAAATATTTATTTACAAGGTAATAGGATTTTGTTCGAAAATATCTAAAGTTCAGTGAAGTTTTCTAAGTACTAGTTTTAAGAAAATATTTTTGAATGCGTCTGATATAATTCTGAGAATATTGGGTGGCAAAGATTTAAAGTAAATTAGCTATGGGATATGTTTCTCATGCTAAGATGTATGTAAATTTTAATCTGAATGCTGCTTTTCTCAAGTCAATTTCAAATTATTTTTTTAACTGTTATGACAGAAGCTTAAAATTGGATGATGCAGTGAGTTTAACTTGGTTTTAATGTATCAAATTTTTGATTAAAACAAAAACAATAAACATTTGTTATTACATTTATCAAAATATTGAGAAGAAATTTAATTGCTTAAAGAATTTCGCTTTTGACAATTTCCTTTTTCTCAAATCAAAATGCTAACAGTTCTCAAAACTCTATCAATTACATGTTATGGAGTTTTGTGTTGGACTATTTTCTTTATTTTGGATAACATTATATTGTTATTTAAATTATATTATTTTTAAATAATAACAAAAATTATGTTGCAGTCATAAGTTTTTAACAAAACTATATTGTTAAACTATAAACATATCACACTTTTTTATGAACATAATAATGTAATTATTAAATTCAAACATTACTTTGCTTACCGTAACAAAATTAATGTTTAAAATGATAATAACTTCTTTTCAACAAGCACACATTTGTTTCTGAGAATATAACATTGTTCTCTCAACCATTCTACACCATATGTTTTCTTTGCGTGTAGTGTTAAATAATAAATTGCTTTCCCATCATTAAAAGTGAAGTGCACCACACATCAAATAAATTTACTCAGGCCTGCAGTCAAAATATTGTTAAAACTATTGCTAATGCAACTGCATGGTTGGCATACAAAAAGAGTGTCACATGACATCCGATACTCGTGCGAGTTTTGGGTGACATATGACAACATTTATTATATGCAGTCCTTAAATTATTGACTTCATGTAGTGGTATCTCAGTTCATAAGATAATTAAATCGTGGCGCGCTACAAAACTATACATTTGTTTAAACGAAATATTTTAATTAGATACTTCTTACACTATTCTTACTACAATTCGAGCTGAAAAAAGGTCAGTCAATGTAGCAATGGTAAAATAAGAATATAAAAAACATGTTGATCATTGAGTTCTTGTTTCAATGAAAGTTTAACATAATAAATCTAGTTGCTCTAAGAAATTTCTGGGTACAGGTTCCCTGATTATCTACATTAGCAACAGTGAAATGTGCCTAGGATCCCGTTAAACCCCTCAATAATCAATTTCAATGTATTTTTAATAAAAAAAAAATATTTTACTGAATAAGTAAAATAATTATTTGGGATTATTTGTGCTTTAACAAGTGTTTTATTTTTCTGCTTACTTAAGATATTGCGATGTAAAAGAATCTATAATGAAAAAGAAATTCAATTATAAATAAATTTGTTAGTAGAGATATTTCTCGTCAAATCGTGATTTGTTGCGCTGGGTATTCAAATTAAATCGCACTATTCAAACTTAAATGTTTGCAGGGAAATTAAATTGATTTTAATTGTTAAATTGCTGAGAAATTTTCGAATGCATAACTTATAGTTTTATGGAAACTGGAAATTTATGTATTAGTTATGCTGAACTTTATGGCAATTATTTTATTTCAAAGTTGCCGGCAAAAGTTTAGTTGCCAATTATTTAAATTGCTTCGTTAACTGCGTTTCAATTGAAAAAAATGGAGCTTCAAGTTCATTAATTTTAAAATACGTTTTAGGGATGAACAGTTGTTTAATTAATATCACAAATTAGAGCAAACGTACACATCCTGTAAGCCACACTGTGCCTTTGCTATTTTCTTCTCTAATCTTTTGATATTGTAGTCGTGCGACAACTTAAAACCATATTGTTGCACTCGAGCGTGGTGCATTAATAAACCTGTCACTGCAAATAAATTTAAAATCAATTGATTTAAAGTTCTTTTATGGTTTAAATTTTAATTTTCAGGAAATAAAAATTTATTAAAAGCCAAAAAAGCAACAAGGTAAAAAAATTCAAGCCTACAAGTAAAAAAAAAAAATGTAAGCCATATGGAAACGTGGTGCATACAACCATTTTGGTAAGACAACCTTTAAACTTGTTTGATGTATGGTCATAAATTAAATAAATTTTTTTAATAAACAAATCAGTATGTATTTCGTTACAGTCGTCATTACCAAATAAAGGTATTGACAAGGTAAATCAACTTTTAAATGGCAAAACAATGAACGAAAAACCAAATTATCCAACAAAAGTTTTGCTGTTCAAAAAAAAAATATTTTACTTTAAACATTTAATGCAGTTTTTATTTAAAAAGTTTCCTTTTTTTGTCAATTCTTTAAATCTGAAATTAAAAAACAAACCAACCAAAAATGCCTTGAAATATAAAAAGAAACGAAAACAAAATTTGCCAAAAAAATAAATTAAAATAAACTTTACACAGAACAGAACACCTTCACATTTTTAACCTTGAACTTTTTTCCAATCTGTGAAATATCAAATGACGTCAGTGTGCAAGTGTATGGGAAGCATAAAACTGGGATGTCAGCAAAACAGTAAGATTCTTAGCTCCAGTCCAGCATCAGCTTCAGCTTCAGCTTCATTATGAGGTCTGAGTTTAAGGAAAGTGCGTGTATCTCTGCAGGAAATTTTGTTAATGCTTTTGTGTTTTTGGTTGTTTTTCAAATTTAAGAAAACAAACCTTAAAAAAGGTGCTGCAAAGGTTCTTGGACCTTAAACTAAACGCCAGCCGAAAGGATGCTCATTAAAACATTTTTCAATGTTATTTTTGTAAATGTGTTTATTGGCTTATTATATAAATTTGAAAGAAAACCGAAAAGGTAGAACCCAGATTTTTATCTGCCACATTTTTTTTGCTTTCACTGAACTGAAACAATTACTTTTTCTGCAAAACGAACAAAATGCTTCATGAGTAAAACACATGCAATTTAATATTATTTGATAGCTTTAGAAGTCCAGCGAGTTTTTTGTATATTTTTAACCGCCGCGAAAAAAATTAAAAATTCCCGTATTTGGAATTAATCAGGGTATGAAGTTAAATAAAACATTTCATAAACGTTTCGTGTGGAGACAAGAACTTTTAAAATGTTTGGCGAGTAAAAAAAAACTCAAACAAAACAAGTGGATTTTCACACATCAACTGGCTTTAAACATACTTTTCTTATTAGTATTGTGTTAAGTCTAAATGAGCATATGCTACTACAGGGTGTTTTTTAGAGGTATAGAACTTCGAACTGAAATAAAACACAAGAAAATCGATTTAATGTCCATCAATTTGGCTTTATTGGAAGGATAATTTTATGCCATTAATGTTTAAATATGATTTCGGGCATGTGGCCGCCGCGGCTGGCTCGAATAAAGCCAATTCTACAGGTCCAATTTTCAACCACTTTTTCGAGCATATGGGGCCGTATGTTGGCAATAACGCCACGAATGTTGGCTTCCAAGTCCCCTAACGTTTCTGATTTGTTGGCGTAGACGAGCGACTTCACATATCCCCAAAAAAAATAATCCAATGGTGTCAAATCTCACGATCTTGGTGGCCAATTGACAGGTCCATTCCGCGAAATTATGCGCTCATCGAATGTTTCCTTCAATAAATCGATTGTGACGTGCGCTGTGTGGCATGTAGCGCCGTCTTGTTGGAACCACAACTCATCCACATTCATGCCATCCAATTCGGGAACAAAAGTTGATGGACAAAGCTACAATTGCTGTGCACGGTGGCGAATCGATTCACTCGGGTCCTCTTCAACACTTTGCTCTACAGCGGCAATTGTTTCTTCGGTGCGCACTGTTCGACGTCTCTGCGGATGCGTATTATCACATAGAGTAAACGTAGTGCGAAAACGATCCATGGTTAACCGAATTAATTGCTCTGATGGACGATTATGTCGACCATAAAATGGACGGAGCTTGCGGTAAACTTCGCGAACTGAACCATTATTTTCGAAATAAATTTGCACGATTTGCAAGCGTTGTTCTTTTGTCAACCTGTTCATGATGAAATGGCAAACCAAACTAAATATTAATCACTTGACAGCTGACAAAATGGCCGCCAGTTAAAAAAGTGATGCCAACTTAAAGTTCTATACCTCAATAAAAAACACCCATTAGAAGCAAACAGCGTTTCACGCGGTATTTTAATTTTATATAGTCAAAAAGCAAACTTTTGCCACAAGTTTATTTCTCAATATAATTAACTATCTGGCTACGATGTTCGCAAGAAAGTTTCGATTGACTGCTTGTATTAAAAACATCAATAAAAACTCCGAAAATAGAGATACATATTATATGAATAGCCTCTTAGAGCCATTATTATAGATGGGCAGTAAAGTTCTAGATAGTTAACAGATAGTTAGCTGAGCAAAACTGAGCTATAAAGTGATTTTTAAGTTTTTTTCATTACTGCAACTGCCAGATAAAGTAACTAATATAATTTTTATATTATGGCAACATTAATGTTGATAATTGCAACCACTTTTTTTTTGTTTATTTACTGAATTACAAGCATAATGGCACATATTTAGAAATAATCACTAAGTGTTAACTATTTTAAGTACATATTTAAGTTATTCATACATAGTTGCTTACTTTCACGAGTAAAAAGTTAACTATTGGTAAATCTATAACTAAATGTCAACTAACTAATACGAGTAAAATCATGATACAATTATACCAAGGCGAATTGATAACAGGTGACCTTAACAGTCCAGATGATTATCAGGTGTTCGAAGCCTAATTGAACTGCTTTGCACCCCGATTGTCAAAATCTCTTCTTTTATCTAATGTTTGTTTACATTTAAAGTGAAAAGTGTATGTGTTTTATAAATATGTATGTATGTATTGGTATATTAGTCCACTGTTTTTGACAGATGGGGTTTTTTAAAGCCAGACGAATTGCATGTTGTTTTTAGTATTGTTGTATTGTTGTAGCGATAAGGTCACCTTATATGAATTCGCCTTGAATTATACTAGGTACATGCACAAGCCCACCCTGTTACAGTATTAATTGCATATAATTCTCAAACTTTGTTTACAAGCTGCAAAAATGTTAGTGTGTGTTTGTGTCAATAAAATGATTACAGTGTTGCCAATGAATTTACACATGGCTGTGTCTCCTATTACACATTGAAGAAAATTATACTATACATCTTTTGTGTAGGTTAACATTAACCCATTAGCGTCCGATGTTCCCATATGGGAACAAACACATTTAATTGCGTACCAGCTTAAATCAACAACAAATCAAATTTCGAATAACAAAGTAACGGCATTAACATTCCTTTGTATACAATGAAATCAATTTTTGTCAGATTGGTTGTTTGTATTCTCAGTATACGGTAAACATTTAAAGAAGTCACACATTTTTGCAATCTTCAAAGTTCGTTGATGGTTTTAGCTATTGTAGCTTTTAAACTTAAAGTATTTTTTACTTTTATATGATTTTCTGCTACGTAAGTGTATGAAATATTTAGTTGACTGTGTGCTAAGCTTCTTCACTTTTCTAAAACAGGTAAGTTTTTCCTGTTCCCAAATGGGAACAATGGGCATTTGATGATAAACATTTTTACGTGTTATAAATGCATATGTACACAGGTTGTGACATTTCATATAAGCCATGCTTAGTAAGCGCGCTTTGAGACTTCCTGAAATCGAAGGTATTTTAGAGGAACTCCTCGAGAATGAAGATCTGGCTGATGAAAGTGCTATTGATATAGTGCAATTGCCACCCGAACCAGATAGTTTGACTGATTGTGAAAACATTGATGAAGATGACCTTGACGAAGTTGCAGAGTTGAGAGATGTACCTGGTGAAGTAGAAATCCACTTCACTGAAAATGAAGACCATAAAGAGTGTCAAACGACGACATCATCAAAAAGACAAAAGCTTGACAATGAATCGCCATCATCACGCTGGCTTCATGTAGATGCAAGCTATAGTCAATCTTTTGCATCTTCTCAACGGTGCGCAGAATATAAAGAAACAATTCAGGAAAAGTTTCAAAATACAGAGGCTTTTGATATTTTTGAGTTTTTCTTTGATAATTCACTTGTACAACACATAGTCGACGAAAGTATTCGTTACGCTCACCAGAATAATTTTCATAACTTTGTTTTTTCTCCTAACTGTTTCCGGAAGTTTATCGGAGTCTTATTTTTTACGTCGTACCATAGCCTACCGAGTGAAAGGATGTATTGGTCCACAGACGATGACATTGATATTCAAATAGTAAGAAGTTGTATGCCTCGAAACAGATATCTTGAAATTAAAAGGTTCCTTCACTTTAACAACAACGAATTCATACGAGACCGTGTTCCTGATAAAGATTTTAAAATTAAACCGCTGTTTGAAAAGCTCAATGAAAACTTTTTGAAACTAAATGTTTTTTCAAAACACTTGTCAGTAGATGAGCAGATGGTACGTTATTACGGAGGACATTTTCTAAAGCAATTTATAAGAGGAAAACCAATTCGATTTGGTTTAAAACAGTGGGTTATGTCCTGCGGTGAAACTGGTTTTTGTTACAAAATGGAGCTTTACAAGGGTAAAAAAGATTCCATCGACAAGGATTTAACAACATTAGGCGAAAAAGTAATTACATCAATGGTTAAACTTCTTACCTACCCAGAAGACCATGAGCTCTACTTTGACAACTTTTTTTCAAGCTTCCGGCTTATGACAGTTCTAAGTCAGAAGAATATGCGTGCTACTGGCACAGCAAGATTTAATCGAATCAATAAATGTCCAATAAAAACCGACGATACCATGAAAAAGGAGCCTCGCGGAACTAGTTATTTCCTGGAATGATAACAGGTGTGTGAAACTACTTAGTAACCACTTAACTGTACATCCAATGCAGACTGTGCAAAGATATAGCAAAAAGGATAAAAAATACGTTGAAATATTTCAGCCATACGCGATATCTCAATATAACAAGTATATGGGAGGTGTAGATAAATTAGACTGGCACGTAAACAAATATCCAATTAAAATAAAAGGAAAGAAGTGGTACTTTAGGCTATTTACAAACTGCTTAGATATTTGTATGTTCAACTCATATGTTATTTATAATATGTGTCATGAAAGAGTGCCATATCTACAATTTATTCGTATGGTTACGCGACATTATTTACACACTGAATCAGAATTTTCAGATCCAAAAATGTTAGGTCGCCCAGTGCGAGTTCCCAAAGCAAATAGGACAATCACAAGCCACGTTTTAACAGGTATTCCAGATGGAAAGCAAAAAAGATGTGCTCTTTGCAAAAAAAATTCCAGAAAGATGTGTGTTGAATGCAATCGAGGTATGCATGTGCATTGTTTTGTAGAATACCATAATATGATTTAATTAATGCCCAATGTTCCCATTTGGGAACAAATTAAAAATTGTAATAAAAAGGAAATGAAAGTTTTAAAAAAAATTTAAACTTGTTTTTTTCTATTAACTACGATTATATATTCGGAAAATAAACCCTAAGTTTTAAAACAAAAATTGGGCGTTAATGGGTTAAAAGAAAAATAAATAAAAATAGAACCCAAAGTAGAATTACACACAGATTATACAAGAATTTAATTACATGGCCTACACATGTGAGTAGAAATTGAACACTGTCTAACTACACCCAGATTGGCAACACTGAATAACTATAATCATGCAGGAATGCCGCGTCTGCAATTTTACTTTAGTTACCCTGTAATTGTTATTTTTATAAACAAAATACAGTTGTTTCTGAAAATTTTTCATTTGTTTATACCAAGAAAATACATGTGTTTTTTTTGGTGTTGTATTTTTGTTGTAGTTCTGCATGCACCTATTTATTTATTTATTAAACATATTAATGCAAAGTAAATTTGCATAATATAGTGTTGCACAAATATGGGCGGAGTAACGTAGACCATATGCCCAAGATGGTATTAACTGTATTTTGAAATGTTTTGTGACTGACTGTACACGACCTATGCCTTCACATAGGAAGTAGGCAACGTGATTGTTAAAGAAATTCCACAAAAAACCGAAAGATTATACGGTTATCCGTGGTAGATCAGTCAACCAGTGCGAGCGAGACGAAAAACTCTCGAAGGCCAAATAACACACACAAGCCTGACCGCACTTAAGAAATAATTACGATGACGCGAGAGATGTTCCCCGACCCAGAGCTGCTTAACGACTGTGCATGCACCTAGTACAATTGTATCATGAGTAAAATCATTTTGTAGCACTCTAAAATGCACTAAATAACAAATATTCTTTATTTCATAACAATTTCCTATGTAATAAGCTTAGCTTATTATCTTAACTTCTTGCGTACATTTCTATTGCGTCCAATAAATAATTAATATAAATTAATAAAAATAAATAAGAGATGTGTTTTTGGTCAACAAAATTCTATTGAATAACTTTATCTTTACAGGCCTTTATTTTAATTGATTTAAAAGATTACTTTTTTAGAATTTCGAGAATTTTTTTAAGGAAACAAAATTGTTTTTTAATAACTTCATGAGCTTTTTAATTAGTTAAAAAATGTATTGTTCAAAATATTACCGACATGTTATGTTCTCTAAATGCCAATTTGCAAGGTTGCATTTCGTTTACCAGCTGAAAACAGTTGCTGCGCTAGTTGTGAATTATAAATAAGAGCTTTAACTTTCTATGAACTATTTTTATATACCTTTTACCAAAACTGCAAAAGGGTATATATAGGTTTCACATTCCGTGTGTAATTTCCACAATATGAATATGCGACCATATAGTATATATATATTCTGGGTCCTTATAAATAGAGAAGACGAATAAGCGATGTCCGTGAGTCCATTTGTCCATCTGATGTAAGTAAAATCGGTTTTCCGAAGCTTCTAGAAAAGCAAGAGACTTCGGTCTTGAACTGGTGTATAGTCCAACTTAGATTGCTATTGAAAATCAGCAAAATCGAGCAGACGGTTTCAGAGCTGGAAAGCTTTTATTTTTTTGTTCAATAAACTTATTTTATGTTTCAGTACAAATAAAATAGTATTAAGAATATAAAAAAATTTAAAAAAAATATAAAAACGTTTCCAGTTTTTGAAAACTTTAACTTTTTGTGTTATACAAAGTTAACTTATTAAAACTAATTTATCATTTTTCTATATAAATTAAAAATGTATTATATTTAAAAAAAAAATATATTGGTATAAGAAATAAGAAGAATATAAAAGGATGTATCCAGGGTTGGGAAACTTACATATTTGTGATAATAAAAGTTACTATTTTTTTTTCGTTATAAATTAGATATATTTTATGTTATGGAAAGAAGATTGGTATACAAAATTAGAAAAATAAAACTCACAGCTCCAGAGCTGGAAAGTTCGATTTTTTTTGGATATTAAAATAAGTAAATAACACTAACTTTTCCCTTATTTGCTTTTTTCTTTGTTCACTTAACATATTTTATAAATTTTTTATAGAACTAGATTGGTATAAGGTAAAACAACTAAGCAATTAATAAAATTGTGTAAATAACAAAAAAATCGTATCTATCTTAAAAATATTAATTGCATAATACAGTCTCAATTATCATGTGCAGGCAGGCAGGCATTTGTATCTGTGAGTTTTCGTAGTTCCCCCAAAACAAAAGACTTAAGACACATGCAAACCAAATTTTTGAAAATTTTTTATTTATTTATCTTTTAGACTTTTTATAGCACAATACAAATTGTTATTTATTTTAAAAAGAAAAATTTGCTTATATTTTTTCCTCTTTACGCAAAAGATTATTTCAAACTACAATCGTTCTTTTAAAATATTTTGTTTTGTTTATTGTTGTTCATTTCAATGTTAAGCGACATTCCAAGTTCAAGTTAAACTTATTGTTTGTAAAATAAATTAGAAAAAAATAGGTTTTCCAAACATATTAAATAATGGCAAATAAATGACAAAAAAAATAAATAATTTGAAACAAAAAACCACAATGACATCATCTGTTTTTACACAATTTCATTTTTATTTAAAAGTGAACAGATAATGAGAATAATAAAATCTATTTTGTCTGTAAACGAAATAAACATGAAATGAAAATGACATTTCGCAACTCAGTGGAAATTTATGGAGCTTAAACTGGAAATCATCGATTTTTTTTCATCAATGCGGTTTCAAATAGAGTGCATAAAAATTGTTTGTAATTCAGTTAATTTGAAGTTTGAATTGATTTTTGACGAAGAAATTAAAAATTTACTATAAGAAAAGAATATTGTCTCATACTTACAGTTCGGTGATTCGTCATGCAAAGAAGTAGAGTAAACAAATTGATAAAGACTTTTGACCTCAAGATAGAAACAAAAATAAAAGTTTAAAGGCTCAAACAAAGTCGTCTTAAAGTGTTCTTTCTTAGTGTAAGACTCAAAATAAAAAATAAGGCGATATCACCAACGTTGCCAAAGCTATAGATTTATCTGTATTTGGCAGTATTTTGTATCGTCACACAGAGGAGTATTTGAGTCAAAAGGCTGGCCAAAAGGGCAAAAATTAATTTAAAGAAATCTTACATCATATTGTAAATTTTTAAGACTTTAAGTTTTGATTTTTAGCTCTGACGTAGTGAAGAAAATTACATGAGTTTTGAATGTTTTATATTATATTTTAATATGTTTATATTATATTTTTTTGTGACTAAACAAATAAAGGTATTACATAAATTTTTTTTTTGCTTAGATTTGAATAAAAGCTATTTTTTGTATTAAAGCAAAAAAAAATTATCTTGAATATTAATGTTGAAACAATTTGTTTAAAAATTAAAATGAAAAAAATTATACACTTTTTTACAAACACAAGACAAGAAGAATATTTCTAAAAGTGAAGATAGTTACATTTAGAATTATCTTTTATACCACAACAAATATTGAAATCTCTAATTTTAGACACAAAAAAAGTTTGAGCAAGTTTGCTTAATTTTTTTTTTTGTGATTTTGAATAAAAATGATTAAAAAACCTTTTTGTCAGCCATAAAATGTTTTGCTTCGAGGGGAGATTATACTTCTTCCCGTCTATCATTAATTTGATTTTTGTGATATTGAGGCATTAGTTGTAATTTTTTTTAATATTTACATTATTTTTGCAAATAAAATTTTTGTCACCTCCCACAAAATGAAGCGGACATAAAAATGGCATGTTACACTCTCTATAAGAAAAAATTAAATTTTTCAGGGGTGGGATTAAATTCTTTGGGGGAAGTTTTTCCCCTTTGACCGTTTTTTCTTGTTTTCAAGGTTTACCAGCCTAGGACTATGAGACATATTTTTGCCAAGCTTTATTGAACTAGCGCTATTCAATAACTTTTCACAAGCAATCTAAACTAAAAAAAGTATTGAACAGCTTTTTGGTTTAAATACTCCTCTGTGCGTTGAGCAATTGTGCAGTTTTATGTTTAAAAAAATCTTTTTTTGTCTATGTGTTAGTCAGTCAGTTATTACAGTATTTTTCTTTGTCCTTTTTACGAACAGACTAGACTAAGAGACTTAAGAGCTTTTATCAATTTTATGATATCATGATTTTATTTTAAAGTCTCTGGTAACTCTGTCTTTAATAGCGATGGAGAGGCAGGGAGATGTATATAGATTCTGTACTACACAAAAACAAACGTGAGCAAAGGAAGGAAAAAAATGGCAACGTAGGAAAATATGTTAGAAGAAATGGGAAAGGAACAGAGCAATCGAGGGAAATTTGTTGGGTCCGCCTGATCATAAGGAACTTTCCATAATACTTGAGGTGCAAATCTATAATATGATTTAAGCCATCTAATCTTTTAAATATTAACCACATTTTTAAAATGGAATTACTGTATAGTAAGTTTAATTAATTTAAATTTCTGCTTTTTGTATTCTATTCATATAAAAAAATTAATAATACGACAGAGAAAAAAGGAATTTGCTTTAAGGGCGAGGATTCTGCACAAATTCACAAAATTCTGGGAAATTTTTAATTACTAAAAAATAACTAAAGTAAATAAACCTGGAAGGCTGCCTTCAAACATGATTGGCTGCTGATATTCATGTACAAAAAGCTTTATGATTGAAACGTTTTATCAATTTAATAACTTTATTGGAAAAGGAGCAGGCAGCCCAAATTGTTTATTTGATTTTGATGTGATGAAAGTTGAAAAGATAGATGTGTTTTTTTAACAAGCTCCTTGAAAAAAGGGACATACAAAAGCCAAACTCTTATTAAAATATATGTACATATATATATCTTTTTACTTTTATATTAAATTAAAATTTATTTGTGGTCTTTTATGTTCTAGAAAACAAAATGAGGGCGTTGCATTTGTTATCTTTCTCATTTCTTAGAAGATTTTAAAGGTATTCAGTCAGAAATATATGAAATATTCCCTCTTAAAGCCTTTATTAATGTGTTACGAAAAAAGTTAATTGTTTTTTTAGACTTATGTTAACAATTTCCGCAGACTTTTTTTAAGAAAAGAATGATTCTAGTTTTAATAATCTGCGCTAGCTTCTAAAAAGTTCATTACATAAATTTTTTAAATTAATTTTCATGAGAAAATTTTTTAAGAGCATTTTTTATACATATCTTGCTTTGTTTTGAAAAATTTCAAGCAATTTTGTTTTCTTTTTTCGTTTTCTTACAAGTCTACATCCATGGCACAATTAATCTGGTTAGATAGAACTGCTGGTACAACGAAATTTCAACACCAAAAAACACACGCATTTTGTTGGTGGAAACAAACAGAAATGTGTGAAAAACAAATGTCTTTTGTTTTAAATGGTAGGTACAGACTATGCAACACGTTTATGCAACCACGCAAATTACCTATACCTTGTTTATGGTTTAATTTCCTTTTGCGTTCGAGATTTTTAAAATATCAAAAACTTTTGAAATAAATTATTTATTAAGTGAGACTAACTATGAATTATTTCTGATTAAAATTCACTACAGTTCAAATAAATTATTTATCTAATTTTTCGACCTTTTTTTATATATGTTCAATGAAACTATTTTTTTAAGCTTCAGGTCATTAAATTTCATAAATTTCTTTATATTTTTATTTCTCTATAGATATTTCGTTAACCTTTGGTGAAATAGTTTCATTAAACTTTTGAAATTTTCGTTGCATTCGAAGTTGCACACATTTTATGGTTGCGTTCGTAGTTGCATTGTAGGTTGCAGTGTCTGTGTCCAAATATGCAAATTATGTACTATAGCTCTGCACTGAATACCCGAGCGATATTCATGAGTAATATACTCTGAATAATTTTATATTTTGTCTATATAAATTTTAATAAACTGAAAATACATGGGCATGCTCATAGTGTTGCTCGTATAATGCTCTGGTATGTACCTACCATAAAAGTAACAATTCAAAGCATAAAGGTACTATTGCAGAAGTGACATGAATGCATTATATTCAAAACACATAATAGAGACCCCTGCAAAAGACCACTTACAAGAACTTTTAAGATATGAGGGATTTTTCAAATGCTTTACTGCAGCAAAGTATTGAAAAACAAACGCTAAACATATCGCTGTTGGCAAGACGTGTGTTTCAATAATTGCAGATATAAGAGTACAGAAGAAAATACTTCTTGTCGGAAGAATTCGTCATGCTTTCTTTTTCATATACATGGGTATTGAAAAAGTGAATAGAGTTAAATAAGACTTATAATTCCTTGTACGCAATATGCACTCATATTTATTGCAATGTTGTCTATGAAACATATTCACTCGAAAGTTTGAAGTGAGCATCGAACTCATACATAGCAACATTTATAACGTTATTGATTTCGGCTCTCTTAACTCAATGCCTATGGACGATGCAAAATAAATAAGTATGACTCACAATGCGAAATTCGCATACGAGGTTGTGTGTTTGTTTCTCTGTTGCTTATTGTTTGTTTTTTTAATGGAATTGAAAAACAACCCTATTTGCTAGTATTGGATACTACTTGCAAACTGTTTAATGGCTAAACTTTTAAATAAACACACATACATGGGCTAAAAGAGTTAAATAAATGCGAGTAGTTGAAGTACTTTCCTGAAATTAGAAAACAAACTGGGGTGCTTTGTAAGTGTGAGTGTGGTATGAATATGAACGTCAACGTCGCATTGATATTTATTTCGACTTATTTATAAATTAATGTCATTGAGAGTGAGCGTATATCAGAGTAATTGATTTTAAACGATGTATTACGCATTTATATATAAAATTTCATGAGTAAATATGAATAGCAAGAACAATATTCATTGCGGATCTCTGGTATACACACACTTTATGTGTATGATATTTATTTTTCTGTGCACATGCAAACACACACATTCATTGTCATTAATTGTGTGTACTTGCCTAAACAAACCACCCTTAAATACTCACAGCTTAACATGTAAATCTTACAAACATACAATATGCAAAATAATAAGTCTTCGCGACATTGCTTGTAAACTTTCATATACACGAGCATCAATACATCAATCGTGCTTCGATTATTAGACGATAGAATTTATTATTGCTTTAGTAAAATACACTCCATGAAAATACATTACAAACAAGAGGTTTTACGTTTCAAAGCTGTTTACGCAGGGCTCTAACACATACACTAAGCAGAGAACGAAACCTATACTAATATACTACTGGTAGCGGTGGCTGAGCAACAATATCTAAGGTGGCGGCTAAAATTCGACTTGTGCTGATGAGCATTTATTATTGGTTTAGTATAATACACGCCACGACAATACATTAAAAAATATGACGTATTTACATTTTAAGACTGTTCACGTAGGCCTCTAACGCATCCATATACACAATTACCAGACAACGAAAACTGTAATGATATTTTTCTCAACATGCCATTTTTCATTTCAAGGATTTTTTTTAATTTTGTGGAATACTCTAACTTCATTCGTCGAAAAGAAAGATATCACCTAGCTTCGGGTATACTTAAAATTCGCTTTGATATTTCGTGTCAAAAACTGTTTGCTAGGCAAGCGTCGAACTGTAGATATGATATACCAATTTTTCATATAAAATTTGAATTCTAGAATAAATAAAACGGTTTCACATTTGATTACGATTCAAATTTGACATGTTTTACGGAACTTCAGTTTGAAATCAAAAAACAATAATATTGCATGAAGTAAAAACGAGATATGTTTGAAGTTACTTCGTTTTCTACTCCTTTGTATTCTTACTAGAACAAATATTAATTATTAAGAAAAATTTTTATGAAAAAAACAAAGAAAATATAACCAATAATAAAAAAAATATATTTTTGTAAAATTTTTTTTATTTATTATACATCCTTAAATATAATTTATGAATTTTCACATCTGTTAGAATCTTGTGTTGCATTTTTTCTCCGATCTCGTAACTACATCCCTTTCGTGTATTCCTTGTATTTCATTGATCTGAAGTTTTATTTTGTTTAAAGCGGAGCAGCTTGGTATATAATATTCATAATAGAAATGTAGGATTTGTTTTCTTAAAATGTTGTTCCAATATAAAATTGATGTAAAAAATACTCGAATTTGAGAGTTAATGATCTAAAAGTGTCAGACTCAATTTTTACTTTAGAGTTTCCTTATTTGATAACTAAAAAAACAAACTCCCCATTTATATCGAAAATTATATTCAACATCTCTCTCACTATCATTATCAATTATATTTATAGAATTTAAAAAATCTCGACGATTAAGCATATCATGAATATAATCATTATTAGGGTTCCGTACACCAAAGGTGAAAAAAGGAACCCTATCGTTTTCACTACGCTGTCCGTCTGTCAGTCTGTCCGTCGGTCCCTCTGTCCGTCACACGGTATTTTCTCAGGAACCGTACATACATACAATTGTATGTACATATGTATATTGAAACTTGAAATTTGTAAAATTAGTGTATTTTTATATAGACTACAACAATAAATATTAGAATATTAAAAAATATAAATTAAAGGGTGGTCCATCAGTTAATGCAATTTTGACTATGTAATTTTGACAACTTGCTATACCTTTGAGACCGTAAGAGGTAAACTCTGGAAATTTTCAGAAACGGTAAAACTAAAAAAATCCGAAAATTATAAAATCGCCAAACCGAAAAATATCGCCAAAACCTAAAAAAAAAAATCGCCAAAAATTTAAAAAAAATCGCCAAATCGAAAAAAATCGACAAAATTAAAATAAAAATTCTAGCACTAAAAAATCGCCAAATTAAAAAAAATTCAAAAACAAAAAAAAATCGCCAAAACGTGAAAAAAGTGCCAAAACTCAGAAAGCGCCAATAAATTCAAAAAACACCCAAACTAAAAAAAACGTTTAAAACCGAAAAAACCCAAAAACGAAAAAAATGCCAAACCTATAGTTTATATTGTTCGTATTGAATTACACATCTCGTGCCCGTACGGGACCCTTCGTGCGCGGGTCAAAGTCGCACTTCACTGAATTTATTTCTATTTTGTCCACTTTTTTTTTGCAACTTCATTTGTCAATCCCGCAGCATTTATGCAAAACGATCATTGAAAATTTCATTAAAAGATCGTATGTGTGCCAGCAAAGCCTCGGCGGCCATCTGCCCGATTTGTTGTTCCACACATAACCTCATTCTGTCTACTTTACGATATAATAAAGATTCACGATTTTTTTAAATATCTGTGTTTTACTTTAAATGTAAATTTTATCTTCTTTTTGTGACACCCTTTATATGTATGTATTAGGAAATACATTTAGTATGCAAAGTTTTTATGTGCCTCAACGTTTAAAAAACCAAAAACTCAGTAATTAAAAAAATTCTTGTTGCACAATTATATATATTGTGGATCTATTTAATAAATCAAATAATCAAAAGGATAATTCCGGCATTAATTTTACAGAAAATAATGGAATAATCTAGATATTTTTAAGAAGCAAGGTTCATGCTACTGCAAAAATTATGTTAAAACTAGTGTTAGCATTAGTTTTTAATCTGATTTCTTAAATTAATTTTTATGTGAAAATATGAGTTTTGTATTTCTTAAATAATCGATTCACCTTTTCTTTAAAATGATGAACAAAATGTCTTTTAGTTCTTTTTAATTACTTGTCCAAACCAATGTTTCATTAAATACAACCTGCTTATTGAAAATCTTATAAAGTGGCATTTTTGAATCCAAGAAGTATGAATATTAACTTTGTATTACTGTTTAGGGAATATTTACACATACATACATGTATGAAACTGTATGAATATATATTATCATATACGGAATTTCATATATATATATATATATATATATATATATGTACATATTAGAGATGTGCAAATGTCGTGATTTTATCGCGCGTGAGTGCGTGAGCATGACTTAAAAAAATTATTCGTGCGTGAGCTATTTTTAAGAATCACGCCCGAATTCTCACGCTCTCACGGGATGACATTCCTGCATAGGAATACAGTTACATTTGTCACTGTATTTAATCTTTTGAAATAAATTATTTTATAATATTAACTACATATATAATAAATACTCCAATCTATGTATGGTAGTATGAGCTTACAAACATAATGAATACAAACAACTTTGTGAATATGTATGTATGTTTCTTAGATAATCTGTAGGAAGTATCAATTGAGAAGCACTACTGATTCAATAGTGCCTTTGTCAAAAGTACTACTGACGAATTGTACCGCAAAAAATGTGTTTTGCTATAGACATTTAACATGTGCATGTTATTAAAAATCAACTACTACGTTGGTATATTGACTAGGTAGTTATTTTTGGACCATATGTAGGCATTGATTCACTAGTAAATTTTAGTAACTCCAGTCTACATTTTTGCTAATTAAACTGCATATTTTGTTAACATTTAGTGTTTTATTAAAAGAAAAGAACTAATAAAAAGAAAAAGTTATGTACATATATAGGTACATAATACGTATCGGTGAAGTAGAAGGACATGAAATAATAAATGCGGATGTACATGCCCACTTTTTAAAATGCTAAAAGGTATCATTTTTAAACATAAAATTTTTGTAGATATTCACACTCGCCAAATTCAGATGAATACGAATATTTTTACAAAAAAAAAATAAATAAATGCATAAATCCTAAACGAAATTTTAATAAATGGCATAAAAATATTTTTGTTTGTAATAATTTAAAAGAGAAGTGAATGCCTACTACTATTACTAGGTGCTAGCTTCTTTAGGAGAGGGATAGGATAGAGAAGAGGAAGAGATATAGGAAATCTTCAGTCTTGCAATTCTGCTTTTTGTACGTTCTTAATAGTGCGTTGTTACAGCGCCTTCTGGTGTTAAATGAGGCGTATTAATTTTTTTTTAAGTTGTGCTTAGTAGCCATTTTATTTTATTTATCAGTTTACTTCGCCGATGATTCTGCTACACAACGAAGGAGAGCGCCCTGATCTCACATTAGTATTAGTATCTGCTGAAGTCGCTATAGTTCAGTGACCAGCGACTATGCCTTCATCATTTGAATAATGCAATTTGCCATGGTCATGAAAATTCCCTCCAGATTCCGCAATAAAAAGATTGCAGATCTCTGACACAAAATATCGCACGTATACTACAATAATTTGTTTATTATTAACATTAATAAAATATTTAGCTCCGCAAGTCATTGATCTTACGCGCATGCAGAAAAAGAAAATTTCACTCATTTACAAACTTATTTTTGGCTTCAATTAATGAAGTAGAATCTTTTTTGCTTAAAAAGTGAACAACAAGAATTCAAGCCAATAATAATATCTCTATGACATTTAACCTAAAAACAAATAAATTTTTTATTTTGGGCCAACATCTTATGCGTGTGCGCAGGAATTTCACTTGGCAAGCTTCGGATATTAAAGTAAGCCTTGTTTGAAGTTTATTAATTTTGTTTTCTTTGCTCATTAAAATAATCATCAATCATTACAAAAAAAAATTATTAGAAGTAAGAAAACAATATGTTAAACGCTGGAAGTATTATTATGATTGAAATGAGTTTTAAGCTAACGAAAAATGTTAATTGAAATCAAATATGTATAAACATATAATAAAGTGGCATAACATATTTTATAAAAAAATATACTATTCTGCATTAGTAGGTCACAAAAATCATTTAAGTTAAGAGCAAAAACACTTGAAAATATAAATTTCTTACTGCGTCTTGAAAAGTCGATTAAACTTTACAGAGAAAACGGCAAAGCAAAGTAAAAATAAATACGATGAATTTTGCTTACTTATTTAGGTATGTAATACATGTCTATCAATTTCATGTTCTTCAATTCAATTTCTTTTTCAAAGGTTGCAAAAAAATTAGATCGAAAGAATTCTTGTATGCCACATAATTTTCCCGTGTTAAGCCTGGTACTTTGTTCAAAATTTCTGCGAAATGCTGTCAAAATACATGTAAAATTATTTGGTATGAAATTTTTTCGAAACAAATTCGCAAAAGCAGTACTCTGTTCTTATTGCAAAAAACACGTGCAATCTATTTGGCAGCAAAATTTCCATGCAACATGACTCTGGCATCATTTTAGTTTCAGCTACGAAACAACATCGGCAGTACTTTTTTCGCACGGAATTGTATCCATGTTGCATACTTTCAAGCACTAAAAGCGAGAAATTTATAAAAACAAAACCGTGAGTTCGGCTACATTTATGGCCTTTTTCCCACCTGCAAAAGAAAACGTTCGACTTACAATTTATATTGAAAACGACAATAAATTATGAAAATTCTTTCGCAGGTGGGAAATAGGCGATTAGTACATGTCAAATTTTTCATGTGAAATAATCAATGTTGTTGAAAAATTTTCACAACTTCACAAACAGATTACTAGACTTAACTGTGTGTGAGGCAAGTCAAACGTTGTCGATATCGTGTGACAGGCCCTAAAGTACAAATTTCGAATGCTTTTGAAAATGCACTTGCTGCCCAATTCTTTAGCTTTTTATTTTTTCATAGACAACAATAAACACATCGTGTGTTGTTCTTTCCTATTTCGAAATATTGAAGGTCACATTTCCACTCAATACTCGTATTAAATTATATTTTATTCGTTTCAGCTTTTTCTCTTTTAAATCGAATTTGCAATAAATTAAAGTTGAAAAATATATTTAAAAGAAAAAAAAACACTTGCAATATATTTGATGCACAATCACCGAGTCAACAAACAAAGACAGAAAGAAAAAACTGAAACTAAAATCATGACTTTGTTTACATATTTTTCACAAAAAAAAAAAAAAACAAAAACTGTGTACTACTCCTACACTTTGTGCATAAATTTAAACACTTTAGGTGTTGACAATGTCATTTCTCGTTTGCCGTCACATACGATTCATACGAAATACTTAAATGAGGCAACACCACCAACATTAAGAACTTTTTGAAGTGTCTTGAATGTTGTTGGTTGTTATTTTGTCTGTAAATTATATTTTGTTGTAATGTGAAATTACGAGTAAATAAGAAAAAAAAAGAGTTTTTGTCTGAAAATCATTACACACTACTCATACCCATAATAAATGGCCACCATGATCATTAAAAATTGTTTTTATTATAAATAACTTACTGTCATTGAATGTTGTTGTTGTTGTCATTGTTGTTAGTCTACTACACCCAACACGACTTTGGTTTCCTTCTTTTTGAGTTTATATATATATACAGTGAAACCTCTCCTAACGGACACCTCTCATAACCGAACACCTCTAATAACCGGACAAAAATACCGCGACTGTGAGTGTCCGGTTATGAGAGCTTTCACTGTACTATTATTACGAGTATTTTTTCTAAATTGTGTGGCCATTTAATAAATTGTTTATTTTATATTGAAAATTATTTAGATTTAAAGTTTATTGGTATTTGAAAACAACAACAAATTTATATGAGTGTTGTTTCTGTTCAACAAGTTGAACTTAAGAAATAAGGATTAAGATCAAATCAATAACAAGATTATCTTGATAGTTTTTCTTAATTATATATATATATCTTTATAATTATGAGAATGATTTTTATATAAAATTCGGCCAATGAAATAATAAATAATAAAATAATTAAAAGAATTAAATCACATTCAAAATTGAATACCTTTACTTTTGTAAATATTTAAAATATTCAGATTTGTAACAGAATATGCAAAATGAGAAAAATATACACAGAAAAAATTTATTTTCCAATTCAAACAAAATATTTTCTGAACCAAATATAAATTTGTTCAATTTCGGTCCTACAAAGAAATTTGTATATTCAAATACAAAAGTTTGTAATATTTAAAAAAAAACTCTGATTTTTTCAATCAACAAATTGTCTAATTCAAAAATTTTTTTTACTGAAATTAAAAAATAAATCAAACAAATAATTTAGCATAAGCAGACACAATTTTTATCGATTTATTTCCTTTTTTTAAAACAAATTTTTTATTAATGCAACAAAACTTTTGACTGAAAATCTTTGCGTGTCTAAAAAAAAAATTGCTGAAATAGGTAAAAACTTATTTGAACAAGAAAACAAAATCAAACAAGAAAATATTTAACACAAAAAAAAATTCCAAAACATGTTTTTATTGAATTAAAACAAATATTCATTCATACATACATATATAAAAATAATGTACTTCTTACTTGCTAATAATTCTAACTTTTGATTTATAAATCACAATCGCAAGTTCATTATTTCATGTTTAATAGTAGAGACTCTAGCATACTTTTTAGATGAAGGTAAATCATAAAAAAATAATTGTATGAAGCTATAAAATACGTCAGAATCTTCTGGGTATTCAAGATTAAATAAAAAAAAATTTTAAATAATATATCAAGAGCATTCAAAAATTTTAAAAATGGATATTTAATTTCATCCATGTAGACAAAAATAGATTTAATCTTATTTATATCACCAATAACCAAAAGCCTAGGTTGAATATGCCGAGATTGTAGTTTTAGCAGTTTCAGTTTTGTGTCCAATTCCTCACTTGTAGCTGCAAAAATAATGAAACTTTCCTGAGAATCACTCACTGAATACTTTTTTCGTATTTTTGATCCACTAGGCTCAGTAATGTTTTTTGTTGTGGTGGAAAAAGATGATGTAAGAACCAGAATTGCATCAAATTTTTAGAATCTAGATAAATAATGTGATAAATGAGTTAATTTTTGTAGAAACGTACATATGTATGCATAAATGTATAAATATATCGCTCATTTACTTCAATAGTGTCACAACTCAAAAAAACTAGTTTTGCAGAGCACGCGTTTAAAGTTTTTAATTTACATACAACGCAATGAAGACGTGAAAAAATATTCTTCTCTCACGTAGTGGTAGTACAAGCTATTTATATGAAATTTTTACACAAGATAAAATACGAAGTACCGAAATATTTTTTTTATCGTTAACTCCAAGAACTCAATTTTTGAGTTATGACACTATTGAAGTAAATGGGCGATATGTACATAAGTATATTTTTGTTGAAATGTTTGCTTGTTGCAAATTATAATTTGCAATATTTTTCATATCGCTCATTTGCTTCAACAACGTCATAACCAGGAACATGGGTTTACACAAAAAATTTTCAAAGAAACGTTTGTTTGAAATAAAATTTAGGTTCAGTAAATATTTTTTACTCCTCCAGTAAAAAGTTGTTTCAATTTTGTTTTAAGCAAAACAAAAAACAGTATGGAGTGAAAAATTCTAGTTCATACAATTAATATAAAGTAAAATTTTTTTAATACAAGCTAAGGAGTATTTACAGTATTGGTCATATTTCTATACTTTTATTATCTTGTTTCTTCTACTTTTTTCTTTTTTGTGTTCTCTCAATATCTATGTAATTTATGCTTAAGTAAGGTTTTGTTCACTCTTATTTTGTCTTTCATTGATTAAGCAATCCTCATGAGAAAGGAAAGTACACTTGATTTTTTAAGTTTATAAAGGGACTCTAAAATTATATATTAATATTTGTAATAAACCTATTAAATGAACAATAAATGTGTTTTATTTGAAACAAACAAAAAAAAAAATAAAGAATAAATTAATTGGCGCCCAACGTGGGGCAGCTGAGGCAAAAATAAATGTTTTAATCTAAAACTGTAACTAAACCAATTGGTGTAATAAAATTGTAAAAAATATTTATAAAATTTAATGTGAATCAATAACTATTTTGGTTAATTCAAAATTCTTAAAATTATTATGTTCTAAGCTATGTACGTGAAAAAAAACATGTGGTTAAAAATTTATGTGAAAGAAACGATCATACCAAAAAAAAATCATAGGTGATAACAAAAACATATTAAAATAAATTCAGTGAAGTGCGACTTTGACCTGCGCACGAAGGGTTCCATACGGGCACGAAATATGTAGTTCAATATGAACTTTAGCCTATAACTATAGTTTTGGCATTTTTTTCGTTTTTGGGTTTTTTCGGTTATAAGCGATTTTTTTGTTTTGGGGGTTTTTTGAATTTATTGGCGCTCTCCCAGTTTTGGCACTTTTTTTTCGCATTTTGGCGATTTTTTGTTTGTTTTTGAAGTTTTTTTAATGTTGGCAATTTTTATTATTTTGGCGTTTTCTTTTTATTTTGGCGATTTTTTTATTTTGGCGATTTTAATTGTAATTTTTATGTTTCCAACGAATCTAAACAGGAAAGATAATCACTAGCCAAACAAAATCTAAGTTTAAAAGTAGGCGAGAACACGCCCATAAGAATAAGAAATAAAAATTTGCTCTAGAGAGCTGAAATTTGATGCGCAAGTAGGTCAATATGAGAAAAGAACAAGAAAAGTATAAAAATCCCAACATTTTAACCAGGAGAGGCATGGAACACGCTAATATTGTACTGAAGCTTTAACTAACTTAAAACTGCACCCAGAACAAAGATTGGTTGAAAAATGGTTAGGACAATAAAATATCATTTGTATGTACTTTATTTCAGTACAAACTATCAATTATCTATTGATCCAAAAAACAATACATGTTCATTGCCATCACCATTCTTAAATTGATTGCATCAACCTAACGTATCCCAACAAAAAAAGAGACTCCAAAAAAATCATGAAAATGTAGAGTTTGCGATCTGCAAGTAGTTCTCTTTTTCGATGCCTGGTCACTGAATTGGAAGAGATATTGAGAAAAATTCCCTTTTTTGTGTTCTATGATAATATTTTCATCTAGGAAAAATGGTAAATAGTTGCCTATTTTAATAATTCATTTCTTTTTATACGAATTTAAGCCCGAAAAAGTGTTTTCATGTAAATTTAAGCAAATAGCTTATAAATTTTAGATTAAAAATAATTCATAAATTTCTTTAAGAAAATAATTTTTTTTAATTCTGGTGAGTATTTTCTAACACTATGGAGGAGTTACAAGGTTTTGTGACTAAAATAAGCTTCTACATGGTTTTTTGCTCACTCTCGGCAAATTAAAAATATCGATTTTTTGGAAGCAATGAAAATGTAGTTCCACTAAAATTACTTCCATTGTTTTTACTTTTTTTATCATGACTAATAAACTGATTGATTAGCACAACCAAATAAAATATTATGAATTGGATTTTACTACCAACTTTTAGTATTGACAACTAACAAATTGTCTTCTTATATTAAGGTTAAAATAAACACTTTCTTTCAGTTGCTGCAACTAACTAGAGGTTGAGTTTACTATCATAGTTTATGGCAGCAAATTCAAAAATTAACTTTTGTGATTTTCAAAGATATTATGATTTGTGAATTCTCAAATGGTTTTTGAAAGTGTGTGCATAAAATAACGTGTTTGTGGCTGTTTAAAATGTGTAGTTGAAGAAATGCGTAAGGACATGCTTCACCACCAGAAAATAAATTTCAATTAAAATAAACTTATCACAGTATGTCTAATAATAAATTTCTTAAATTTTGTATTTTATTTGCGTTTATTGTTTATTTTTGTTTCAGCAAGGAAGACCAATTTTTCTTTCACATGTACCAATTATGATATTGTTTTAGTTATATATACCATATTTTCGGTGGCAAGAATAATTTTTATTTCAAATTCAAATTTATTCAAATATATTGTGGTACCACAAGAAAATTGATAGTTGGTGCAACCGCCAAAATTCGTTGTGCAAAAAATTCGGTTGTCTCAACGAATCTGTTTTTTCTGTGTAACGACACAATGGTGCGCATATCACACTCTAACCCATTATTTTATATAACACTGCCTTTTTCAACTCACGCACATATTATGAATAAAGTATAAAAGACTAGCGGCCTTATTTATAAAACTTATTAGGGCTTTAAAAAGGTTTTTTAAAACAAAATTTCATAAAAAATTTGGCTTTATTAAGAAAACCTTTCAAAAAGTAGTCAGATGCTCACAAAAACTTAAATGTAAAAAAGGCCTAGTTCTTTTCCAAAATTTCGGTGATCAAAAGTAGTGAGATGAAAATGTTTACCAAGTTCATACTTGGCAGAATACTTATCATTAAAAAATGGTATGCATAATGTAAATTTGGAATCGTAATGGTGTAGTATAATTTCTTCTAGATAATGTGCTAACTCGACAATATATTTACCTTTCTAAAAAAGGAGACAATAATGTTTATTTGTTCATTTCTTTATATCGGCAAAAATGTTGTCAAGTGAACAGATTATCTAGAAATTATATGACACCCTTACGATTATAAATTTATATAATACATACCATATTACAGTGATACACAGAAAAAATTATTCGCAAAAAATTTTCAAACAAAAGTTTGTTTGCAATAAAATTTTTGATTCAGTAAATATTTTTTACTATTCCAGAAAATATTTTAATTTTAAATTTATTTATTTGCTGGTGGTTCAGCTTGGTCTATATGCTTTTCATTGTTGCTGTAATAAATCATCCGTAGACTTCATCCACACATTTTGAATAGTCACAAACCTCTTTTCTTATGCACAGACTTTCAAGAACTATTTGAGAATTCACAAATAATAATATTTTTGAAAATCACAAAAGAAAAATAAGCATAGTAGGTTTAGAAACTCATACAAAACCTAGCCTACTATGCTTATTTTTCTTTTGTGATATTTGATTCAGAGAATTTTGTGTTTCAAATGGAGAATTAGTTTTTTCTGTGTAGGTATTGTGCAAACAAAGAACTTGGTCAAAATTTGAATCTCAATATTTTTGATGGCCGAAATTTTTGAAAGGAACTTGGGCTTTTTTCACGTTTATGTTTTTGTGAGGATGTTAAAGGTTACATCACCAACTATATAATAAGCATGAATGAGGCAAGCATGATTGAGGCAAGAAATTTCACTGATAAATTACACAGAAAAAACTACGCACAAAAGATTTAAAAAAAAAATTTGTTTGAAATAAAATTTAGTTTCAATAAATACTTTTCATTGATCCAGTAAATTATTTGTTCAAATTTTATTTGTGGTTTGTCGGCTACTTTTCGGCAATTACATGTATACAACACGATCAATCAAAATAAACAACAACAATAGCACATGAGCATGTTGGACCTATCGACAAGCAAGATAAACACCAACACACTTAAACAACAACTTCTCTAAGCCGAACTCAGCTGGATTTGAATTTTTATAAAACTGTTATCAGAATTTACAAAAGTATTTGTAGGACCGTATTCATACAAAACATTTACTGTTTCAATGAATTTGGTTACTGAAAATGAAATTTAGTGTTTTCTGTGCAGGCAGCAACGAGAGGTCAAAATGGGCATACATAGGAGCATTGCAGGATGGAGTGATCTTACCTTTGCTCTGACTTCTAGCGATTAACAAAATAATTTTCAGATTAGATGCCCTGGGAATTTAAGTTGTAGCAAAATGGAACTTGTACTATTTACCACAAGGACACAAAATTTAGAACTTAAGACTTCCTCGGTTGAATAATCACGAATTGTCGCTACCGGACAACGCAAAATATCTAGGAGTTATACTGGATCAAACACAAATATTCAAATTGAATATTCAACACATGGTTAGAAACGCAACGGTAGCATACAACTCCTGCCGTAAGATGTTTGGTCTAAAAGCCAAAATGCTTAAATGGATGTGCGTTCAATACTGACCTACAGATCCCTATTATGGTGGTCTGCTACAAGTAATAAATTCTTAGTTGACCAACTGTATAGAAATAACAGGATGCTTGCGTAGAAATACACAGAAAAAACTAATTTTTCATTTCAAACACAAAATTCTCTGAATCAAATATTAATTTTTTCAATTTAGGTCCTACAAAGAAATTTGTAAATTCAAATGCCAAATTTTCTAATAATTTGTTTGAAAAAAAACTTGATTTTTTCAGTCAACAAAAATTTTTAATGAAAATAAAAAGCAAATAAAACAAATAACTGTTCTGTACAGTGTGCAATTTCTATATTGGAACAGAAATTTTCTCTCAACAATTTTGTTACAAATGTTACTTTATAGTAATTGTATGAACTAGAATTTTTCACTACATACTGTTTTTTGTTTTGCTTAAAACAAAATTGAAACAACTTTTTACTGGAGGAGTAAAAAATATTTACTGAACTTAAATTTTATTTCAAGCAAACGTTTGTTTGAAAAAGTTTTGGGAATAATTTTTTCTGTATAACAGGATGTTTGCTTAGTAGTCATTTGGATGCCCTCAATGCCTCGATCTTCATGTAGTGATGGTATCCTCAAGTAGTGCGGCAAGACTAGCGGCATATGGGAGTTGGAGATCAAGGTCTTATGGTCATGCCAGAATCCTGGATTCTGAGGAAATCTACTGATTACATTGTGCATCATCTGGACTTTGACAAGGTGTTTAAAGTTCTGATTCTATTCAGATGGAAGTGGAAGGGAGGCACAATTGTAAGGGAATATGACGTCAGAATATGCAGTGATGGATCAAGAATGGTCTGCAGTATCGGCACTGGAGTCTTTTCAGACGATATTTGTAAATAATATTTGTAAAGAATTTCGGCAGTAAGGGAAGCGGCTAGAGTGCTGATTGAAAGGAAGCTACAGGGCAAAGTTGCTACCTTTGTTGACAGCCAAGGAGCTGTTTTATCCTTAAGATCATATATCTATCATTTTGCCTTTTCTAGTCGGAAATTGTAAGAGATTCCTATCTATGCTGGGTGGTCAGGCTAAGGTCACTCTCATCTGGGTTCAAGCACATAGACAATTTTTAAGTAACGAACGGGCTGAAGAGCTGGCCAGAGCTGACTCTGCTATGAATGCTTCCAATGCCGAATCGGTAGCCATACCCTTTGGTACTATTAGAATCGGTATATTCAAGCACTAAATCTATAAGACTGAATGCAGATGGCAAAATATAGTCACGCGCAAGGTTGCTTAGACAATTTTACCTTGCTACAACAATAAGCAATTAATACAGTTGAAGCGTAGCCGCGAACAATTTTGTAAAAGAAAATTTTGACAAAACCATTTTTTCACAGATTACCGTTAACATTACTCTCTTGCGTTGTTCAAACGCCAAACCATCCAAAATTATGCATCTTATCGTCGCCAGTCATTGGAAGAACTTTGTAAGATCTAACAAAATCATGCAAATGAAATTGTCGAAAATAATTGATAAATGTTACAGAGAAACAAAAAGAAAAACAAGTAAGAGTGCTATATTCGGCTGTGCCGAATATTATATACCCTTTACCAAAGTGCGTTTATATAGTATAGAGATATGTACATACATAAGCACAGAGATATGCAGGTACATAGATATTAATTTTGTGAAAAAATTCATACTTTTTTTCTAGTGCAATTTTTAGGTTTTTGACATTATGTTTAATTTGGTGATTTTTAAATTTTGGCAATTTTTTTTCATATAGGCAACTTTTTTTTGTTTTGGCGATTTTTTTCGGTTTTCGGCGTTTTTTTAGTTTTGGCGATTATATTTCTTTCTGGCAATTTTTTTGATTTTGACAATTTTTTTTCCATTTAGGCTATTTTTTTATTTTTTGCCGATTTTTTTCATATAGGCAATTTTTTTTTGTTTTGGCGATTTTTTTCGGTTTTTGGCGTTTTTTTTATTTTTGGCGATTTATTTTCGACTTGGCGATTTTTTTGATTTTGGCGATTTTTTTGCATTTAGGCGATTTCTTTTAATTTTTGACGATTTTTGTTCATATAAGCATTTTTTTTGTTCTGGCGATTTTTGCGGATTTTTGTCATTGTGGGAATTTTTTTTGTTTTGACACTTTTTTCTCGTTTTGGCGATTTTTTTCGGTTTTTGTTGTTTTTTTTTTAATTTTGGCGATTTTTTTGATTTTGCCGATTTTTTTTTCATATAAGCGATTTTTTTTAATTTTTGGCGATTTTTTTCATAAGCAATTTTTTTCGGTTTTTGGCGTTTTTTGTTTAATTTTGGCGATTTATTTTCGTTTTGGCAATTTTTTTTTTTGATTTTGGCGTTTTTTTTTCATTTAGGCGATTTTTTTCATTTTTGGCGATTTTTGTTCACATAAGCATTTTTTTGTATTGGTGATTTTTTTCGGTTTTTTGCGTGTTTTTTAATTTTAGCGTTTTTTTTCATTCTCGCGATTTTTTTCGATTTGGCGATTTTTTTAAATTTTTGGCGATTTTATAATTTTTAGATTTTTTAATTTTACCGTTTTTGAAAATTTCAAGATTTTAACTCTTACGGTTTCCAAGATATAGCAATTTGTCAAAATTACATAGTCAAAGTTTCATTAACTGATGGACCACCCTTTAATTTAAATTTTTTTTAATTTTAGTGTTAATTGTTGTAGTCTATATAAAAATACACTAATTTTACAAATTTTGGAACACCCTTTAATTTTTAGCTTTTATGTATTTGTTGTTGTAGCGACCAAAGTTCTACATACACTGTCCAAATTTCAGACCCGTAGCTTTTACCGTTCCTGAGAAAATAACCTTTTTCCTAAAACATGAAATATGTTTAATTATTAGGAAAAAAGTTAAAGTTTTCCAACCCTGGAAACGTTTTTTTAATTTGTTAAATTTTTAAATTTTTTTTTAATTATAAATACCAATTTTATTCATACCGAAGTATAAAATAAGTTAATTTAATAAAAAAGTAATAAAAACTTGTTTTCGGTAGTTATTTTCTATGGGTAAATTGAGTTTGAGTTTTCCAGCTCTGAAAATTTCTGACACACCAGTCCAAGAACGAAGTCTCTAGCTCTTCTGGGAGCTTGGGAAAACCGATTTCACGTACAGACAGACGGATAGACGGACAGACGGACATCGCTTGTTCGTCTTCCCTATGCATAAGGATCCAGAATATATATACTTTATGTGTCGCTTATTAATATTGTAGAAATTACGAACGGAATGACAAACCTATATATACCCTTTTACCATTTTTTGGTAAAGGGTATAATAAATCCTAATTATCATTAGTTTCGATAAGTTAAAAAAAATTAAAAAAAACAATCTTGCCTTAAAATACGTTTTTTTGGCTCTCCTGAAATATTATTGTTTTGTTACTTACAACGATATTCGCGGATAACCTCCAATTAACAAATAAGAACCCGTCAAAGCTCATTGCAGTCATGTACGGTCGACAGACATGCTAGTAGGATATATATGTATATCCTAAAATGGGATCTGCCGAAGTTGTCGAGAATAAAGCAAAGAAGGGACAATCTTCCACTTTCTTTGCGAATGTCCAGCCTTGCATTAATAAGAAATGGCCACTAAAAAAAAAACAAAAATACTCTACTCTATTTAATTCCTTCGACCGACGATGAATCAATAAATTTCGATTTTTTTCTTCTTTGGGTTACAGCGGATAGATTCTCAGTTCTTCAGTTCGATGAATGACTTCCTAAGGTGGGCGATTATGTGCGCTATATAAATCAGAATTGATGATTGGTTTTTACAGTAAATCTGGATAATTCAGACGGACTGTTCAAACATCTAGTCACAATGTCAAAAAATGAGCGCAGTACAACTGTGTGTTTGACAGTTAAAGTTTAATTCTACATTGCAATTTCGCTAAATTATTTCTTGAAAAGCGTATATTTTCTTTGTAAAAAAATCTATTATTCAAGTTAATTTTATTGTTGAAATAAAATACAGATGCAATCCACAATATTTAATTCAAATCATACAATTTAATTTAGGTCGTTTAATACATTCTCATAGTCGTACATTTAACTTGTACCTGTGTAATGTGATTTTCATAAAAATTTGTATTACAATATTTATTTGTTGTAAAATAGTATTTTTAATTTTCATTAAACAAATTTTTTTACGATAAAAATTAAATTTATATTAACAACTTAACAAAACATGTAGAAAAGTTTAAAAGGTCACTATCAATTTAAAGCAAACCGCCATAAAGAAACTCAGATTTTCTATGAAGTTTTTCATAAAAAAACCAACTTGGCTTAAATGAAAAAAAAATCCTGCAAACACTATAATATTAAAAAATTGTTAAGCAAGTATTTGTTAGTTTTGTGGCTTTTAATTGCCAAATCATGTAATATTGCAAAATGAAATTGTTCAAAACCAAAAAAAAAATTTATTAAAAGTAAAATCAAACAAAACAAGAAAATCTAATGTTAAACAACTACTAGTAATAGAAAATGAAAAAACATTGGCCAAACACAAATTTTAAAACCCTTTTCGGTTATGGTCTTTCAAAGGTAACTGATGATGAGCTTGTCTGTCTGTTTGTCTATTTGTCTGTGTTTCTGTCGGACATTCGGTCTATCTTAGATGATGTTAATGTTGCTGTTGATAACAACGTTCGTTTCATGGTGATGATGATGATGATGATGATGTTGTTGTTTATTGAAAATGATGTTGAAAATACTATACAAGAGTTTCAAACATCATAAAGGCGCCAGTTAATATTGTGAATGTTTAGTTAAAAAATAAGTTGGGTCAGTTTATTTTTTAAAATTTTATATAATTTCTTTTTAAACGAAATATGTATGTATGTATGTATATCAGTGTATACCAAGAATTTTATTTTTCGATTTTTATAGGTACCCCAGTATTTTTGATAGCTTGTAGGGTGAAGTATTTTTTTTTTGTAATTTTTTTCAGATTTTTCAAAATTGTTTACAAATAAATTCAGTGAAGTGCGACTTTGACCCGCGCAGGGTTGAAGGGTTCCGTACGGGCACGAAATATGTAATTCAAGACGAACAATATAAACTATAGTTTTGGCATTTTTTTCGTTTTTGGGTTTTTTCGGTTTTAAGCGTTTTTTTTAGTTTTGGGGGTTTTTTGAATTTATTGGCGATATCTGAGTTTTGGCACTTTTTTCACGTTTTGGCGATTTTTTTTTTGGTTTTTGAAGTTTTTTTAATTTTGGCAATTTTTATTATTTTGGCGTTTTTTTTTATTTTGCGTTTTTTTTCATATAGGTGATTTTTTTTGGTTTTGGCGATTTTTTTAGTTTTGGCACTTTTTTCGTTTTGAGGATTTTTTGCGATTTTTTTCGTTTTGGCGCTTTTTTTAAATTTGGCGATTTTTTTTAATTTGGCGATTTTTTTTGGCGAGTTTTTTTCACATAAACAATTCTTTTCTTTTTGGAGCATTTTTCGCGTTTTGGCGATTTTTTTCGGTTTTTGGCGTTTTTTTCATATTGGCGATTTTTTTTCATTTAAACGATTTTTTTCGAATTTGGCGATTTATTTTAGTGCTAGATTTTTTTTTACTTTTGTCAATTTTTTTCGATTTGGTGATTTTTTTAAATTATTGGCGATTTTTTTCAGGTTTTGGCGATTTTTTCGGTTTAGCGAATTTATAATTTTCGAATTTTTTAGTTTTACCGTTTTTGAAAATTTCAAGAGTTTAACTCTTACGGTCTCCAAGATATAGCAAGTTGTCAAAATTACATAGTCAAAGTTGCATTAACTGATGGACCACCCTTTAATTTAAATTTTTTAATATTTTAATGCTAATTGTTGTAGTCTATATAAAAATACACTAATTTTACAAATTTCTAATTCTCATGTATTTGTTGTTGTAGTGGTAAAGGTTCTACATACTCTGTCCAAATTTCAGGTCCGTAGCTCTTACGGTTCCTTAGAAAATACCGTGTGACGGACAGACGGACAGCGTAGCGAAAACAATAGGGTTCCTTTTTTCACCTTTGGTGTACGGAACCCTAAAAAAGGGTATCGAAAAGAGCAAAAAGAGCAAAAAAAAAATGACCGAAACTTATAATATCTGCACAGAGGAGTAAAGTTTAAGTAGTTTACTTTAAAAAAATTGAGTTAGTAATAAAAAAAAATCGTGCTAATGGGCCGCGTAATGAAAAAAATTAAAAAAGTCGAGAAACCCCGATTTTTGGGTTAAAATCAATTTTAGCTACCTCTAAACCTCAAAGAAAATTTTTTTTTTGTGATACACTAGTGTATATACATACATACATATGTATGTATATACGTATGTACTGCCTTTTTGTTGGTGTTATTACCAATTAATTAGTTTTTGTAAATACATTCAAGGGTAGGCCCAATTGGGTCCATTGTGGTTCCCTTCTAACTAAAATTAGGTAAAATAACCTTTTTTCATTAGTTTTCATTGGGTAACTGTAACCCTAAGTGAGTCTCAAATCGACGGCTAATCTATAAAGGTGTTCATCAATTTTTTGTTACTCTAAAGGAAAAGCGGAGCAAAGTAGGAACACCAAACAAATTTAAATAAAAACAAGTTTAATGCAATTTTAAAAGATTATAAATTCGTTATTTTTGGTAATACATACTGCAATTATTTTTTTTAAATACGCAACCAGATAAGCTTAAAACGCAACTTTAAAAAGTTTAGAATGCACATTTTCCATGGTGAGCTGAAGACATGAAAATAAACAGCAGTTAATGTTTACTTTTGGTTTGCAAGTAAAATAAAATCAAAAGTTTGTTATTATATATATTTGTTATATAAAAGCTAACAGAGACTTTAACGACAAGTTCTGTATGAAGAACTGTCAGTCAAAGTTTACGTTAACTCTTAATAATATATTGCGAAAAAGGACGTTAAAAATAATTATATTCTTACTTATGTATATGTACACGTCCATATGTATGAATTCATTTATTACATACATATGTATGTATTTATATGTTAATATAACAAACATATTTCCAAAAATAATAATAGGATATTATTAGAAATGTGCTTCTGGAAAAGTGTTAGGAATTTTTTACCGAAGTAGAAAAAAGATAGAGGGACAGAGAACAGAAATGAGTAGTGAAAAAGTGAATAGAGTTGAATATGAATTATAATTTCTTGTACGCAATACGCACATATATTTATTGCAATGTTGTCTATGAAACATATTTACTCGAAAGTTTGAAGTGAGCATCGAACTCTATATGTATGACGTTATAACGTTATTGATTTCGACTCTCTTAATGCCTATGGACGATGCAAAATAAATAAGTATGACTCACAATGCGAAATTCGCATACGAGGTTGTGTGTTTGTTTCTCTGTTTCTTATTGTTGCTTGTTTTTTTTTTTTTGCTGGAATTGAAAAACAACCCTATTTATTACTATTGTATACTACTTGCAAACTGTTTAATGACTAAACTTTCTAATAAAAACACACATACATGAGCTAAAAGAGTTAAAATGCGAGTAGTATAAGTACTTTCCTGAAATTAGAAAACAAACTGAGGTGCTTTGTAAGTGTGAGTGTGGTATGAATATGAACGTCAACGTCGCATTGATATTTATTTAGATTTATTTATAAATTAATGTCATTGAGAGTGAGCGTACATCAGAGTAATTAAGTTTAAACGATGTCTTAAGCTATGTACAGACGATTGTCAGATCTTACAATATTGTCAGATCTGCCAATGTGCTGATCGAAAATTGCCAGTTCAATATTCCTTGTCAGTTCACACGGTTGTAAGAAAATCTTACAATTTATTGCCAGACGGTTGTATGGCAATAAATTCATCTGACAAAATCGAGAGTCGAAAAATTGTCAGTTTACACGGTTGTCATATGCACAAATTATGAGATCTGTTGTTATGCGTTGCCAGAGTCAAAGCATTTGTTAGAAGTTGTTAAATATCAATCGTTTGTGTTTGTTTTAAATGTAAAAAGTGAAAGTATAAATTATTATGGACCAAACAGAAGCACTTGCAATGATTTTGTGTGCATATATTTTACTATAAATTTGTTCAAGAATGGGCAGTGTTGCCCATAGAAATAATTCTCTTACAATGATGCCATTGTCAGATGCATAAACTTCGAACATCTGACAATATTAAAATGTCTGACGAATATCTGGCAATAATTTTACAATGTGTTCACACGATTGTGAGATGTCTGACAATTTGTTGTCAGCTGCTAGTCTTGCAATGGACTGACAATGCTTTTTCTGGCAACGACATCTGACAAAATTTGGCAGTTCATACGGTTGTAAGAAATTTTCAGCACATTTTACTGGCAATATTGTAAGATCTGACTACCGTCTCTACATAGCTTTACGCATTTATATTTAAAATTTCATGAGTAAATATTAATAGCAAAAACAATATTCATTGCGGATCTCCTCTGTAGAGGGAGGAATACTTGCTCTCTCTGGCTTCCTACCAGCTGAATTGAAATTTTGCAAAGTAAACTTTCCGTGTATAAAAAAAGTTTATGTATATTTTCATTTACAATTTTTATTTTCATGCGTGAGCAGAATAATGACACAATCAAAAACTTTCAACAATCATTTTGTTAGTATAAAATATCCTTTACAAATTAAAAAAAAATATTATCAATTGACATTTTAGAAACAAATGGCGTAGCTGAAAATATGGTTTTGCTCGTGTAAATATTTATGTTTATACTGTTACCATAATACTCTGTAAGATGTTTAAAACCAGAAAAATGTTTCCAATATAAAATTATTTAATGTCCACATCAATCATCGATTATTTTTTATCATAATGCATGTAAATTAAATTCCCTGAACTAATTTTTCCTAAGGGTGTTCGCGTTTTTAAATTTGTGCACGTTTTTGATCAAGAAAATTTTAGAAGAAAAAACGACAGTTTACCTCCAAATGATAACTTTAAACAAACAATTCAACACCAGATATTTAAATTAGCTTGTTTACAATTTTGACATTTTCCCGATTTTTTGCTAAGTTCGCAATAAAAGCGACTTTTTGCGTGATTTTTAGCGTCCTAACATTTTTGAAGATTTTAATACATTATAAGACTTTTTAATCATCCTGAAGAAGTTTGCCAATTTTTGTAATTTCGCAATTTTTTTTGCATTCCTTACCGTTTTGGCGATTCTTAATCAATATTATGGTATTTTAAAATTTTGCAACTTTTTGCGAATAATAATTTTTTGCTCTATTAAAATATAATTACTTTTGTAATTAACATTAAAATTTTGCAACTTTCTCTTTTATTTTGCAATAAAAAATATTTATTGACACTAATTTGATTCACATGTTTTGCCTTATTGTCAACACTACTTTTGTTTTGTAGAAATCATAAATAGAAATTAGTTTAAATAAAATCAATAATAATTGCAAAATTGTGTTCCACTAATTTTTATTAAGTTCATAAAGAAAAATTAAGGTAAGTGAATTAAAAAACATGCCATTCGACGACATTCAAGAAACATAAGGAAAACTATTGTAGGTGACGTAGCAAACGTTTCTATGGAAGTTATCAAAATCATTTTTAGAACTATTGTACACCTTGACAACCTACTAGACCTACAATTGTGAATTGAAAAAATATGTGTTTCATTAAAAAAAAATCTAATACTTTATGACATTGACTTCAAAATCAAGACATATAGTAAGTATTTGCGAATACAACAAAATATCTCCAATTTTGCATAAGTGAAATATCTTCTTAATTAAATATCTGGATTTTGTTGATAATGAATTCCTAAAAAGTCAAGGATACACACTTTTGGATATTTTGGAAGTAGAGAAAAAATAATTCCTTCCAATTTTATAAACTGGAATTTATAATATATGCTAACAAGCCATTTCGATTAACCTATAAAAAATAGCCCCCTTATGCAAAAAAATATTTTACTATACCCTTAAAGTTCATATTAGTTGCCAAGCACTTTAAGGCTAAAATTGCTTTTTTAAGCAATTGTATGCAAAACACAACTTTAATTATTTTGTTATTTAATAATAAATACTGGTAACACCACCGTGTTCAACAATCACTTCTCAGCTTATGATGTACAAAATTGAATAAAATTTCATTCGGGTATTCAAATATTTTTTTTAATTTATTAAATAAATGTTTATTATCTTGAAGTAAAGCAACCTAATTTAATCAATATGAGCTTCTGACATGGTAAGAAAACAGTTAAACATTTCTATGAAGTATACGTAAAAAATATAAGAAACAAAGTAGAATTCTCACAATTTCTTTTATTCAAATGAAATGAGTATTTGATTACCCAGCTTTTTGCGATTTGTTTTGATTGTATGTACATCACTAAAACATTTTCGTACAATTTTATTTATTTTAATTTTTTTTTATGCATTTTACGATGTATTTTGAATAAGTTGGATAATTTGATGAGGTTTTACTTTACATGACAGAAATAGTAAATCTAAGTTAAGAGCTAACACTTCTAGCTTCATTTTCAGATGTAACATGAATCAATATGTGTTATATTGACAAAAATATTTGAGGTACAAAATACAAAATTTGAAAATATCAACTTAAAGTAGCCTTAACAAACGTGGGGACATACTTTAGAAATTTGATAAAATGGTTTTTTTTAGAATACAACTTTACTTAACATTGCCTTAGACAGGCCCTAGATTTTTTAGAAAAATAAATTAAAGTACGAGCATAGTGTGGGTTTTACCCTGCCATTCATAAGTTGATAGCCGGAAAACCTTATCCTTTATATAAATATTATGATTGGTATACATTTTTTTCGGATTTGGCTACATGTATAATACACGTATATGTATATATAATATATGTATAATATACATTTAGAGTATTCAAAACGTACTCATAAATTAACACGTTTTAAAGTAATGGGTGTTTTTTATTGAGGTATAGAACTTTAAGTTGGCATCACTTTTTTAACTGGCGGCCATTTTGTCAGCTGTCAAGTGATTAATATTTAGTTTGGTTTGCCATTTCATCATGAACAGGTTGACAAACAAACAACTCTTGCAAATCGTGCAAATTTATTTCGAAAATAATGGTTCAGTTCGCGAAGTTTACCGCAAGCTCCGTCCATTTTATGGTCGACATAATCGTCCATCAGAGCAATTAATTCGGTTAACCATGGATTGTTTTCGCACTACGCTTACTCTATCTGCATCCGCAGAGACGTCGAACAGTGCGCACCGAAGAAACAATTGCCGCTGTAGAGCAAAGTGTTGAAGAGGACCCGAATGAATCGATTCGCCACCGGAGACCGGTATAGAGCCATGATAACCGACTATTTTGTTCCCGAATTGGATGGCATGAATGTGGATGAGTTGTGGTTCCAACAAGACGGCGCTACATGCCACACAGCGCACGTCACAATCGATTTATTGAAGGAAACATTCGATGAGCGCATAATTTCGCGGAATGGACCTGTCAATTGGCCACCAAGATCGTGTGATTTGACACCATTGGATTATTTTCTTTGGGGATATGTGAAGTCGTTCGTCTACGCCAACAAACCAGAAACGTTAGGGGACTTGGAAGCCAACATATGGCCCCATATGCTCGAAAAAGTGGTTGAAAATTGGACCTGTAGAATTGGCTTTATTCGAGCCAGCCGCGGCGGCCACATGCCCGAAATCTAATTTAAACATTAATGGCATAAAATTATCCTTCCAATAAAGCCAAATTGATGGACATTAAAACGATTTTCTTGTGTTTTATTTCAATTCGAAGTTCTATACCTCTAAGAAAACACCCTTTAGTAACATGAAAAAATATGGCTGTTCTGAGCAAGCCCTCATAATTTACAATTATAAATATTGTACTTATTTGTATTTAAGTTTTAGCACTTTTGTACATTGTTTACTCTCTCTCTCTCAATTACTTTGGTAAACTCTCACGCACATGATACAATTATACTAGGTCCATGCACAACTACAATAAAAATACAACAACAAAAAACACATATATTTTGTTGGTATAAACAAATGAAAAATTATCAGAAACAACTGTCTTTTGTTTATAAAATAACAATTACAGGGTAACTAAAGTACAATTGCAGACGCGGCACTCCTGCATGATTATACCTTTTCAGTGTTGCCAATATGGGTCTAGTTAGACAGTGCGCAATTTCTACTCACATGTGTAGGCCATGTTATTAAATTATTGTATAATCTGTGTGTAATTCTACTTTGGGTTCTATTTTTTTATTTTTTTTTTAATTTTAACCTACAAAAAAGATGTGTAGTGTGATTTTCTTCAATGAGTAATTGGAGACACAGCCATGTGGAAAATCATTGGCAACACTGTAATCATTTTATTCACACACACACTAAAATTTTTGCAGCTTGTAAACAAAGTTTGACAATTATATGCAATGTTTAGATTAACAGGCTGGGGTTGTACATGTACCTAGTATAATTGTATCATGCTCACGCATTTCTACATATGGTTATGACCAGTGCTGCCAGAATCATGATTTTATCATATTTTTTATGGTTTTTGGACCTAAATATGATTTTATGATTTTTTTTCTGGAATGATGATTTTTAATTTTGCAAATTATGATTTTTACTTTCAATACATATCTGTGGTTTTCACTAATATCAGCTTATGCCTAAAAATTTAATTTTTCAGGAGATTCAAAACTAGTTATTTTCGAAGCTGCGTTCTCAAAATTTGTTTACTTTATTACATTATTATGTAGATATTGGTAATGAAAATATTCCAACTCATTTTTAGTAAACATTTTCTAAAGGGTCAGATCATAGAGAAATGTAGAAAAAATTTATAAACATTGAAATTGCGTTCTGGCAAAACAATTTATGTCAATGAAAGTGGTTGTGGCTGAAGAAAAACAATGCCCGTGCAATCCGTCAGGAAAAAATTCTAAAATTTAAATTTTTTTTGGTATTTCCCTACATGCTGGATATATGTAATTAACATAAGACTTAAAATGAACACGGATATAAAGCACAGTTATGATAAAAGAAGACCAAAAACAAACGCTCGAGTGATTACGATTTCTTAATAACCGAACAAGTATCAAAAAATAATTTTCAAAAGTGTTCAGATAAAACGACGTAAGTGGTGCTTTCTTTCTTTGCAAAAAAATTGTTTTGCAAGTAAATGTTTGTGAACATACTACGTTAGTGATGAAATGTTGTGTAAGAAAAAAAAATTATCTAGGTCCATATTAAAAATAAATCAAGACCTTTATAAAAAACGTCTAAAATATAAGAATTCGACATCACGAACGCACAACTAGAAAAAATTTAATATGCGTTGTTATTAATGAAATCCATATGTACAGCGTGACCGTTTGACCGACTAAAGTAGCAAATTGCCACTTTTTCGACTGCCTTGCCTCTTTTTTATCTGCCTTGCCACTTTTTGTCTCCCTTTTTGTAGAGTCAATTATATAAAAATACATAAAAAATAAAAAATTTAGTGTAGTTTTCTCGTTTTATAATATTTTTGTCCCTTTTTGTTTGAGATAAATCCCCTTTTGGTGCCACTTGTTGAAAAATGTCATCGGTCACCCTGCATATGTATGTACAATTTTCTTTGTTGTCCTACACTCTCGGTCAGAGAATGTGTGGTTGACTACATATATAATCAACTTTTCTTAGACTAACTAAAAGCTAACTACAATGACATCCAGAAAAATTTACTCCCAGCTACTTTGACACTCATTTAAAGTTTAAATTAAAATTTTGCTGTTTTTATTTTAGATGGTACCTTAGCTGAGTGGTAGGTAGCTCGTTAACTGTTCAACGTTTGATGATACATAGTTTGAAACCCAGAAAAATTTTTTGTGAATTTTTTCTAATTCAGTCAGCACTATCTGGGAAATAGCTTAAAAATAGTTTTAAATTAACTAAGTTTCCAACAGGGATGTTTATCAATACATACATATCGGTAACTTAATACGAAAAGGCCCTAACTCTTGTTTTTCACAGTTTACAGGAGGAGGAAAAAACTAAATAAAAAAAGATGCAATATTCATACAAAATTATATTAAACACAATTTTTATTAAAATCACTTTACAAATTTAGTGTTATATTAGTTTTATTAATTTTTTTTAATTTAGTTTAGTAATGTTATTTCGAAATATGTAAAAATATCAACTTCGAAAAATTATGAGTTGGGGCCTTTTTGTATTAAGTTAACGATATACATATACTTATAAAGAAAACAGTTTTGTATCAACTTGATATATCGTTGGCTTAGTCGCAAATATGCTAACTCCACTTTTGCATATAGAATGCTAGAGTAACTCAAAACACATAATTTCCAAAACTTAAAATATCCCAGAAAAAATTTTAAAGATTTTGAAATGGCTTACAAAATAATTAATGTCCTGTAATGAATAAAATAACAACTTCTTTATACCAGTACGCGAAAGTACTTATTGTAGTACTTTCCAGTTTATAACGAAATATGTATATCTACAGAAAAATTTAAATTTAAAAAAGTGCTCCTTAAATATTGAATAGTTTTAAACAAAAAGTGATCTTAAAATTTTTGCATATTTTTATGCAAAAAATAACCCATTATATTTTGAATACTTTTGGGCAATCAGTAGTCTATTAACTTTTTTTTTTTAATATAGGGCACCGAATACTTTTTTAAAACTTCTCAAACAAAAATAATGGGTTATTCAGTCAAATTGTAAGTACTTACGAGTGGGGAGAAAATAAATATATGTCTATAAAAAAAATAAAAATATTACAAAATTTATAGTTTCGTTGTCCTCACACTGATTTGAGGCAGAATAAGTTTTTACTTTCTGTTCTGTTAGGAATCAGCCGAATCTTTTTTGTTTGTATAAATCTAATACAAGTCGTAATTTTTTTTGTTTCGTTCTGTTTTGTTTCGGTTCAACATATGAAAATCAAAAAATTTTAAGTAATTGTAAGTGACAGCATAAATTAAATAAAAAATTTTTAAATAAATTGTGATTGTGCGTTTAGAATTTCAAAAAAATAAATTTTTAAAAGAAAAACATAACATTATGTTGAAACATATCAACGGACGTTGCAAAACTCATCACTTTAGTGGAAAACTGCGATCCTTCTGGTCAGAAACAGCTGATAAGTTGCTACAAAAAAAGTAAGAACTCAAATTTTGAAGCAGAACGGTGCAGCACAGAACAGCAACAGAAAGTAAAGACTAATAAGGCCTTTAGATTCAATAAATTTAGAGAGGTCTTTGCGCCCGTGAAAAATACAAAAAAGGGACTTGGCATATTTGCCGACTAAGCCAACGATATATTGCTTTCATTAACTTTACTTGTGCACCCTGTGTATTATATACTCATAAATGCATCATTATTTTTGGCAGAAACAATAAGATATGTCAAATGTTGTCAATTGTTGTTACTTTTCTATTTGAAAAAAAATTTAACTTGTGATGATTTTTTTCTTCAAAATATGATTTTCTTTCCGGCAAATGATGATTTTCTTTCAAACAATAAACATACCTACGAATGTCTTATTCCTTTATGACCTTTTTGTTTGAGCCACAACAAAAATGTTTTTAAACTGTGTTAAAATGTTAAGACATTATAACACTTAGGGCACTTGAGACACCCTTGTGAATACCCAATTGTACATACATACTAACGTGGGTATGTATGTATATTTTTCAGGAAATAATTTTATATAGACCGCAGGTAAACAAACAAGTTTTTAGGGTTCCGTACACCAAAGGTGAAAAAAGGAACCCTATTGTTTTCGCTACGCTGTCCGTCTGTCCGTCTGTCCGTCAAACGGAATTTTCTCAGGAACCGTACAACAACAAATAGGGTGCTCCAAAACGAGCGACGAAAAATATTAAAATGCCATGTAATATACATAAAATCGTATGTACATATGTATATCGACACTTGAAATTTGTAAAATTATTGTATTTTTATATAGACTACAACAATTAACATTAAAATATTAAAAAATTTAAATTAAAGGGTGGTCCATCAGTTAATGCAACTTTTACTATGTAATATTGACAACTTGCTATATCTTGGAGACCGTAAGAGGTAAACTCTTGAAATTTTCAAAATCGGTAAAATTAAAAAAATCCGAAAATTATAAAATCGCCAAACCGAAAAAATCGCCAAAACCTGAAAAAAATCAACAAAAATTTAAAAAAATTCTAGCACTAAAATAAATCGCCAAATTCGAAAAAATCGTTTAAATGAAAAAAAAATCGCCAGTATGAAAAAACGCCAAAAACCGAAAAAAATCGCCAAAACGCGATAAATGCGCCAAAACCAAAATAATTGGTTATGTGAAAAAAAATCGAACAAAATAAAAAAAAATTGCCAAAATTAAACAAATCGCCAAATTTAAAAAAGAAATCGCCGAAACCCAAAAAAATAGCCAAAATTTAAAATAAACGCCAAAAACCGAAAAAAATCCTCAAAACAAAAAAAAGTGCCAAAACTAAAAAAATCGCCAAAACCAAAAAAATCACCTATATGAAAAAACGCCAGAATTAAAAAAAAATCGCCAAAATAAATAAAAAAAACGCCAAAAAATAAAAATTGCCAAAATTAAAAATAACTTCAAAAACCAAAAAAAAATTGCCAAAAAATGAAAAAAAGTGCCAAAACTCAGAAAGCGCCAATAAATTCAAAAAACCCCCAAACTAAAAAAAACGCTTAAAACCGAAAAAACCCATAAACGAAAAAAATGCCAAAACTATAGTTTATATTGTTCGTATTGAATTACATATCTCGTGCCCGTACGGAACCCTTCGTGCGCGGATCAAAGTCGCACTTCACTGAATTTATTAGATTTTTGTGTGGCTCCTTGATTTCTAATTATTCGCAATAATAAAACATTTAGCTAATTTAAATTTATGAGATACATTTTATGAACATATTTTTTAAGGGCATTTAATCGCACTGTTAAGTGTAAAAAGTTTTTTTAATACATACGTGTATTTATTTATTGTATCTTCAAAAGTGAACTAATCTTAAGTCTAGATATCATATTTAAGCTCGACCACTGTCGGACATAGTCATATTAATCAATAATACATAAATAAGGTATTAAGCACAAAAATATTTTCAAGAAGTTTTATCTGGAGTGTTGCATATTAGAGCCCTTGTGTCCATCTTTTTTAGGCGGATGTGTCCAGTAAAGTTCAAAATATTTCGAGCAAGCGGATTTGGATGTGACTCGAGTTTTGTTAAATATTTGCTTGCGTATTTTGCAATTTCATCAGTCACAATTGCCATATTTAGATCAAGGTGCAAGTTTGTATTTTTTATGTACTATGGCGCTGACGTTATTAGCGTTATAATCTTATTTTGACTTCCTTGTATTTTTTCATTTTATATTTGAAGCTGAAACAGTGCCCCATAGTTGAATTCCGTAGCATCAAATGGATTTCAAAAGCAAATGTATATCAAAAATGTATAATCTAGACTGAGCGTTGAATTTCTACCAATCACCTAATGTACCTGAGTTAATCTAAGTTTCATTTGTGATAGCTAAGAGTCAATGTAATGTTTCCACGCAAGGCGTAGATCAATGTGTTTACCAAGGTATTTTATTTGGAAATGCTGAGGAATAATTTGATTATTGATTGATTGAGTGAGCAAGTATCTCTTCGTGGGGTAAATGATGATGTAGATGTATAGATATTGGTGGTCACAGGCATATCACAGGTATATACCAAATACCAAACCAGCCCCAATATACTCCCCTGTGGCACAGCAGATGATATAGATTCGGGCACACTCATGAAGTCTACTTCCACAACAATGAACTTTCGCGGAAGGATGTAAATTTCCAATAGCTTTAAAAAATTTATTGGTAGATTGGTGGCTTCATGCCACGCTTTATCAAATGCCTTGGAAACATCAACAAATAGGGCAAAACAATGCTTCTTTTCTTTGAATGTCTTTCTTATAACATAAACTAATCTATTTGTTCTTTAAATGGTGCTATATTGACTTCTAAAACCAAATTGATGGTCCAGGATGTACCCGCTATCAGTTGGAATTGTGGACAATTTTATTATGAGAAGCTTTTTGAAAATCTTTGAAAATATTTATAGTAAACATATTGGCTTATATGACTCAGCTTTGGCAAAATCTTTGCTTATCGTTGGAATTATTTTGGCATTGGCAAGCTACCAGTCTTATAGATAATACTCCAGTCATAATATGGCATTTAAAATAAAAATCCGGATTCTAATTGCAATACGAGGCAACTTTATCAGCATATTGTTACTAATTTCATCAGCACCTGGAGCTTTCTTCCATAAAAATTGATGCAAATAATATTTTGTACCAACTAGTTGAAAACACAAAAGCTTTTGACGATAAAAAAGGTTTAAAAAGTGTCTTAAAAATGGAAGTATAAAATTGTAACAGTATCGGATATATATATTATCGAGCAGACAGAAAATACCGACGCATATATAAATATAAAAATAAATGTAGTCTGAGAACCACGCTTGAGATATTTGTCATTCTAAGGGGTGAATGGCACAACTTCTTTTCGAACCGGCCTTTTTATGGAGCACATTTTTATTGGAAGCTTTTTCTAAGAGTCAACAAAAAAACAAAAGTTTAAAAATCTTGTATTAAAATTTGAAATTTATTTGCTGATGGTTTAGCTTGGTCTATATACGTTTTTCATTGGCGCTTGAACAAAATCATCAGTAGACTTCAACCACAAATTTTGAATAGTCACAAAGTCTGTTCATAAAGTAAGAGGTTTGTGACTGTTCAAAATTTGTGGTTGAAGTCTACTGATGATTTGGTTCAAGCGCCAATGAAATACGTATATAGACCAAGCTAAACCACTAGCAAATAAATTTCAAATTAAAATATAATTATGACAATATGTCGAATAATAAATTTCTTAAATCTTCTATTAAAATTCTCTATTCGGGCAGTCGTTATTCGTTATTTGCCTCTCTATGCGGCAGACTAAGTTACCAGTCTTAAAAATTATTGTGTTTAAGCTGATGATTTTATAAGAAAAAAAGAAAAATTTGCTGTAAAATAAAAGGGTCATAGTTGAACAGTTTCAAGGAAGCACTTTTAATTTTTTCTTTATTCAAAGACTTTGTTCGTTTTGTTTTGTTTCCACTACAACTTAAAACCAAGATGAGTTTCAAATTGCATGTTGTAAGCCATGTTTCTATTAACAGATTTTTTTTTAGTATTTTAACACAATAAAATTTAAAAATAAAATGAAGAGGTTGTCATGTTTGATAGTTTGTTACTTGACAGACATTTTGTTAAAAGGTTTGTTGGATTTTTTTATTTTTTCAGCTAAAACTAATGTAGGTTTTGATTTTTTTCCTTCAAATGTAATCATTGGCTTAAAATCATAACGATTTCCTTTAGTTTTTCTTAGAGGTTTGACTAAGAAATATGTTTCTTATTATTTGTATTAGAAAATGTGGGAAATTAGAGTATTTTTAGATAAACTAAGAGAAAAAGTAAAAGAGTTGTTTGCATTGCATGTCGACTTGAGATATATTATTTTATTTATGTTTTATTTTGTAAATTAGGATTTTCGTTTTATGTTTGAGAGGAGTTTTTCATCATTCTCTAAGAAACTGAAGTATTTCGGCAGGAAAACAAAAAAGTGTGGAAGTTTCATGAGAATGAAAATCCGATAAGAAGAACATAAAATTATATCCTTAATAAAATAGACTCATTTCGAGGTTTGGCTTAAAAGTAACTGAACTGAAGTTAAGTTACATGCATTATTTGATGAAAAGTTTTATCAGAGTGTGTTATTGGTGGACTCAAAAAATAATAAAATTTTCAAGACACACATGAAATTATACCTATTAAAATTTATCTTTAAATGTAGAATTATAAAATACTTATGAGAACGTTCTCGCAACTAAATTTTGAAAGCTCAAACAATAATTCACACTAAGCTTTTATTTATTTATATATTTATTAAATGATGCTGGCTTATGACATTTCGAAATATTTTGTTATCTAACTGGTCTATTTTAATATTTTAGATATTTTAAAATTTTTATTAATTTAATGTTTTTCCAATAGACCATTTAACTAAATATTTTTTTTATAATTTCAGGTAAATTAAAGGCTCACTGAATGCGCAAATATAAATAAAATTGTTAAGGGCTTAAAGTAATAACAATGCGGTAAGCTAAATAATAAGTTTTAAATTATACAATAAAAATAATTTTTCTTTAATTTTAGTTTTAAAATAATCCGCAAGCAATAATTAAAACTAATTGCCCTTTTAAATTTTCATTAGGCTGACAAACACTGAAAAAACATTACGAAAAATATGTATTTATTTGATTTGTTTTCTTAATTATGTGAATGATTTAATTGCCGGCCGTTCTCAACTCTTCGTTCGAATAGCACTGAAAAAAACGCAAGACTTAAGGCACATACTTGGCAGCATGCTTTTGCTAATTGTTGTGCGTGTTTGTGTGTGTGTGTGCGTGTGTGTGTGTGTGTATGATTTTGTGCAAATGATGTGCTGATTATACATACAGTCAGCTATTTAAAGAACATAATAATATAATAAAATTTAATTATTATTACTACTTGAAATCACTTAAATTCATTCAACAGTTCAAACGCAGAAAAACCCACACACACACACAAAGGAAAAAGATTAAACAAATTTATTTATTTTTCTCAGGCGTAATCGTGTTTGATACTCTCTGACTGGCAATTGACCGCTTAATATTTGAAACAAAAAGAAACAAATGAAAAAAAAAATACACAAAATTATACATAAAATTATATTTTGAAAAGAACAATAAATACGCATCAAATTATTAAGACCAGTCGACAACCTTAAGCAAGACATACGTTAAGTGGCTACTTGAATATTTGATCATCATACATTTTATGGCGTTTGTAACAATGTACTTGTATTCATACATTTGAAACATTTTCAACTGTTTCAAAGACTCCAGGCAACGTTTTAACACTTCAACACTTTTGTAAATTTATTCTCTTTTCTTCGTTTCTTTTTTTCTTAAGTCTTGTCCAGTTGACTGAATGTATGTTTATGTGTATGTGTGTGTATCAATGTCAGCGCTGTTGAAACAAGTGACTTATGAAACTTAAATAAAATGAATTTATTCGTGCCTTGGAGAATGTTTTAAGTGCACTTTAAAAAATCAATAATAAAATTTTATGTCCAAATCGGCTTGTTGAGATCAACCTTTTTATAATCTGTAATTTTTTCGAAAGAATCTGCTTAAGAATAAGTAGATGAAAGTAAAGAAAGAATTCTTTGATTATCATGAATAACAAGTTGTGTTATATATTTCTCATTTTGAGTCTATGTTGTAAAATGTTTATATATTAAATGCTTTTTAATATATAATAGGGCTTTTACACTTGGAAAAAATCTAGCAGCTTTTAATTAAAATCTATACCGTTTACACCAAGTTTTTGTGTTTGACATTTATCAAGGTTTCTATCCAAAATACAACCCATTAACTACAAACTTAATAAAACTACAACCAAACAACTGCAATGTAGCAAACTCACAAAGCAAACCGTAGCTAATTTACACATCTTTTATATAAATACGTTGTACAGGGTAGACGTAAAAAACTATCGATAGTGTCACTATCAAAAGTTTTCGATAGTTTACAACACTTTATCGATATATCGCTTCAAGACTGTCGAAAGTTAGAAAAACTATCGATATATCGACGATACTATCATGAGAGTATCAAACTTTGATGGTTCTGGCATAAATTATTTATTTACACTACAAATTCGTAACAAAATATTTTTTAAACAAAACAAAATAAAACACAATTTTAGTTCAGTTCAATAAATAACAAAACTATAATAACTGTATGAAAAATAAGTGAGATCAGTGGGAGAGATTTTAAGTCATCCAGCTGATTTTATTTATGAAAAGCAACACATTTAAATTTTTTGCTTTTAGTGGTGTATCATATCGATAGTGACTAAAAAATATCGACTGTTTTGCAGGATTAAAAAATCGATAGTCACAAAAAAAATTAACTATCGATACTATCGTTAGCGCCATCCATAGTTTTCCACTCTAGAACAGGGTAGTAAAAAATTATTAAAGTTAATAGATTTTCAGTATATTTCATACAAATCTACTTACAAGAAAGCTTCCGTTTTATATGGAGAATATAGCTGAAAGCAACTATATTTAGCTCAAAATATTGTTAGGACTAGATTCCGAGAGAATGTAAATGTCCTAAATAAAATGTTTTTAAAAATTAGGACGTGTCTACATATTTTTTTTTTCTAAAACAACAACACAACTTTTTTATACCCTTTACCAAAAAATGGTAAAAGGGTATATATAGGTTTGTCATTCCGTTTGTAATTTCTACAACATTAATAAGCGACACATAAAGTATATATATTCTGGATCCTTATGCATAGGGAAGACGAACAAGCGATGTCCGTCTGTTCGTCTGTCTGTACGTGAAATCGGTTTCCCAAGCTCCCAGAAGAGCTAGAGACTTCGGTCTTGGACTTGTGTGTCAGAAATTTTCCGAAAAATTTTGTATTGAAAATCAGCAAAATCGGGCAGACGGTTTCAGAGCTGGAAAACTCAAACTCTATTTTCCCATAGAAAATAACTACCGAAAACAAGTTTTTATTACTTTTTTATTAAACTAACTTATTTTATACTTCGGTATGAATAAAACTGGAATTTATAATTAAACAAATTTTTTTAAATTTAACAAATTAAAAAAACGTTTCCAGGGTTGGACAACTTTAACTTTTTTCCTAATAATTAAACATATTTCATGTTTTAGGAAGAAGGCTATTTTCTCAGGAACGGTAAAGCTACGAGTCTGAAATTTGGACAGTGTGTGTAGAACTTTGGTCGCTACAACATAATACAATACAACAAATATATAAAAGCTAAAAATTAAAGGGTGTTCCAAAATGAGTGACGAAAACTTTTAAAATCTCATGTAATATACATGCAATTGTATGTATGTATGTACATATGTATATTGACACTTGAAATTTGTAAAATTAGTGTATTTTTATATAGGCTACAACAATTAACACTAAAATTAAAAAAATTGTAATTAAAGGGTGGTCTATCAGTTAATGAAATTTTGAGTATGTAATTTTGACAAATTGCTATATCTTGGAAACTGTAAAAGTTAAACTCTTGAAATTTTTAAAAAACGGTCAAACTAAAAAATCCGAAAATTATCAAATCGCCAAAAATTTCAAAAAATCGCCAAAACGAAAAAAAAATCCCCAAAATGAAAAAAAAAGCTAAAATTAAAAAAAACGCCTAAAACCGAAAAAAATCGCCAAAACGAGAAAAACGTGCCAAAACTAAAAATAAATTTCCACAACGACAAAAAAACGCCAAAACCGCAAAAATCGCCAAAAAAAATAGCTTCTATGAACCAAAATCGCCAAAAATTAAAAAAAAATCGCCTAAATGAAATAAAAATCGCCAAAACGAAAATAAATCGCCAAAATTAAAAAAAAAGCCAAAAACCGGAAAAAAATCGCCAAAACAAAAAAAAATCCCTATATGAAAAAATCGCCAAAAATTAAAAAAATCGCTTATATGAAAAAAATCAACAAAATCAAATAAATTGCCAAAACGAAAAAAAATTGCCAAAATTAAAAAAACGACAAAAACCGAAAAAAATCGCCAAAACGAGAAAAAAGTGTCAAAACAAAAAAAAAATTCCCACAATTGCAAAAATCGCCAAAACAAAGAAATGCTTATATGAACAAAAATCGCCTAAAATTAAAAAAATCGACTATTTATAAAAAATCGCCAAAATAAAAAAATCGCCAAAACGAAAATAAATCGCCAAAATTAAAAAAAAAGGCCAAAAACCGAAAAAAATCGCCAAAAAAAAAAAAAGTTGCCTATATGAAAAAAAAATCGCCAAAAATTAAGAAAATCGCTTGAATGAAAAATTAAAAAAAAGCCAAAAGCCGCAAAAAATCGCCAAAACGAGAAAAAAGTGTCAAAACTAAAAAAATTGCCAAAAAGAAATAAAAACGCCAAAAACCGCAAAAATCGCCAAAACATAAAAAATTGCCTATATGAAAAAAAATCGCCTAAATGAAAAAAAGTCGTCAAAATCAAAAAAATCGCCAGAACGAAAAAAATCGCCAAAATTAAAAAAACGCCAACAACCGAAAAAATTGCATATAAGAAAAAAATCTCCAAGACTAAAAAAATCAGCAAAATAAAATAAATCACCAAAATTAAAAAAGGAACAAATTTAACATAATGCCAAAACCCTAAAAATTGCACTAGAGGAAAAAGTATGAATTTTTTCACAAAATTAATATGTACCTACATCTCTCTGTGCTTATGTATGTATCTTTATACTACATAAATGCACTTTGGTAAAGGGTATATAAGATTCGGCACAGAAGTCTTACTTGTTTCTTTTAAATAAGTTTCAAAAAGCTGTTATTTATAAAATCTTCTTCGTTGCTCTAGATTTTTTTAAGCAAAACTTTTCTCTAATTTACAGCCTTATGTATAAGTTAAAATAAGTGTGCTTAAACATGTCTGCCATAAAAGTTTACATTAAAAATCACACAAGGATTTAATAGTGGGTTAACATTACATTAGACACCGATTTTTAATATCCATCCACCATTTCGTCAACACCTACTTCATTTTCGCCACTTATGCTAATAAATATTTTAGCAAACCTAAAAAAAGTTAGAAAAGCAAAACTAGTCGCTGAAATTATTAAAAGTCAGGGCTTTAATTGATTTTTTTTATTGTTTTATTGAATAATGAATATATCTGATAGCTCGCTTTTCAAATGATTTTTTTAATGGTATTTTTAAAAATAGACACCCTTATTTATAAAAATTAATAAGGCTTTGAAAATGCTTTATAAAAACATTTTTATTTTGTTATCTTTTATAAATTCTATATAAAGCCTTAGTAATTTTTATAAATGAGGCTGGCAGTATTGACAAACATATTTATCAATTTAAAGAAAAGTGTTGTTGCAACAATTTTTTTGTGGTTTTCTTGAACTAATATTTCTATATTTTTGTCTATTGCACTTAACAAAATACATAAACGAACGCAAAAATACTCGTATTTAACTCTGACAACTTTGAAGCCGTTAATCAGAAAAAGCATATAAACATACTGGTTATATACGACTAATAAAAAACAATTAAACAAACGAGCTCTATAATAAGCAACAAGGGCTTTTATAAAATTTAATATCATGAACAAGAATTTCTAGGATTTCTGCTAAGATAATAACCAACTTAAGCCATTGTGATGCTTTGATATTCCAAAAAGCATATACAGCAGACTATAGAAAAAAGTAAATTTCTTGTATTCTCTAAGTACACAGAAAAAAGCAAAAATAGTATTCAATTAAAAAATATAAAGATTCAGTTAAAAAATTAATTAGTTTTCAACCAATCACGGAAATTGTAGTATTAACTCATCCATTTTAATTGAAAATTTTTTTGATTTTTTTAATTAAAAAAATATTACATTAACTAAAAATTTAATTGATGGTTTTTTAAAGATTCAATTAAAAAATTAATCGAAATATTTTTGACGATTCAGTTAAAAACTACTTAAAAATTTTTAAAGATTCAATTAAAATAGTAATTGAAATATAGAAAAAAAAATTAATATTATAAAAATATAAAAAATGATGATATGTATGTATAAATGATTTCCAAAAATGGAAACGTTGGTATATTGTACCATAAACCTAACTCATAATTTTTCAAGTTAGAGTGGTGCACGAAAGTACGTTCAATGGCCGTATTTAGCGTTTGATAGTGTTCCGTAAGTGTAAGTGTAGAATATCTCAGCTTTTCTTTGAATTTTGTGTGTATTTTGTGATTGGATTTTAAAGAAAGGCTGCGATATTTTCCACAACATATTCATACATACTCACGCAAGACTATTTGCATTGAACTCCGAATACCGCCAATGTATGAACTTTACCATCCATATTTGGTCTACAAGCTTGTATTTCTTTTTATTATATGCTTTCGTTCTCAAGAAAAGATAAGAAAATGAATTTCTGTTTTTAATTTTATATTTTATTTTTATTCCACGCATGTCAAAATTACTACGAATCAAAAAAATAAAAAAATTAAGCTCAGTAGTTTTTTTCTCCCATATAAAATATCAAAACAAATTAAAATATTAATTGGGTATTTTAATTGAAAATATTTTTTCAAAACAATGTGGCATACCATAAAAAATATCTATATTTTCATACATAAAAACAAAAGTTTCATTATTTGTTTACAATTTATATGTAATAATTATTAATCATTTCATAGTATTCTGAGTTAAACTCTGTTGATAATGCTTTTTTGATAAAGCAGTAAATTCAATTAAAACAAACATATATTCAATTAAAATATTTATAAAAAATATAATTTCTTCCAAGCATACACTTAATTAAAAAGAATTCAACAATAATTTTTTCTGTGTACTTTCGTGTATTCCCTAAGCATCACTGAAAGCAAAAGTATGAAGATTGGGCACCCGTAATTCTTAATATTAATGGAAAAAGGTAGTTTAATTAATCTTATTCTTTCCGTACAAGCACGAAAGATGTTGAACGTTCTGAAACAAATTCGCGATACAGTTTTGACTAATCAGAGATTGACAGCAGTGTTGCCAGTTTTTTCTACAGCTCATCCCAATTTTTGATTTGCCATCCCCAAAAATCCCCTAATTGACTTTTTTCAAATTAAAATTTTTTTTTTGAAAATTTTTTTTTAATTTTATTGGAAAAATAATGACGATATATACAATGTTATTCAACAAAATTATTTTATATCGATAGCTATGTATATTTACATTCATATTAATCTAATTTTTACTCATAAAACTTATAAAGAAAAAAAAATACACATATGCCTACTTCCCCTAGTATTCTTTTATCGATTGTATTATCATATTGAATATAATATTGTCAAATTTGTTATTGGCCATTTGCATGTAAAAATGAATTACACTATTGCACTTTTATTTCATATGTTTGTAAAATATTGTATTTAGAGAGAATCTGTATGTGGCTTTATCTTCTTTTGTCATTAAAAATACAAAAACATAAATACACTACATACAGGGTGTTCACAAAATAAAACCGAAAGTGTATTTGATACACAAATACACAATTCATATTGTTGTAAATTAAGCAATAGTTTAATATACACAAGTATAAAAAATTGTTTAACCAAAGTTTTGCATTTCGAAAACTTCAGAATCGAATTGTTCTGATTTATCAGCCTCAGAAACTTTTTTGTACATACAGCGTGGGCCAAAAGAAACCAAGGGGTGTAAAAGTTTAATAACTTTTTTGTTTATTAACTTTTTTTTTCTTTCAGATTATATAATATACAAAATGGAAATTTTTTTACACTAAGTATGAAAAATGATGTCTCTTAAATGACCACCGTTTTCAGCTTCGCACTGATGGGCTCTTTTTAGAGCATTTTCCATAACATCTTTCAAAACTTGGCTGTAGCGTTCGAATTTCTGCAACAATGTTTGCCTTGAGTTCAAGGATTGTCTCTGGTTTGTTCACATACACTCGCTCCTTCAAAAAACCCCAAAAAAAATAGTCGGATGCTGTCAAATCTGGCGATCGCGCTGGCCAATAATTTCCGAATTTCGAGAAATTATTCGCTCTCCAAAAATTTGACTTAAAAGTGCCAATAAAATTCTATTGATCTGGTTCTCTGTTCAGTTGTGAACCTCTCGATTATAAATTCTCCAAGTGTTGTCTATATAAGCTGAAAGAAAAAATAAAAAAAAAAATTAATAAACAAAAAAGTTATTAAACTTTTACACCCTTTAGTTTCTTTTGGCCCACCCTGTAGTATTTGTACACAAAAGCTTTATTATTTCAGCAGAAGGATTAAATTTGTCACAAAAAATTTAATTATTTTTAATAATAAGTCATATTGCATTTTGTGGCGTATTTTTGTTTTGTTAGTAATCATTGTGGAATTGATTTTTATGTAAATACATGTTTTCTGCGGTTGGTCGTAGGTCAACGTAAATAAAATAATTTTGCGAATCAACAAGTTTGCGACAAAATGACATAGATTTGTTAATGCATATTTTTGCATATTTTATAATATATACATATTTTTGCATATTTTATCATTAATGTACATTTTTAACACATTTTTTAGTTTTTTCATGCTATAAATTTAATTTTCTTTTACTAGTTGTAAAGTATATAAGAGCTGCAGTTTTTACGACTGTTTAGAACAAAAAAAAGAGAAAACGAGAAAAATCTACGATCCTTTTCTTGTAGTATGAATCGATATTAAGAAACACCGTAGGACTCTAAAGTTCAATACCCTGGCTTAAGTCAAGAATATATTTGCGTTTTTCAGCCTTTAACGAAAAATATCCAGTGAAACAATACGGATACATTCTACAGTAACTAGATGGGGGATGTAACAGAAGGCCAGTGTTGCCAGAAGTAGGGGAAAATCCCTACATGTAGGTATTTTTGACACTAAAATAGAAGCGTAGGGAAAATCGGACAGATTTTTTATATTCTCCAAAATGTAGGGGTTTTTTCGTCATGTCGCATTATTTATGAAATAAATACAAACATAACGTTTTTTGCGTAATAGTTAATTTTTCAAAACGGTGCAAAAATTTTCTTTCCGCTAAGATCGCTTAAAAATATACTTCCAGAGTTGTTTGTGCTTTAAAAAGTTGTCGATATTAATATATATAAATCTGCCTAGTACTTTATTTATTTATTAATTACTTATTACAAAAAATTTACCAAATAACCAAGCAATGGAAAGTTACAAATCAAATTTCTTACAAATTTTATTGCAATGAATTTTTGGCAAGCCGAACTTCCTATAAAAAAGCAGCTGTTATATACTTTCATTAAATGAAAGTTCTGATATTTAGATTAGTTGAATGGAATTACATATGTTTTTGTACCTGAATTGAAATTATCCTTTAACATTTTTTTTGAAAAGAACTATTCATATTAAGTTTTAAAAAGCTTTATGGTGCTTTAATTGAATTTAAATGAAAGTACATATGTATGTATGTATTATTTTTTTTCAGTTTTTTATTTTTTTACACGTTTCTTCAACGTGTAGTGAAAAATTGGGTGTTTTTAGCATGTATAGATAGATATTCTTTCGAAATATCTACTGGCAACACTGAAGAAAGCTGTCGGATAATATATTTCTATTAATAAAATTAAAGAAATTAAAGTCAAAAAACTTTCCCTTATTTGAAAAAAAATAACGTGTGCTTGAACTGTACTTTAAAACAAAATTTTCATACAAAACTTGTTTTAAGGTACACTTGAAGCACACGTTATTTTTTTTTTGCATATTGGGGCAAGGTTTTGTACTCTAAAATTTTTTCATTTTATTAATAGATATATAGTATCGGACAGCTTTCTCCATAAATTGATATTTGTGCACACATAGATAGTATTGCTTTCTTGTTTATACAATATCCCAATTAGAAGCTTTCGTTACTTTAACACCTCAAGTTGAATTAATTGAAGATGTGATAAAAAAATAAATTAAATACATGTATGCAACAAATTGTATCAATATAGTTCTAACAACGAAAACGTAGAAACTGAATATTTCACAAACAAAATAGCACAATCTAAATGCGCACCAACAACTTAATTTTTATTACATAAAAGTTTTTTTTTCAGAAAAAATCGTCAAAGATTTACCTTTGACAATTTAAAAAGAATCATTTATTCATTAATGTATGTAAATAAAAGTTCTACTGAACTTTACTATTATTTTGTATTCCATATAATTTGACAAAATATTTGTTAAGAAAGCATTGAAGCTGAGCTTTTTATGCTTTTTTAAGTTTTTAAAAATCAAAATGTTTGTTAAGAAGGCAATGAAGTTGATTTTTTTAAATTTCTAATGTTCTCAAATGTTGAAAAAAAGTTGATAAATGCATATTTCATTAGTTTTAAATACATATTTTTATGTTTTTACTGCATATTTTATGTACATAAAACGTGATTTTAAATGCATGAAAATCCTTTCTCTAGTAATCATTATTGGCAAAGTATATTTATATAAAGTATATGCAGGTCTGCAACAAATAAGAAAATATATAAACACAATAGGTTCTTTGTTTGTGTAAAAGTAATGGATGAATGCCAAAAACAGATGAATGCAACCAGACCTGGGCAACTTGCATTACCTTTCATAAGCACTGATTGAAAAATCAAAATTTTAGTGAACATTTAAATTTGATGCTTAAATTGCACTATTTTTTGCACTAAAATAAAATCTCTTTAACGTAATGTATTAATATTGCATTACCAGCTAATCGGATGGTACAAAATGCACTAATTTTGTATTAGCACTAAGCACAGCATGAAGTAATGCAATATTATTGCAATATCATGTATTGTACACAGTAAAATTATATAAAACGCGAATATAGTTTTATCAGATAGAATAAAAAAGCAAATAAAAAATGCAGTAAACTTTGCATTGAGGGCACCTATATAAGTACGTATGTATGTACACAGAAAAAAGTATTCACCAATTAATACTTTCAATTAAGAATTTAATTGTATTAATTAAATTTTTAATTCTATTAATCAATTTGAGTGGAAAAACTTAATTGATATTATCAAATTGCTTATAGGTGAAAATTTAATTAATTAGGGTTGCGTACACCAAAGGTGAAAAAGGGACCCTATTGTTTTCACTACGCTGTCTGTCTGTCCGTCCGTCTGTCACACGGTATTTCCTCAGGAGCCGTAAGAGCTGCGGATCTGAAATTTGGACAGAGCATGTAGAACCTTAGCCACTACAACAACAAATACATGAGAATTAAAAAATTAAAGGGTGTTCTAAAACGAGCAACGAAAAATGTTAAAATCCCATGTAATATACATAAAATTGTATTTACATATGTATATTGATTGACACATGAAATTTTTAAAATTAGTGCATTTTTATACAGACTACAACAATTAACACTAAATTTAAAAAAATTTAAATTTAAGGGTGGTCCATCAGTTAATGCAATTTTGACTATGTAATTTTAAAAACTTGCTATATCTTGGAAACCGTAAGAGTTAAACTCTTGATATTTTCAAAAACGGTAAAACTAAAAAATATGAAAGTTATAAAATCGCCAAACCATAAAAAAAACGTCAAAAATTCGAAAAAAATCACCAAAATAAAAAAATTTCCAAAATTAAAAAAAAAATTCTAACACATAGCATAAGTCGCAAAATTCGAAAAAATCATCCAAATGAAAAAAATCGCCAAACGAGAAAAAGGCTCCAGTAACAAAATAATTGTTAATATGAAAAAAAATAGCCAAAATGAAAAAAATCTCCAAAATTAAAAAAAAATCGAGAAATTGAAAATCGCCAAAAACCGAAAAAGTAGCCAAAATGAGAAAAAAAGTGTCAAAACTTCAAAAAACGCCTAAATGAATAAAGTCGCCAAAATAAAGAAACGCCAAAAACCGAAAATCGCCAAAAATTAAAAAAAAATCGGCAAAACGAAAAAATCGCCAAAAAATAAAAAAACGCCAAAATGTCAAAACTAAATAAATGATCAAAATGGAAAAAAAATCTAAAAACCGAAAAAATCGCCAAAACAAAAAAATCGCCAAAATTAAAAAAATCGCCAAAATAAAAAAATTGCCAAAATTAAAAATACGTCAATAACGAAAAAAATGCCCAAACTATATTTTATATTGGCTACTAAAGTTCGTATTGAATTACATATCTCGTGTCGGTACGGAATCCTTCGTGCGCGGGTCAAAGTCGCACTTCAATGAATTTATTTTTAAATTTATACTATAAATATTTTAATCAATATTAAAAAATCATTAATATAACTTTTTTGTGTGTACATACAAATGAGAGATCAGAACATGGTTTTGGTTTTCGTTTATTTTATTGTAGTTATAACTTAAAAAATGGTGATTTGATAAAAGAAAAATACTACCGCTTGAAACAATTTAATCTAGTTTTTTATTTTTCTTGAAAAATTATAAAAACCTAGTGATATAATTTTCTTCTTAGGTGACGATATGTACATAAAAGAACGTTCACATTTATGTAATTACGTACGTTTTTTTTTATGTACATGACACACAAGAAATGCCAGATGTAAAGTCAGCCTTACAAAACAAAAATAAATGGCAATATTTCACACCTTATTTGAAAATAGTTTTCGTGAATTATTAACTTACAATAAAAAGTTATACGGCAACGCTATCGACTTTTATTTACAAATAAGAAGTGCGTATAACGTACCTTTTCACAATGTATGGTTAAAAGATAACAGGGACTTTAACGTCAAGTTTTGTATGAAGAACTGTCAGTTAAAGTTCACGTTAACTCTTAACCATACATTGTGAAAAGGGACGTAAACGGGATAATAGACAAAAACCCAAAGCAAATTTATTAATTGATAAACCTTTAATACGTGAAATAAGTATAATAAAAGATAAAATATAAATATTTTTAAATGTTTGTAACACAAAAATTTATTTGAACTTTTCCACATATTTAAGTTTTCAATACAAACAATTGTGTATAACAAAGCTCAACAGAGCAAAATGGCGTGCGAAAATTGTAAGCAACTTTTGACATTCATGCATTAACACTGCCGAGAAAAAAATTAATCACCTGAGTACTTGCATATACTTTATATAAATTTACTTTGATTATTAGTAAATCTGTATTGATGGTTCTTCTTTATTAGAAACCATTCACTATGAATAGTAACACAAATTTTTAGACTTGCCAGACGCATATTTATTAGTTCAAAAAGCATTCTTGTTACCATCAGTTATATAAAAAGCCCCAAAAAATCCCCTAAAATTGGGTTATCATCTCCAACAAATCTCCAGATCCCCAATACGAAATTTTCATCCCCCAAACTGGCACTACTGATTGAAAGTGACAGATATTGTGTAGGTCACAGACATATTGTTTACCTCAGATTCAAATTTTGAATGATCACTGAGAAGTGACACTGACATCGAGAAAGTTTATCACAAGATGTTACAACTTCGCTGAAGTATTTAACGTTCTCTACCCGCAATATGAACTTATTTTTGCACTACTTCGCAACCGTGAATGAAAATTGAGTCCACCACAATATATCGCTTAAACAACAATATCATCATATTCATATATATAAATACAGAGAAAAGTATTCATCAATTAAGATTTTCAATTAAGAATTTAATTCAATCAATTAAATATTAAATTATTTTAATTAATAAAATTAGAAAAACTGAATTAAAATTTTTAAATTGTTTACTGAAGAAAATTTAAGTGATTTTTTAATTGATTTCACAAAAATTTGTTTTTCTGTATATGTATTTATATTCATTCCTTTTCCTCCTGCAAGGAGCATAATACTAAAAAAAGTTCACGTCAATGTAAACGATCGTCCACTTCTTGTTTGATCTCGTTTCATTGCAGTCTTAGCGGGGATAGTACTTTCATAACTTAGCAGTTCCGTCTGTGTGCAGGAATTCACACACTGTAACTGCATTGCTGACTCATTTCTATAGCTTGTTGGGTGAATCCATCACTATATTCTATTCCAAATATCTGATGGGAACACTTTCGCACTCAAGTGCGTTCAAAATTGCTAAATGACTTAAGGTATCAAAAGCTCTCTAGAAATCTATAAAAACAAGATGCCGTGAAGATCTCTACCCAACCGACTGCTCCGTTATAAATCGAAAGCTGTTGACGTGGTCGACACATGATAAAACTGCCTGTTCTCTGAGAAGTATGTCGAAAATGGATGTTAATAGTTCCTAATGGATGTATTATGTACGCAATTATATTGTTAATCTTAATAAGCATTTTACCTCTACAACTCTTTCAAATTGTGGGTCTTTTTACACTGCGATACAAAATTGCGGCACAAGTGGCATACGTATGAGAGATGTTATCATATACATATGTATGCAATATGTTAAGCATTTAGTTGATCGACCCTAAATCATTTTAATTCCCGCTTTATTTATAGAATGTTTTTATATAAAAACACAGAATATATTCTTATGAGCTAAAAGTTTTGTAATTTGATGAAAATTCGATGCTTGAAAATCGGTTTAAAATCATTTTTAATAATGGGTAGTAAAAAATTTAATGTAAGAAGCAGCAATTCGTCAGCCTCTTATTGGTTTGGAGCATATGCCAAAAAGTCGGAATGGTATCGATTTTAGGATTTATTTTTATTTGAAGTACATAATAATTTTTTGGTATCCTTGGGTTACAAATATATCAATAGCAAAGCAGAGATTTGGAGTATATCAAATTCTTGAAATAAAGTTCATCGAACTATCTGAAGTGTATCGGTCGTCCCAATTGTGTTTATAACATTACAGAAATAAAGCAAAACAAGAGTTAAATGTATTTTGTACGTTTTTGTATGAATAATTTTACGCAATAGCCAAACAGTGAACAGCAAAACAATACTTAGTAAACCTAAAAATAGTTGAAATGGAGAAAAATTAATGGTTATATATATATCTCAGAAACCATTATTAATTTCGCAAAACATGTTTCGAATTCAGAAAGGGTATACTCGAAGTATATATACCCCATACTTAACTCATTTAAAAAAATGGTCGGTGAGTCAAACTAATAATGGGCTGACGATTTAATGTTTTAATGTTTTTTTTTCTTCTAAAATAAAATTGATTAAAATGAACATACTTTCTTACATGAGTAGGGTGTTATGAATTAGTTCGACATGTGAAAGATGTGTGTATAAAAAAATTTTTTGCAAATTTTTTAAGCAAAGATGTTAAAAAAAATTTGAGTTTTATTTTTCAAAAATGTTAATGACCGTCATTTTATTTTAAATTAAATTAAATTCAAATATTTGCTTTTCCTTTGAGGGTGGGGTATATTTTTGTTTAACTTTTGTTTTTATAGTGAAAAAAAGATATTGCTTTCCATGGGTGCTTTTTGTTGTGCATAATTTGTGTTTCTTTTGTTGAAATAATTTGGGTTATTTTAAAGAAAAAAAGTAAAGTTTATTTTTTCATAGATGTTGGTTGGTATTTTTCTGTAATAAGAAAGTAGTTTGGTTTCTTATTTATTTGCAGACAGCATGGTTGGACCATAAAAAATAATTGGCCGTAAGTGTCAGTTGCTATTTATTGGTTTATGCAACAATTGTTCCAAAAATGTTGTTTTGTATATTTTTGGCATTTAATTTTCTTATATTTTTGTGTGGTATCTTAGCTAAACAAAGTGTATATTAATGTTTTTAATAAAGCTAATTACATTTAATACGGATATACATATGCGGTACTAGTGGCTTATTAAAAAAAAAAAACAGTATTACGCGGAGTTATCGCAATCAATAGCTTACATATGATTTTTCATTAAATGCGATTTAAAGTTATATTGCAAAATGTTTATCGAAATAAAATAATTTGCCACAAATCGTTTTGCAAACAATTGAAATCATTTATGGCAATTAAAATTTTTCATAATATAGCTTTACTGAATAAAATTCTTAAATTGTATTTTATTGAATAATTTTTCAGCAAGTATTACACTGTAAGACAATATTATAAAGCAGTAAGCTATAGGTGTATTTTAACGCTTCATGAAAAAGAACTTAAGATTTCATTATGCATATGTATGTATGTCAGATATATACAGACAGTAAACTCACTCTAACCTTGTAAGATAATAAGCCTATTCGAATTGATAAATCAACTCGTTGATATTTTTAATGAAACACAAGGCTTTGGATAAAAAATATTTTTTTTCATCACAGTGTTATTGAAGCTCTATACGGGTTGTCCAATATTTTTTAAATTTTGTATCCTTCCAAAGACAAAGATTTGTTTGTGAAAATAATTCATTATGGGAGTCAAATCTCTTTCTATAGGTTTGAAAATAACAAATAGTCACTCGGTGCTAAAAATTTTCAAAAATTGTATCTGCTCCATAGCGCATCATCTACCAATCGTCAAAATCGTTTTTCATTATTGTAAGTTACCGAGGACAAGCCCGCTGCATCATCGCAAAAGTCTTTTAAGCCACCACCTATATATTTGAGAGAGAAAAATTCTAACGCCCAAATTAAAAAATTAGTCTCGGCCATTGGTGAAAACGCATTTCATGTTATTCCAATAAAGCGTGGTAATATTGAGGAAACTAAAATTCAAATATACGAAGGAAAATATTTCCGCAAAATAGTGACTGAATTCGAAAAAAATAAAACAAGGATTTATACGTACCAGCTTAAAAGTGCTAAAGGTATGCAGATCGTATTGAATCCCAATCACTCTCGAGCTCATATTTCAATAACTCTTAATTTCACCGATTTTTATTGCAAATTTTTGCCATAGTCAGTGAAAGCTAATACACGTCATTCATGCTAATTCTTACTGAATTGTTATTCTTTTTTCATTTATTTATGAATTTCTGTACTGGAAGTATACGTACATACATAGATACATGTATTTTGTCTTAACTCCATGTTCGAAATTATTCTGTGATGACTCGTCGCACAGCGAAATGACTCATGTTCAATCTTTTACAAACTATCAAGTTGAATTTTTGTTAGAACAACCCATATGCGTCAATGTAAAAATAACCATGTTTTGTACTTGAAATAAAAATAATAATAACCATAAAACATTAAATAAGCTTAGAGATAAAATTTAAACATAAAATAATAAAGTCTATTCTATTATTCATCTCATGATGAAAAAAAAATAGAACACCTCGGTCGCGCTTGCTGCTTAAATCTTTTGTTTTGGTGGCATTAAGTTTCATTTTGCAAGTGCGTGCGTGAAATAATACATTTCCTGGAATAATTAAAAATGAATTACAATTGTAAATAAGAAATAGTTTAGGAAAAAATAGTTAGGCTTAGCACTAGGCACAAAAGTAAATTATGAACATAATGTTACGTGTTTCTCTTAAATTATAGATTTCGTTTTATACAATTCTTTATAAAAATTTAATAAATTAAGGCAAAAATGAATAACAAAATAATTTTTGCATAGCACAAAATATCTTAAAAATAAATAAACTGGACATTTTTATTGCAAGTCAGTTTAACTGAGATCAAAATCCCCTTCTTTCTTTTCCAATTCAGAGGGAAAAAACGTTGTCTATACTTCGGCTAATTAGCAATACTGAACGAAAGAGGGCGGAGATTTTTTAACAACTCGAAGTCAAGAGCTCATAATGCTGTCAATTGGCATTCAGCGCACAGTTAAGGATTTTGAAAAAAAATGGAAAGAATTTTGCAGTTTCTAAACGAGCCGTGCAATTGTTATGAAATTTCATACAGCAGAAGGTGCCACAAATCTAAAATCTGGAACTTTGACTATATATCTTTAAAGGAGGCGGAGCCACAAAGCCTAAAATTGAGTAACCTCGTGTTAATGAAAAATTCAAACTGATGCCAACCTGATGTTTTGAATCTGATAAAAAAGAGTTTTTGCAAATTAATGTCTTTATACAAAAGCTAAAAAAAGTTTGCATTACATTTATGCACTTTCGCTTACAGTTCAGAAAATATTCGAAAAAAATTTTAATTTTGCTTTTTTATCAACCTTGGTCCCCTGTTCTGCTAATGAAGAAGTCAAATATTGTTCGATTTAGAAAAAGGAACTTATTATTAAATTTCTTAACAAGCGGACGCGTCGACATTACTCGAAACCGCTTGATTAGATCGACATTTATGCCTGTAATATCCGATGTCTTTTCTGCTTCTTTGAAAAATCTTCTGGCCGTATTGCCATCATTTGTGTTTCCTGTTTTCTGTTTCGGCATATCCACAAGAAGACCCATTTCGTTCCTAAGCCTGTCTTGTATTTTTTTCTTCCTTCTTGCAACGCTCTCCTTATTTTCATTGCCTGATACGTACCATTTTTCTATTTCCAATCTGTAAGAAATGTGCAACAAGCACTCCATAAACCTTATGTAGGCATGTAGAGGTGAAAGACCAACAGCAAGCATATTTTCATCGATTTCGCGCTGTGATAAGGCATTCATGTCGTTCATAGTTTTTGGAGTTGAACCACATAAATAGCACGCTTGTGATGACGTGTAATTTGAAAGAGCGGTGCAGACTTTGCCGTCAATCATACATAGAATTAAATTGGCTTTAGCCGTGAAACTATAACCGTGTAGCTCAAAGTTAGTTGGTTTCAAAACAGAAATTTGCTGCCGAATATGCTCCACTTCCTCTTTAATGACTTCACGCGTCTCTTTCGTGAAAATAAATTTGATCGGTCTGCAATATCTTGTCGAAGACGCAGCTGAATTTTGCCAAAAAACATGTTTCTTTCCTTCAGCTCCAGAGTTAAGTTGAAGAGGCAACATCGAAAGAGAAAACATGCTTTCGTCTGACATGTTGTCATGCAAAAATTTTTGCTTATAACGGTTCTGTTCAGCTCCATCGCATCCCCATTTTATTATTATGCTTAATTCATCCTGAATGGCAGGGAACGACTTAAAAACCTCATATTGTGCATCTATTAATCTTTTCACCGTGTGGTCTATTAAGGATTGCAAATTAATTTCGGCATATGTTTCAGTAACCGTAACAAGTTTTGGGTAGCACAATAATTTTGATTGCTTAACGAGGTCATAGCATGGATACAATTTCGGACTGTATGGTATCGTATGCAATCGTATTCCACGGTATTGCTCAGTTGATAAATTTTCGTCTACCATCATGGCCAGTGCTTGATATGGTGTAAGACTTTTCTTTTCAGTAATGCTTACCCTTGCTCTTTTTATAGCTGTACGTCTCGAAGGGGATGCAGCCGACAACTGTTTGACAATGTTTGCTGAGTCTCTTTTTCCACAGGATCTCAGATGCATTGCGGTAGCCATAGTTAATTGTTCCGAAGCTACATTTGATATTACCTCTTTGCATTTCCGTTTTTGTGCACTCAAAGCACTTTCAGCAAACTCTTTTTCTCCCCTTCCGCGTTGCGGTATTTGTTTTGAAGTTGATGGTGCGTGATCAAAAGCAAAATCAAGAGCAGAAATTTTTGAACTTAGCCAAATAGCATTTTCATGCATAAATCTTGCTTTATCACGGTGAGATTTGCTCCATCGCGATTGAAATTGGAAGCAAAGCTTTTTTATACGATCTTTAATTTTGGTATCGTCAACATCTTTTCCAAAAATTGATATAACGTGCTTTTCGACCACTTCTGTTTTTTCGCTTTTCACCCTGCTCAACCAAATCTAAAATAGCTCCTCTCGCGATATTTCAATCATACTAAAAAAAGGCAAAAAATGGGCAGGATTTTATTTTGGGCACATTAACAAAGATTCTGCTGGCATTCTCATCACGGAACTCCGTGGGACTTGGAAGTTCTAGTCTATCAAAGATTTGAAAGCTTTAAAATTTGTCTTACCTTTTAGCTGGTTATAAAACAATTTTTTCAAAATACTTGAGTGCAAAAATAAATATTGTATAAAGCAAAAATTTTAAGTTTAAGTAATAACCTTCAATACAAAAAATATTTTAGGCAAAAAAAAAAACACTCACAACTTCGACCTGATCGCTCAAACTTTTGTGATCTATGCAAGCTTGCAAATCAATTTTTGCATGCTATTCAATTGCACGTGTTTGATAGCTGTTATCACGCCAATAACATTTTTTTATTCTCTTTTGTGTTTGTTTTCGTAACAATTGGGGTCTCTTCTCACGTAAAAAAAATATGAGCGAGTTACGAAAACATTTTTTTTTATTTCGAGATGCCAGATTGATTAAATCTCACACTGTGGGATGGCTCGCTTAGAAACTGCAGAATTATTTCAAAATCCCCCACTGTGCAGCGTTTAAGTCCATTAACAGTTTTGATAATAAAACAAAACTTTCAGTGGGCGGATTTGAATAATTATTAGCATATAGTATAAATATACATGTATGTATGTGGGTATATGTTATTTCGAAAAAATTATTTAGTTATTTATATAAACAACATTTATTTGTTTATATTAAATAAGGAATTAATTTTTCATTAATACACAGAAAAAAATATCATCAAAATGCAACCAGCAAAACAAATTGTTAATAGTTAATTTAAATTGAAATATATATTTAGTTAATATAAAAAATTAAGTTGTTGATATGACAAACACAGAAATTTTTTTCAATAAACTGAACTAACCAAATTTTATTTTATACATGGGGTAAAAATCCAAAAATTTCTTAATATTTTTTTAATTAAAAATGTCAACTAAAGATTTTGTTGTTGTTTATTGTTGTTAAAACAAATTAAAATTTTTCTAGTCAATTAAACTACTCAACAAAATTATTTGTTAAATTATATTTTAACGAAATACGAACATGTAGAGGAAACAGAAGAACTAGTATTTTGTGTGTATTCATTGTTTGCTTATCTAATAACGATTTGCTATTTAGCTGAGTGGTAAGTACATTAGTCTATTAATCAAGAGATTGCTGGTTCAACTCGTCCAAACATCTTTAAAATTTAACCAAAACATATTTCTAAAAAAATATATTAAAAAAAAATACAAACAAAGAAACAACACATTCGATTTTGAAAAAAACCAATTTATTTCTTATTTATTTATTTATTTATTATTATTATTTCTGTTAGCAACTCAATTGTTAATAACACAATCATTTTAATTGGAAATAATTGAGTTGATTTTGTTTTCTCATGTTACAAATGTGTGTTTGTATTTACAAAAATCGTTGTAGGTGCCTTTTTAAATGATATTTTAATTGTAATCACAAATAAATTATTTGTAGTTACAAATCTTTTTTTCAGTGTGATATTAAATATAATTTGTGATTTGTAATTAGACTTTATAACAAATAATTTCTAATTTGTATTGGCATGAAAAAATAGACATACTTTCGTATTGTATTACTTTTTGCAATATATATTCACTTAAAAGTTTCTGTTTGCATAAAAACCGTAGTCCTAAACAAAAAAATTTAATTTTAACAACTTTTGTAATATTTCCCTTTTCTTTTATCTTTTTTCTTCTTCTTCTTCTTCTTCTTCTTCTTCTTCTTCTTCGTTCTTTTATTTTATGTATTTTATTGTAATAAAAATTACATTTTAACATACATGAAAAAAATTATCCCTTGCGGGGATTGAACCCGCGCTATACTCTGCGCCAAAGGGACATATTTTTAAATTTCGCCCATATTGTCAAATGCATGATGGTAGAGTTTTGACTGACTCGACATTTTCAAAAAAGCTGTTGCGAAAAGGAAAACGTGCTTAAATCAGTATAAGCTAATTGTTAATGGCATTCTGTAAACTTCATATTCAAAAGTACTTTTGGTCAAAGTCTCAATTATTTTGTTTCATTAATCAGGAAGTTATAGCGCATTGACTTTCTGCTTATCTTTTTTCGACTTTAGAATCTCATATGAAATATTAACTTAACTTACAGCCTGTTCAACGATAACGAAACGATGCTCTCTTTCGCGTTCTAAGCGAATGAAAATTGATTTGAGTTCATCAAGTGTTTTCATATAAAATACAGTTCAGCTACGTCTACGAGACTATCTCCAATACGACACTCAAATATCAAAACCACTCACTTGCTATTTTACTTTCTTCTCCAAAAAAGCCAATCAAGTTGTCAAAATGTAGATATACGTAACACTTTATTATTTTATTTAATAAAATTAATGAAATAACTCTGTACTCGGCAACACTGTTTTTCCTTTTGTCACTTTACTGGCGACAAGTGTAAGAATTTACTTGCTTCAAAAATTCACTGCAAGCTGACTCGCAAGTGACATAACTGTGGCTGTTTTAGTAAAAAAAAGTGAGTGTATTGAGTTTTTTTCACTTTCACTTGCTTGTGGCAACGGGGGGTAAGAGACATGAAATATGAATTAAAATATTATTGAACATTTTTGTTTTGATTATTGCTTTATATTCATTATACAAAGTACTCGCACATTTCAAACAGAACGAATGTAGTTGTAAAAGAAAACAATGATGACTAGATGTTGTAGTGTGACTATTTTGTTGAATGTTTTTCATTGCTCAATATGGTTGTATTTATCCTCGAGCGCTTGAGTAGTATTATTTTTAAATTTTAAAGAAAACTACTAAATATAATGAAAATTCCTAACTGGCAATGTTTTGATCCATTACCACGTAAGAAACATAAACTGACAAACGTAAGTCTATGTGAACGAGAACTATCGACATTATTGAATCCAAATTGACTCGAAAACGAGTGTCTGGCTTTCGATTGCTTAGATTTTCTTGCGATATCATTGAACAGGCAGTTAGATTATAGTTTGGTATATGTATTTAAAATATATTGAATTTGAAAAAAATAAAAGTGAACACTGAGTTTCCCAATTTAATTGTAAGAGAAATCCATTTCTGAAAAAAGGATTGAAAGGCTCAAAGTGAAATCCTTAAAAACAGTTAAATCTGACTTATAGCCACAGAAATAATGGCCTAAAATTTAAAATTTTTTCCTAAATTTTTTGTATGAAAGTATACAAATAGAAAAGTGAAATGAATTTCAAGTTCATGAATGTATGTTTCTTTTATCTCTTTACAAACCCCCTAATATTTACAAAGAAGTGTGAAACGCAGATTAAGTTTTTTTTATTTTTATTTTTATTAATTATAATTTTAATAAATTAAAAATTAAACAATATTAATAAATATATTAAAAATCTAAACATGTCATTAATTATTATTATGTTAGCAACCTCCTAATTAAAACCTTTATTTCTATCCCGTAGCTACCTAGTGCCTATAAAAATTCTAACTTACTATATTTTACCTATGGAGACTTTTTAATTTTTTAAGTCTAAAGCCTGGTACTCTGTTCACAATTCGGTGCGAAATGCTGTCAAACTACATACAAAAGTATTTGGTATGAAATATTTGCGAAGGAAATTCGCAAAATTACTACTCTGGGGGCAAATCACGGCATTCGAAATCGAGTGCACGTTCGTGTAGAGAGTTATTTCGATGGCTACAATTTTTTGGATCACGGTATTGGATCGTATTTTATGTTACCTACTACTATTTTGTACATTGCTGTTAGCATAAGACAATAAGAAAAACAAAACTTTATTTGTATATGTTCTGGAAATGATATTTCCCTTATTTATTTTTTTGCACTGCCTATTGGACAATTTTTGTATTGATATTCACTTTCCTTAAAACAATTAAAATTAAATTAAATTATATTTTCTAAACTAATTGTTCGAAAATATCCGGAAAATACTTATATTTTTATTATATACTTCTTTCTTTTTCCTTTGTTTTGTTTCGCGGCAAAAAGCTAAGAGTTTACTTGTTTTCGATAGTAGACTATCAATCGAGTGCAACTTCGAGTAGATGCGTTTCGTTAACGATTTCCGTGATCCACGTTAACAACATTTCGAAGACAAAGTACTCGATTTCGAATGCGGTGATTTGCCCCCTCTTCATGTTGCGAAAAACACGTAAAATATATCTGGCAGCATGTTTTTGCATACAAAATTAATCTGGCCTAAAATTTAGCAGCGAAACAACATGAGCAGTGCTTTTTTCGCACGGAATTTTAACAATGTTGCATACTTTCAAACAATAAAAGCAATAATTAAAAAAAAAACTGCGAGTTGGGTTACATATAGTACATGTAAAATTTTTACTGAAAATTTTCCACAACTTTGAACAGAGTACCACTCTTAAAAAAATCCCTTTTCGGTAACAAAAATTTCTTTCTGCAACAAATTCTATATTCATCACAACAATGATATATTAACCTTTAATAAACACCTCTAGTTTACATTAAACTCTTACAACTAAATTATATGTATGAGATTAAAAATAATTAAGGCTGTATTAATTAGTTTGAAACTAAAAGTGTGCTTACGGAAATTCTCATAAAGCTTAAGCAAGCTACCTAAATAATTTCACTTAACAAATTTGTCTATTGTCTATTTTAAAATGAATAGAAAAAAAATGTGAAATAATTACGTTGCTAATGTGGCTTTTTAACACACTTCTTTAAATTCTGCTTAACCTTCTTTAAACACATTGAAATTTATAAATTAATATTCAGTTTATTTTTTTTCATATTTTTTTTTTGTTTTTTCTTTTTATTAAGCTGATGCCTACCAAGGCGTGTAAAAATGACAACATTTAATAACGACGAAGAAAAATCTTTACGATGCAGAGCAAACCATTGAAATTTATGGAATGGAATACAATACACTTTATATTATATGGAGTGCTCAGCATAAAAAAAATTAAATGCTGCATCATATTTCCGCATCAAAATTTAACGCCACCTCGAATGAATTTTTTTCTTGTTTTATTTTTTTTTATTTTTTTCTGAGAGCGAAGAAAAGCCATCAAGTTTTTATTTTATTTTTTTTTTATAAGAAAAATTAAATGTTTAACTTATTTTATATGGTCTTAACTGCGGGTACAATAGCAGCAATAAGACAACAACAATATGTATGTTTACTTTAATGGTTCGATGTCATGCATTAAGACACACTTGTGGTAGTTACATACATACATACATACATACAATACATATAATATAACAAAAGTGCGCTTTAAAATAATAGAACGAAATAGCGTAATGTTTTTTGCTTGTTTTTATGTTGCACTGTTTCCTCGAAATAGTCACACTTGTGTGCGAATCTAGTGCTGTTTAATTTAGTATATGAACGTTTATATTCATACGTCTCCGTAAGTCTGTCCGTCTGTCTATCTGATTCTTTTAGTTCAAGCTACATATACATACATACATATGTGTGTGTTTGTTGGTTTAAGTACATTTATTAACACACATTTAACACATACTTTGTATAATGTGCATGTTAGACAAATCGTTTTTAAAGTACTAACAAAGAAAAATAAAACTGTCGCTAAGCATTTACGCTGCTATGGATGGGGTGGGGGAAGGATACCTAATTTTGTAATCACCAGATAAAATGAATAACTCTAACTTCTTGTAAGAACATTTCATCGAGAGAGCCTACAATTTGTTTTTCTTGAAAATAAATAGATCTAGGGGTTTCTTTAACAGTTTTGATACCATTCGAAATATTTTTTGTTTTTAAAGACAAACTGGGTTTTCTTATACATAATTCTCGTATCTTAAATTCTTGCATGTTATTAAAAAACCTGATAAAAGAGAACAGGGTAGAGGATTTTCGTTAATATTTTCTATACAATTCAAAAGTTTTTTGTTTCTTAAAGACAAACTGTTCTTTTTCCTTATAATTCTCGTATCTTATTATCTTTTGTGTTGGAAATAAAAATAATTTAAATTATAGCAGTGATCCCCACACTCATGCATTCACATTTCTGTTTGTGTTGGTGGTTCAGTTTTAAGCGTAATATGTTTTTCCCTCATCATATCAAGGATGCCAAAACTTATTTGTAAAACTATAATTCGAGTAAATATCTCGTGTTCAAAAATAAAATAATAGCACATTTGATGAATTTTAAATCATGAAATTAAACTAATTTAAAAAGAATCCCTTGTTAGACAATGCGACTGAGATTAAAGAGGTTGGTTGCCCTGGTTAAAGTAATAAGTGAGTATACATTGAAAAAAAATACAAGTTGTCTTTTATTGCTCTCTTCATTATTGTGAGAGCATTTGCACATATGCGACGTTTTGAAGATCTCTGTTCTGAACTTTATCAATTCACCGGTCACTACCTTAAGCCAAGTGTCCACCAGCAAGTTTTTTTGTGCAAGTTGGTTGCAGAAGTGACTTCCAGAAATTTTTGTCGTGTAAACACGTATTAGAAGTCGACTTCCAGAAGTTATGGCTTGCAGACTTTACTTGCTGCTGCTGTGTTAGCACGTGTTTGTTGCTTACTGGAAGTAACTTTAGCGTTACTTGCAATGAACTGCAAGTGTTTTGAAGACTTGCAGAAGAAGTCGGGTAAACATTTTATGGTATTCTCTTCTTTTTTCAGTTTTATTTTGGGTTCTTTTGAGTTCTTTTTCCAAATTTATAGAAGTGGAGTAGTGGAGTAGTGAAAAAACACATTTGTTGACTGAAAAGTAAGAAAGTTATCCTGAATTATGGCAATATCCAATGATATAGACGCCCTGAAGGAGATGTGAAAAGGAAATTACCTAACCTCCAAAAGTAGTTTGGTCAAGTTTGGTCACATTGTGTGAAAACACATCTGCAATTTCTTGCAGCAAGTTCGTCGTTATAACTTCTACAAAGTGCTTCTGAAAGCAGATTTCAGCACTTTTTGATTTGAGTGGAAACACTTCAGCAAATACTTGCTAGTGGACACTCGGCTTTAGAATCTAAACTTCGGAAAGAGTGAATAAGATAATTTTACATACAATACAAAGCCATACCCAACACCAAATTCCTGTTCATGGACCCCCTTTGAATCCTGGGATCCATATTGTGTTCAAGGTTGCATTAAAAATGCAAAAAAGTAAAAAACAAAACATATTTTTGAGGCCAAAGTTAAAAAATTTTCAAAATCTTCTTAGTCATGACTAAGCTTCACTTCACATTCTATCAAACTAAATGAAATGGCAATAAAAACATTATCAGCTGATAATGATGGCAATAACAGACAGTGCAGAGGTGGAATTACCTTATATTGAGCAGCGAGGAGTAAAAACTCTCTTTAGTATTTAGTTGCTTGTGTATGTATAAGTATATAAATTAGAAAAGCAAAATTAAATACACAAAAAGTGTATAGAATGAATAAAAAAATTATAAAATTATTAAAACACAGTTTTTTTGGGCTCTTTACGTGGAGCTCCTGGATTACTAATGCGTTTTTTAATCCGTTTGGAATGAATGTTTCTTATTTATTCTACAGAGTTCAACATAAATACAGATCTTCTATGTTGTAATTACAGATCTTCTATGAGTGATGTAATGTTTCATCTAACGACGTTTATTCTCCTTTTTTCGTATTTATTATTATTTCATCTACTGCACACCGCACTTAAATTTCCAGTTTATTTTTAATTTTTCTTTCTTTTTAGCAAACACAAAAGTTTTTTTCTATGTCATACAAGCAGCTGATTGATAGCAACAAAACTAACGAATATGTTTAATTGATTCATACATCCATATAACGTATCTTGCAAGCATATTAATTGCCTAGCAGACTTGCCATTTCTATAATTTCTAAATGTATTATGTTAAAATATTTAATCTGGCTAAGCTGCCAGATTATAGAGTAAAATACAAAAATTTTTGTACTACATCTCAAATAACGTTTACTTGATAAAATTAATCACAGAAGTAACTTGTGAATGATATTCCTATTACTATGATTAACAGGTATGGGAATATCGCTCGCCTCAAATTTATTTTTGGCTGACACCATATCACTGCATGCAAATTCAATAGTGGGACTGTGTTATGAATTTTATAATAAAAGTCAAAAGATAACAGTTATGTTTTGATTTTTATATTTTTGAACAGAAATAATTGTAAGTTTCTGATTTTTATTTTTTCGGCCAGAAATAGAAGTTATTTTCTGAGTTTTACTTCATGGATCAAATAAAAATCGATTTCTGAGATTCCGCAGCCGAAAAAACATGGTGGCACTATTGTTGTCACTTTTATGATATGAGTAATAAATAAAAGACATTTTCGATATTTTCCAAATACGGTGGTGTGGGGAATACATTGGTCTCATCGTAATAGTTATGTGGCTATACATATATGCATATATATATATATATATATATATATATATATATATATATATATATATAAATATATATATTTGTATTTTTTACCATTTCTATTAGAAAACTTAGAAATCAGAGATTGATTTTTATTTCTGCTTGAAAAATATTAATATTAGAAAAGTCAGAAAATAAAAATAAAAAATAAAAATTGTTCTACTTAAAAAAATTAAAATAAAAAATTTTAAAATCATCAAGTTTCGAAAAATCTAGTTGCAAAAAACTGAAATCGTGTGACTGGCCTCTTTGTCCGATATTTTCTAGTACTTGATTTTTATCTTTAAAAATTCAAGAATAATTATTATTTTCGGTCCCTGGTGACAGCATTTTTCCCCTTGGCATCCTTCCCCAGTTTCAATTTTGTTTATTTTTCTTTTAATTATATAACATACATATATTTGCTAAAATGAAACGACCTTGTTTGTTGTTGCAATTTTAAATTCTATTTTTTCACTACATTTTACATTGAGTTGTTGCAAAGCTTTTCGTATTGTTGTTCAACGTTTTGTTCTTGTTGCTTGGCAAAGCTGGTGTAAATTTATATCAGATCCTTGTTTGGGCGTTTGTTTCAATTATAAGTGTCTCAAGATTTTTTTATATAAATTTTCTAAGCGGAATTTTAATTAATACGACTTTTGATATTTTTTATGGTTTATAAATTAAAAACGTGATATACGTTTTTTTCTTCTTGCGAGTATATGTATACAAGTTTATTATAGGTGTTTTTTTATTTGTTTGTTAACCTACATTAAATTTACGAGACTGGATAAATCTATTGTGTTTAAATGTTACCGAAAATCTAAGAGAAAATCTATTGTTACGCTGGTAGTAAAGCGTGCCTTGGCAAGAAAAATGGTCAGTTGGGCTTAGAAAATTCAATTAAGTATTTTTTGATGTACACAAAAAAATTTTTAATTTGCAATAATTGTTAAATTTAAATTCGAAATAGTTTAAATGAAAAATAAAAATAAATGTGTTTTTTATTCAATCTCTTTAAATTCATACTATGCTGGCATAAATTCAATTCTCTATTGGATGTCTTGGTATCCAAATTAATCCCAAATTTTTGACTGTAAATGTATATTTCGTCATAATCTTCTCAATGCTATTCCATTCTTTTATCCCATTGGAAAATATGTTTAAGTGTGGAACACATGGCTGACGATTTAGCACCATACTTTCCTTTATTTAGAGCTTCAAGAGTCGCATAAGAATTTCTTAAAGGTTGCAAGCGGAATAAAAACGAAGTTTGACCGCAAAATTTTCAGCAGTTTTTGAATAAATATTTCTTTTTATTAATATTTTTCCAATATTTCGCCACTCAGTTGTGTGACTTCTTCAGGCAATGTTTTCTCTTTAATTTAAAAACGTTATAAAATTAAAATTTTTAACAGTTACAACTTTTTGATATGATATGATATGATATGATATGATGTGATATGGTATGAGAATAATTATTTTGACGGAAACAGGCTACAGGCTGTTTAATTTATCAAATTAAATTGGTGCTTAAAAAATCTGTTATTGCAAAATAAAAAAGAAAGAATAAAATAAAAAAAGATATTTTAATGTTAATTACAAAAGTAATTACATAAAAAAAAAGGAATATGACTAATTCCATATAAAACCAATGAGTGATTGGGTCCGACCCCTTCCAAATAAACCAAACTCGATATGGTAGTTACGTTTTTACAACTAAAATTGTTACCAAAAAATTTTAATAATATTTCCAGTGGTTCCCAAATTATGATGCATACAATGTACGAAAAAATACAAAATTTTCTTAAAGCAGTCTTCATATAAATTGATATAGCTTTTTTAATATCCACTGTAGCCGAATGTTTTAGCCTTGTTTGAAAGATATTATAATAGATTTTCAACGACTATAAAAATCAAAAAGGTCATCACAATTATAGATGTTGGTTTTTTGTAATCCACAATTCATGATGCTGTAACTATAAAAATGGTACTTTTAAAATTTAAAAAAAATTTTATATATTATTGTTTACTCCCTTTTATATGTCACCACAAAATCTCTATATGGTACTCTTACAGGCTTCTGAGACATAAATAAAACTTTCAGCAAAGTAGGAAAAATATTTAAACTTTGTGTATATTGAAAATATATTTTTATTAAAAAAAATTATTTAGCTGCACAAAATATTATATATTTTTCTGACGGCACAGGTGCTCAATTCAAAAACAAAGAAAATTTTTTTAATCGATGCTATCATGAAGAAGATTTTGGTTGTACTGCTGAGTGGCATTTTTTGCGACCAGCTCTTAGAAAATCATATAACCAATCCACGACAACTATATGACTGATGCTGTCAAAATTAAGTAAACTGTAACTTCAAGTTCTTATCAGACGAAGACCATAAAAACGAAGACCAGTTTCTCTATAATCGCTTTAATGGAATAAAAACAATCCCCTTATTGCGAATGGCGTCCTCGACGTCACATCAAGACAACAGTAAAAATTGGTACTTGTCTGTTCTTTATCGACAACAATTGACTAATATTAATATCTTCTCTAAGGCTTTGCTTACAAAGCCTTAGAGATTAGTGAGAGATTGTCAATAAGATCCAATTGTTGCCCATAAATAGTATATTATTGACAATTTTTACTGTAGCCATTCGCAATAAGGGGGAATACGTGGAATGCAAAAATATCATTGCATTTTCCCGAAGGAAAATGTCAAATAAGGTTAAAACTTTACTCGGAAGATGAAAAATCTGAAGTTGAGAATATATATTACGAAGATTTTACAATATTGTGTTTTCAATCTGCATGTTATTTTTTTTATTAAGCAGTTTGTTACAAAAAAAAAAACACATGCCCTCCATATTAATTTCTTCAATTCTAGGCACGAAAAAACTGATTATCATTTCACGATACCGAACACCATTGACTGTTTGCGCTTGACCTGCCTGATTTTCATAAAAAAAGGTGCAATGATTCCTCCAGCCCAAAAGCCACACCACACAGTGACACGTTCAGGATGCATTTGCTTCTCGTGAATCACTTGAGGATTTTCCTCACCCCAAATGTGACAATTCAGGGTACCCCTGAAGCTGAGTGGTAGCGATGCTAGCCTCTCAGTCCAGAGGTCGCTGGGTTCGATTCCCCCCATAGAGTCTGGGTGTTTTCTGCGGACATGCTAATCGCTTTGCGGGTTGCGTTTGTTCTTAAAAAAAATAAAAAAATTCTGCCTATTGACGAAGCCATCAAGATGGAAATGGACCTCGCTACTGAAGATGCTTTTATCGGCAAAATCAGCATTTTTATGTTGTCTTTCCAATACCCAATTAATGAACTCCCTTCGCTGTCCATGGTCAGTTGGCTTCAGTTCCTGAGTCAATGGAACTTTGTGTGCATGAAGATACAAATCTTTCGTCAAAATTCGCTGCAAAGTGGATTTGGAGACACCAATTTGCTGAGCTCAGTATCGAATTGAGGTGGATGGAGTTTGAGCGACATCATGACGTGCAGCTGCGATCCATCTGATCGAAGGCGCGTTGCTGTCTTTACATCACTAACAGACCCAGTTTCAGCAAATTTATCCAATAATCTCTTTACAGTTGACTCTTTTAGAGCATTATTGTGACCCCAAATTGATCGCAATTTACGAACTGTACCTGCAAAACCATTTCACAATGAGAATGCGTTGTTCAATCGTGTAGCGTTACATTTTTATTAACCTCGTACCTTCTACTAGCAAACAATAACAACTGTTCAAATGTAAAACAATGACACTTCGAATGGCGCCAAATTTAAATCTTGCGTTCTTGTTGGGACAACCTTTCAATATACACAATATATTTTCAACTTGAATTTTTCCTACTTTGCTGAAAGTTTTATTTATATCTCAGAAACCTGTTAGAGTACCATATAGAGATTTGGAGATGATATAGCGAAGAAGGCAAACAATAGTATATATATTTTTTTTAAATTTTAAAAGTACAATTTTTTTTAGTTACAGCATCATAAATCGTGGATTGCAAAAAAACGACATCCATAATTGTGATGACCTTTTTAGCTTTTACTGCCGTTTATTTGCTTTTATATTTTTAAATAAACTACTTTATTCTTAACCCCCGACAAAAAAAGAGGTGTTTTAAGTTTGTATTGTGTGTATCTGTGTGTCTGTGAAAGTACTCGTACAGACCAAACGGCTGAACCGATTTTATTTTAGGTTTTCCTGTTTAAAAGGTTACTTGTACGACAGGGTTCTCAGCTATGTTTAAAAAAATCGGTTCAGCCGCTTAGAAGATATCGAATCATTTGTAGATATATTCGGGGGTTTTTAAAATTTTTAATTTTTGTTATTAGGGGCTGTACATATATTACGTAACGCTGTTTCCTCCGATTTTTGACCCATCCCCCCCCCCATCCCACAGTAAAGGATCGTAACGAACCCCCCACCACGGGGAATAACGTGACATTGAGTTAAAAACAAATTACATAGTTTTAAAAGTTTTTATTTAAAAAAATTAAATTTAATTCATTGTATTAAAGTCATTTATTAGACTAGCACAGTGTGAAGACAAAAATTAAATAAATTAATAAAATATTGGGAAAAATAGTTTTTAATAGGCAGATTTTGTAAAAAATTTCGTTTCTAAACGTTTCAAATTTGTATGAAAAATAACGAAAATTCGTTTAAAAAAATATTTTTTCCATACAAATTTCAAAACGAAACGAAACGTTTCTATTTACAAAACTTGGCCTTATATTTCTTCCCAAGTGTCTTCAAATTCCAAAAATTATGGTTTTATGGACTGTATATATGAATTAGTGATGCGTATTCGAATTCCCAAATATGCGGTCAATTCTAGATATTCTCGAATTCGTTTAAAAAAAATGTATGTAGCTATAAATTCATAAATCCAAAACGAAACTTATATGAATGGCACACAATATTAGTTTGTAATATTAAAAAAAAGGAATTTATTTCTATATTTTTACCATCTGTTTTTCCGCCAAATAATCTGCTATACTATTCCGTATTGATGACTGTGTAGTATTTGAAACACTAACACGAGTTAGCGTGTTAGCCTCACGTCACTTTCACTAGTGTCTATAAGTGAAGTCGTCGTGCATTTCAAAGATCTTGAAGATACTACGTTTGACCATCTTCAAATAAATCTAAAAAGTGCGTGAAACTAAAAAAAAATATATATATCTTGGATCAATAAAGGTTGCCGTGGTGAAAAATATTTCATTATCTAAAAGACAATGTTTTTTAACCAGTGCACTTAGACGGAGGACTTGAAACATACACATTTGTTGTGATATTTTAGGAGATCAAATGACTCAAAATGATGTCCATTACGAAAGATATGTAATATTTCTTTTCTTAGTTTTTGTCCTTTCTGCAACATTACATTTTCAATAGATAATATTTGCGCATTTAAAAAAATATTCCTTAAAATTAGAGGGGCACACAATCTAGTTTCTAGACTAAATCACCCTTATTCTATTTGGCGTCGGCAACATAACACGACGCCGTTTTTAAGGTTTTTTGGCATATCGGTATTCCCGTAGATAGTATTGCCATTTATCGATGACTGTCGGCATATGTTTGGTACAGAATGTACGAAAAATTGATGTTGATGTTGCCGTTCATTTTGTCGTCAGTGTTTTTGATGTCGTGTTCGGTTGTGTGCATACCTCAATGAATTTGAAAAATAATTTAAATAGTAAAAATGTGAAAATATAAGAAATAAAAAAGTACATACATATTTATTTAAAAAATTTACATATTTTTTTAAAAAAATTATTAAAAAAAGGGAAAAATGTTAATATGGACAAAATTAAAATTACCAAACCCAATTAATTTGAAAAGCTTGTTTAACAGTTGAAAAAAGTCCTTCTTTAAGTTAGAGGATTCCGCAGGGGCAGTGTTCCTAATACTTATCAAGATACAGTGGGAAATTGTTGCGACTGCATAAATTCCCTCGGTGCACCATTAGAACTAGTGATAAATGGCAAAATGTAAAGTAAATAGTGTGTTGAAAGAAATATTTTTACAGATCTGACGGGACTTGAGGTTTAAATTAAAAAAAGGTTTCAAACAATGCTGAGTGTTAAGCAACAAGAGGCAGCGTATATAAACAATTAGCAATAAGCCCCTTGGAGGAAGCTGCAATCTCTAATAAACGTTGATCTGATCCCTTTTGTTTCCAAAATCAGGTTCAATTGTATCCAATACATGCTTAAATGATGTTTTCTTCAGCCGAAAATAAATTTAAAATATTAAAACGATGAACATTTCTCATTATTTTACAAAAATATGTCGAAATTTATCACTTACTTTTCATTGGGTAAATTACAAATGCATGATTTTTGTCTGAGAAATCTTCTTTTGACTAATAAATTCTTTATTTTTTTCGTCCCGATACGAAAGAAAAACATTTTATTTTAATTTATTTACAAACCTTTTACTTATTCAAAGACACTTCTACCAAAAATAGTATACAAAATGAATCAGATGACTCAGATATTGGATATGTGTATTGTATTTATCGATAAACAGGCAACGTCGTCGTAACATTGTTAGGAAATACAAAGTTAGCATTGATGTTGTGTTAAATTGATGTTGTTTAAAAATTGATGACGATATTGCCGACGCCAAACAGAATAAGGGTGAATATTTTTTCTTGTTCGCTTGTATAAAAAATTAAAATAATATCCTTATGAAAATACGTCTATATATGCAAGTTTCCATTAACACATCTCTCATACTTAAACATTGTAGCCTCAAGTTGACCAACAAAAATTTTAAAACTTGATAGTTGGATATTGTCATACACATACATATATGGAAGAATATATTTTTTTAAAGGAAATAAAGAACCATGTTACCAGTTTGACTTTAATTTATTATAACAATTTTGTATAATTTTCAAATGATATTTAAAAGTCATTAAATTTTTGGATAGTTTTACGTCTATAAATTTCACATATAATATTCGTATTCGTATTCGCGAATATCAAAATTTGACATTCTTTACATCACTAATACATACATAATATATGAAGGCAACACATATGATCAATTTGATAAATAAATGAGAAAAATATACGTATTTTTGTACGAAATTAGTAACTTTTTTTGTTACGTAACATTTTCAAAAACCCTCTCCCCACCTTCATAACAAGTCGTAACAAAACTTGAACCCTCCCCCCCCCCTCTCGGCCTAGAGCCTAGAGCGTTACGTAATATATGGATATCCCCTTATGAATTTTCATTCACCAGTGAAATATATACTTATACTTCAATACCAGGGTCTGGCTGGCTGGTTGTATTCTATATCCTCACAAAAATATAAATGTGAAAAAAATGCCAAGTTCCTGTCCAAAATTTTTGCCATTAAAAGTAGTGAGATATTAATTTTGACCAAGTTCTTGTTTGCCACAATACCTAAGACAGAAATATGTTATGTATTATATAAATTTGTAACCGTAAGGGTGTCATATAATTTCTAGACAATCTGCTAACTTGAAAATATTTTTACCGATTTAAAGAAATGAACAAACAATAAAAATATTGCCAAGTTAGCAGATTATCTAGAAATTATATGACACCCTTACGATTACAAATTTATATAATACATAACATATTTCTGTCTTAGGTATTGTGGCAAACAAGAACTTGGTCAAATTTAATGGCAGAAATTTTGGACAGGAACTTGGCATTTTTTTCACATTTATATTTTTGTGAGGATCTGACTCCTTTTGAAAAATTTTCAATAATAACACTTTTTAAAATTAAAATTTCTAGTATTTCTTATTTCTATTAATGATCACTGTGCCAGATGAAAATGCCATAGTTGCATAAAATAATGGGTTAGAGAGTGATGGGTATTAAATTGTAGACCTTAAAATGCACTATTTTGTCATTACAACGGGTAACTAGTGTGTACGCAATCTGCTAAAAGTCGTCTGGAAAGAAACATGTACAATACAGCGTAAGTTTTAGTGGACGTGATGACATCTATTTTCTCAATATATTTACATATTAAAGTCTGCTTAGCAAAAATATATAAATCAAAAGGATATTCCCAATACGCATGCAAAGTTTCAATGGGGTTGATGGTGCTTTAATTTTTGGATTTTCCGATTGAGTACATCAATTACTATTTGTGTAAAAATGTCAGCTCTCTATAGTATACTATTATGTAAAATATTTATGGTACTGGCACCGCCGATGTTTTTATTTCTGCTGGTGCTCATGGTTCATGGAAAGTTTGGTATTAAAAAGTTAATGAGAAATATATGAGTAATAAATTAAAAACTGCTAAGCCGAAGTACATGAAAGAAAAAGCTATGATTTATGGGTGAAGTCACGCCTACTTTTCAAAATTGGAAACTTTTATTTTGGATAAGTGCAATGTGTATGAAAAGTTTTAATAAAATTTATCTTAATTTTGAATTTGAAGTGCTTATATCCACCACCTGATAGCAACTTCTGGTTTCTCAGATTTTTCTAAGTGATCTCTGATCTAAATTTATTTGTGTATCAAATTTAAGCTCGCTAGTGCAAATTAGAGTTTTAACATCGGGGCCCCGTTTACCGGGTAAAACTTTTTTGTTTTAAGATTTTCCCATTGTCTCACGCAGATAAATATATTTGTGTATACAATTTCAGCTCTGCAGAGCTAGTTATACATTTAAATTTGATCAGCATTACCTCTTCCACTATTTCTAACTCAAAATTTTGTTGTGAGCAGCGCTTATAATTCATGCTAATTTTCTTCTAAAGAATGCTAGACTAAAGTAGATTAAACACACTGGCTAACATTTTATGGGTATGATCACGCCCACTTTTTAAGGTGATAGTTTAAAGTCTTGTGGACGTGTAACAAGTATGCAAGATTTCACTAAATTGGCTTGAATTAAAAGCTGTATATTAAGTTTTTAGTTCAAAATAATTTAGCGTGGCCCCGCTCATTCTGATAACATTTTTTAGATTTTCAGATTTTTCTAGTATGTTTCTCAGCTAGACCAACTTGTGTATCAAATTTCAGCTCATAAGCGCAACTATTGATTTTTAGTTTTTATGGGCCCAGCCCCGCCCCTCTGACTAAAATTTCCAGGTTTTCATAGTTTTTTAGTTTGTTTCTCACCTAGATCTAGTTGTATATCAAATTTTATCTCCCTAGCGCAACTTTTAATTTTTAATTTTTATGGGCGTAACCCTGCCCATTTTTCCATACTCAAAATTTGTTTCGGCCAGTGCTTAGTATTCGTGTCGAGTTTCGTTGCAAACGGATAATAATAACCACATAAATAGTATATCTAAATATGCTGAGCCGGATGACATTAAAATGAGTTTTAAATTTTATGGGCGTGTCAACGCCCACTTTTTTAATAACAAATTTGTAGCCTGGTTAGAATGTTCGGGTTTTCAGATTTTTCTGGTTCATTGCTCACCTAGATCTTCTCGTGTACCAAATTTTAGCTCTCTAGCAATAGCGGAAGTGCTTCATCAATTTGATGAGTGTGTCAGTGATCAGTGGTCAGTGAGTATGTCTTAAAATAAGACACTTTTTGCACCTCTATATCTCCGGAACCTTTCATTCTAAACCTTTCAAAGTTCGCATATGAAGTTATATATATTTATTATATAAATTTATTATAATTATGTTTAATTATCATAATTTTACGATTGCGGGGAACAAAGTTATGAGGGGGTAAAAACAGCTCTAATGGCTTCCTGTAAATATACACACTGCGTGCATTGACCAGAACTTGGCCTGGCGCACTACCGTGCGCCTAGATGCTTAGACCATAGATGCTTAGGCCATATTCGGAAATAAATAATTTTCGTTTACAAAAAATTTTTTTTTTATGCATTTGTATACCTTAAACCAAGGCGAATTCATAACAGGTGACCTTATCAGCCCGGCTGATTATCAGCTGTTGATGTAAAATTGAGCAATTTGAAGCAAAGTGTCAAAATTTTAATTTTTTTTCTTAATGGTTTGTTTACAAAAATTTTATTGCATAGACTAGAAATTATTATTGTTTTTTAGTGAGTCAAGAAAAATATAAAAATAAAAATATTACAAACGTTTGTAAAAATGCGTTGTGTGGTTTGTAAAATAAAATATTGCAAGGGAAATGGAACTTTATTCTGTGTCCCCAACGACAAAGAAGATCGGATGAAGTGGAGTGAGATCTGTGGTGTTAGTCTTTCACCAACCAGTCGCATTTGCGCGAATCATTTTCTATTTTCAAGCATTGTGTGTGCAGGAAACAGGTTTTCGCTTATGCCAAATGCTGAACCGTTTTTGATGCCAAGGCAACAGTAAGTAGCATCCCCCACTTATTTTTAATATCATGGATACTTGTATGGCATGGTAAGTAAATAAAGATGTATATGTACATATGTATGTATGTGCATGAATGTATATATATGTATAAGGTGTAGTTATACTCATGTGTACGAACAAACATTCTTTTAGTAATCAAAGTTTGGTACCTCATATTGATTTTGAAATGGAGGAAGCAGAAATGGTGCAATACCACATGAAGATGCCACACGAAGCTGCAATACCAGATGAAGCAGGGTCTAAAAGGGAAAGGAAAGATGAAGACACCCAAACACGTATTCTCAAAATCTTTAAGATGATACCAATATTGGTCATATTCGTTGGAAACAACGTATAATCACAATATTGTACTAGAATTTCAGCCTCGCCGCCAATATTTTTATTTAATTTTTTTTTCTTATTTTTCATTTTAATATAGGATAGGATACCTTTTTTCATTTTTGGGAGGTGCCCCTAAACTAGATTTAAGCCAAAAATGGCATAAGTTACATTTAAAATATTTTACAGAAACATGTATTACATTACATTATACATTATAAGTTTTAGTGTATTAAAGACTACGGATATCCTTTGAAACTTCTTAATAAATTTGATATTTTGACCTCCTAACATACCATGCATATCGCTAGCGATTTCTAAGGATTTTCCAGCATTATTACGTTCATTTCTGGTGTATGAATCTTTCTACCTTTAAGCGACCAACTTGCCAACAGGCTAACAGACCCAGAGCATTCTCAGTAGAAGCAGCAGCTAGCTTCTTCTGTATCAATTGATTTGCAACCAAAGAGCGTTTGAATTGTTGTTGTTTTTGGAGTTGATAAACATTTTGGGTTTTGTGTGCTGTTATCATCTTCTGCCAAAACTATAATAATACCAGCAATAGCCGCACTAGGTATCCAAATTTTAGATCCACTTAAAATGTAACTTTTGCAATTTTTAGCAATTTTAATTTGGTTTCCATTCATGCGTGCTGCATCGCACCCAAAAAAAAACAATTGTTGTTAAGTTAAATGAATTTAATATACCAACTGTTTTTGACAGATTGGTTTTCTAAGCACAGCAAACTATATGTTGTTTTTTGTGTTGTAAAATTGTTGTACTGATAAGGTCACCTGATACTTAATTCGCCTTGACCTTAAACATTGTATTTAGGAAATGTTTCCTTTGAAATAAAAACTAATAATAACATTCCATGTATTCCAATTTCTCTGGCGTCAAATAAGTAATAACTAGGGAAAGGATTTTCATGCATTGAAAATCACGTTTTATGTACATAAAATATGCAGTAAAAATATAAAAATATGTGTTTAAAACTAATAAAATATACATTTATCAAATTTTTTTGAACATTTAAGAACATTAGAAACTTAAAAAAAATCAACTTCATTGCTTTCTTAACATTAAAAACTTAAAAAAACATAAAAAGCTCAGCTTCAATGCTTTCTTAACAAATATTTTTTTAAATCTTATGGAATACAAAATAATATTAAAGTTCAGTCGAACTTTTATTTACATATATTAATAAATAAATGTTTTTGTAATTGTCAAAGGTAAATCTTTGACGATTTTTTCTGAAAAAAAACTTTTATGTAATAAAAATTAAGTTGTTGGTGTGCATTTAAATTATGCTATTTTGTTTGTGAAATATTCAGTTTCTACGTTGTCGCTGTTAGAACTATATTGATACAATTTGTTGCATACATGTATTTAATTTATTTTTTATCACATCTTCAATTAATTCAACTTGAGGTGTTAAAGTAACGAAAGCTTCTAATTGGGATATAGTATGAACAAGAAAGCAATACTATATGTGCACAAATATCAATTTAGGCAGAAGGCTGTGCGATACTATATATCTATTAATAAAATGAAAGAAATTTTAGAGTACAAAAACTTGCCCCCATATAAAAAAAATAACGTGTGCTTTAAGTGTAAATGGGGGAAAGGTTTTTGACAAAAATTTCTTTAATTTTATTAAGAGAAATATAGTATCCGATAGCCTTCTGCCACGTGCGCCATCTAGTTACTGTAAAATATATCCGTATCGTATCACTGGATATTTTTCATTAAAGGCTGAAACACGCAAAGAAGCTTTCAAAAGCACTTCATATCCACATAAAATTAATGCGGCTTAAAAGGGCTATTATACCATGCTCTTGTTTTTTTCTTTCTTTAATTATCAATGGTATTGATATTGTCAACTTAAGCCAAGATATTGAACTTTGAATATCGATTCATATCACAAAAAAAAAGGATCGTAAATTTTTCTCGTTTTCTCCTTTTTTGTTTCTTACACAGTCGTAAAAACTGCAGCTCTTATTATATACTTTACAAGTAGTAAAAAACCAAAATTAGATTTATAACATGCAAAAAAACTAAAAAATGTATTAAAAATATACATTTATGATGAAATATGCACAAATATGTATTTATTATAAAATATGAAAAAATATGCACTAACAAATCGATGCCAGTTTGTGGCGAATTTGTTGATTCGCAAAGATATTTTATTTACGTTGATCTACGACCAACGACAGAAAACATGTATTTACATGAAAAACCTTTCCCTAGTAATAACTCAAATTCTACAAATTTAATTTTCTTCCATACATATTACGGTTTGTATGGGAGCTAATATTAGGATTGCATGTAGAGCTATGAGTTCTTTAAATTTATTGCTGGTTAGGTAATAATAATTGGGACCGGTCTTAGAAATTCGCCCTCTATGGGAATGTATTAAGCTCTTAAGTTCCTAAAACGAATTTTGACTCAGATATTGAACTTTGAATATCGATTCATATCACAAAAAAAAAGGATCGTAAATTTTTCTCGTTTTCTCCTTTTTTGTTTCTTACACAGTCGTAAAAACTGCAGCTCTTATTATATACTTTACAACTAGTAAAAAAAGAAAAGCTATGCTCACATAGTGAGATATAGCTTTGGCTTAAAAAGAATCTGTATTTTGTTAATATAAAGGGCGCTCAGAGAACTTTTGTGCGGTATTAGATATACTTATAGCTTTTGAGATGCTCGAAGAAAAGTGTCGATTTTACCAAAAAGCCTGCCGCAGGACCAAAATTTTTCATATTGAAATAAAATTTTCCATTTTGCATGCAAAAGTCGTTTTGTATGGCGCTTACGTTAATTTAGAAATGACTTCAAATTATTTCATAAGAAGTTGTCAAGAACTCAGCAACAACTTTGCGTTCTAGAATGCAAAAAGTGTGTGTACTCTACAGTTGTAAGTAATTACAATTTGAGTGAATAACTATTGTTTGAGAAATTAAAAAAAAATAATATGCCTTTAAACAAATGAAGTTGTAGGATTACAGAAATTTATTATTTTTTGCCTAACATTATCCAGAACTTAATTGATTACTTTTTGCATACCAAGACTTATTGTTTTTTTAACAAAAATTATTGGGTAGAGATTGTTATTAACATCAGCTATTTAACGTAAATTTTTAATGAAACGGAATATGAGAAATGATTTTTGTGCATACAATTATTGATTTAATTTTGGTAAATACACTTAAAATAAAATTCAATCCATCCGTACTTAAATCAATCCAAAGTGGTGTCATAAGTACGTTAAGTACTGATTTACTTAAATCAAGTACAGAAGGCTTGATTTGATTACAGATTATTTAAGTGCTAAAGACTTAATTTTAGCCATATTTAATCCCGAATCCGTACTTGTAACAATCCAAACACGTGATTGATTTCAGAGAAACTAACATTGAATTAATCCCAAAATGCACTTGATTGAAGAATTTCCAAGTTGATTTAATCCTGAAGCCGTACTTGACATAATCCCGAATTGATTAATTTCATAATGACTAATATTGAATCAGTCTCAAAATGGGCTTAATTTAAGTATTTACAAGTTGATTTAATTCTGAATCCGTACTTGAAATAATCCTCAGACGAGATTAATTTAAGAAAATTTGAGATTAAATAAATCTCAAAATGCGTTATGTACCAACCACTGCTTTGTACGCCATTAAAGGAGCACAACTGATTACAAAAACTCGAAAGTTTTAGCTGGGAAAATACAGATAAAAAAAAATAAAGATTTGCAGCTTAACAACAAAACAAAACTTTGGAATTTTCCTCCTAGATAAAAGTAAACCTAAACATTTTGGTTTTAAAAACCGATTTTTGGAAGCATATTTTTATGCCTTCAATATTTTTGAATAACTTCGTTGTGTAACAAAAGTATTGACCGAAAAATTTCTGATTTCCTCAAAATGTTTTATTTTATTGTATGTGAACAAACATGCATACACAACATTTATGCAACAGCTTCTGCAATTTGTTGGTAAATTAACACTTCACTGATTTTAATGTTGGCATAAGAAAAAAAATTAAACTAAAAGCAAAAAAAAAAAACAAATAATTTTTGTAACAAGTACAACAATGTAGCAACATGTGTTGTACAGCAGTATTTTCTTTGGAAATACAAGCCACCACTTGTTAGTCAGTCCGTTTGTCTGCCCATATTCTGGCATAAAAAATATACTCTTCTTTTTCATGGGACGGGGAGGAAGTTGTAACTTTTAAGTTAACGATGCAACATATGTTTTCACATATGTATGGACGAGTTTTGTTGTTGCTGCTTTTGTTTGTATGGCGTATGTTGTGTAGTTTTAATGCATTTTTAAAATTACTGGTTTTTCACAGCCGACAAATTACAATTGCCATTGCGGTACGTTTGTCTTGTTATAGATCTGTTTTTTTATTTATTATTTTGTATTTGTTGTTGGCTGTGCAAATTAAGTCAATAAACGGCCTTAAGTCCTGTAAACATATTTTTGTGGCCCGAATGACCGAATGTGTAACACTGCAACGCAAGTATCATTGATTTTAGGTTTTGTAATAAACGAATTATGAAAACATAAAATCAGGTTTATGTACATCTTTAAAATGAAAAAAAATAAAAATATTAAAAGCAACAAATAGCAAGGGCAACACCTACAGCTAAGCAAATGTGCGAGGGTTGTGGCAATGACAAAAAAATTTAAGTCTTGAGATAAAAAAGTATTAATTTCCGTATCTGTTTACATATTTGATAATTACTTTTATTCATAAATATTAAAAAACAGAGATTATAACAGATCCCAGTAAAAAAATGGAAGTCATTCTAGTGGAACTACATTTTCATTGATTCCAAAAAAAATCGATATTCTTAATTTTCCGAAAGTAAGCAAAAAACCATGTAGAAGCTCATTTTAGTCATACAAAACCTTGTAACTCCTCCATAGTGTTAGAAAATACTCACCAGAATTAAAAAAAATAATTTTTTTAAAGAAATTTGTGAACTAATTTTAGTCTAAAACTTAAATGTTATTTGCTTAAATTTACATGAAAACACTGTTTCGGGTTTAAGTTCGTATAAAAAGAAACGAATTGTTAAAAAAGGTAACTATTTACCATTTTTCCTAGATGAACAAAAAAAAAGGGAATTTTTCTTAATATCGCTTCCAATTCAGTGACCAGGCATCGAAAAAGAGAACTTCTTGCAATGACAACCCTATATAAAAATCATTAGATCGGATCAAAATTTTTACTACTTCCAGATCGCAAACTCTACATTTTCATGACTTTTCTAAAGTCTCCTTTTTTCTGGGATTATAACAGAAATAATGATGAACACCTTCCTAAGTTACGACTGTCGCTAATAACGATGAAGTGTTTTATAAACTTTCTAAAATTTTGACACGTGCCTCAAGCTTAGAACTTTAGGGGATTTTGCACGATTTCGACAATGTTCAACTTGTTGCACAGCTACATTGGAAAGAACAAAAAAATTTTAAAATTGGTTTGTGTTTTGAATCGATATCGTTGGACAGGCCCTTAATGGCTGGTACCCACTATTACAGATGGTTTCAAATATAGATATATCGAAATGTAGATATTTGATAAAATAAATATCGATATATATCGCCGATATTTCAAAATCCAATACATCGATTCTTATGTACGAGCTCTATAAATTTTAACCGTTTTTTAACTCTTCGATGTTGGCATCACTGCAAGTAATGGAAAATTGTGACGGTTCTGGTCAAAAACAGCTGATAGTGTATTACAGAAAAAATAACTATTAAAAGAGAATGGCTCAACACAGAATAGCAATAGAAAATAAAGACTAATGAAGTCTTAAGGAACTACAGTAGGTTACGCATAACTTTTTTTGTACAAAATTCCTTAAAGCGACTGCTTGTGCGTTTGAAATTAATGCATACTTTTCCACAGTTTTTCTACAAATTAAACACATAGTTGTATGTATAACTTATTTCCTTTTATGAGTTCATTAAGATATAATTTAGATAGTTGTTCGCAACTCCTTTAAATGTTAACGGCCTGTCCCACGATGTCTCCAGCAAACGTTCGATCGACAACTTATATTGCAAACAACAATAATATTAGAAAATTTGTTGTTGTTTTCAATATAAGTATTCGATCGTAAATCATTGTTTAATGAATACCCAGAAGATATTTATCGTATTTGCGCAACGATGAACTTTGAAGTGTTCAACACTGGGCATTCATTAAACTGCTTTATTTATAAAAAATGTTAAGGCTTTCTAAAAGCTTAATAAGCTAAATTTTGTAAGGAAATCTGTTTTAAAAACCCTTTATAAAGCCTCAATAATTTTTATAAACAAGGTTTAAACTTTTTTGGCGGTTATGACACGATATTTTAGTATTTGTATCCATTTGAAATTTTAAATATAGATTGCAACATTTGTAGGCAAACTATATCGATGTTTAAGAAAAATATATATCGATAATTTTAAAAAATATCGATACGATATATATCGATAATTTTTTTTTAATTTATGTATATCTACACACTATCCTACACAATCGTGCGACTTAAAAAAATAAAACTTTGGTATGATGAAGTTTATGAAAATTTGTATTCAAAAGACAATAACAATTAATTGGATCAGGCTTGTGTATATTCGTAAGTTGTACGATTGTATAGGATAGTGTGTACCAACCATAAAGGGTAAAAGTTATGAAATAATTTATTTAGTTGTAATCGGGAGTTGCATCATTTTCTTAATTTTTGATATATCAGTTTAATTTATGTTTTCCTAAAAAATACTTTTAATATAACTTTTAATAAGTTTTAGACCTAAATTATTTTTAACTAAACCAAATTAAACAACACTCGTACTAATTTGATCATATACATAGCTTTGTGCTATTTTTATGCTTCCTTCTGTTAGAGATTTTTGCATTTTTTTATTTATTAAGAACTAAAGCACTATCGTACATAATTTAATTTTTATAGTTATAGAAAATTTTTTTTACATTTTATTTTATTGTTTGTATTGCTGGTGTCGTTGTTATGTGCACAAAAGAAAAACAACAACAACAACATATCACAAAGTTTTTATCAGTTTTGTAATCAATAAAGGAAGATAAAATTTATTTTACAAGGACGGCATTTATCAGAGGTTTTTACTCGTGTAACGCTGCCCGAAGAATGAATAACATAAATTAAATTATAATGTTGGCGATATAAATAAAAATAATTAAAAATTATTTTGTTGTTATGTTTTCATAGGAATTCTTGTGAAAATAAATGATACCAAAGAGATGTTAACTTTTATGGTAGAATATAAATTATGCTAAGGCTTGAGTTCATTGTCACACACTTAGAGCGATTTGATTGATACGTAAATATATATTTTTTTCTTTTACTTACTGGGCGGGTGTTTGTTAACAGCATTTTTTGTTTTCTAACAAGTTGCTTGCGGTAATTTTTAAAGTATTTATCTTAAGGTTCAATCAGACGTGCCATACCATAATGCCATATCCATAACCAAAACCAATATTCATTTGGTTTCTATGGTTATGGCTACGGCGTTATGGCGAGTCGCTAACAACAAAATATAGTATTATCCATTAACTGGGTTTAAACAGCTGTTTTGTATTTTTATGGTTAATGCAAGGAACACAACTGAAACGAAAGACAAATTTTATCCACGTGGACGAATTCGTCGATAAAAATTCGCTGAGTAAATTCGGATTATGAAACACAACAACAACAAATAAATGTTAGCTCTTGTAATTGATAAATTTTGTTTCTGCTTTTGTAAAGCAGGAGAAAATCATTTTTCGTCGTTCGTAGGGGCAAAAATAGAAATAAATCTATCACAGAAATCAGAATCACGCATGACGAATTTCGTTCGACGGCGATGTTGATTTCATTTTCAATTGCACAAATGTGTTTTATTTTTTATGACGTCCCAGTTGTGTTCTCAGCATAAGTTAAGTTTAATTTAGGCTTAACAAGTTTTCAAAATGTGAGAGTTAGTTCGGAGTGTGGCGAGCCTATATGAGCGGTGGAAGAAACTTTTTGCGTGCGTGTGCGTGATTACAAAATATTATAACGTACGTGATTTTTTAATATAATTTGCACACATGACCTAATTCTCTAAGAAGACTTAGGACCTTTTTGTTTGAAAATACTTTTGAGCTCTTGTGTTCTCTAAATTATTTTCTTCAAAAATGGTTGCTGTCTTTGATAATGAAAAATAAAAATATTATTGCCATGTTTTTAAAACATAAAAATTAAATTAAAGTATTATACAATGGTTTGAAAAATATATGAAAAAATATGTGTTGGATATAATGTTTGGAACAAAATCATATAGCAAATATACGAACCTTCTAGCATAGACAATAAATAATAATTCTTTTAATGAATCACAACTGCGGCTTTATTTTCGTTCATAGACAATATGAAACAATCGTCGAACAGAATTAATTATTTTGGATGTACAAGGCCTGCTTGCTTCAATAAATGCTCTTTTTTACATGCGATGTCATTGTAGGGTAGGCCACTCGCTATAACATGTTTTGCCGGTGACTTTGAAAGGATTTTTGTCTTTCTTAGGTAAAAAAAAATTAATGTTTTTCTTCTCCCTTCTCATAGAAAGTAATGTGGAATGTGTATATTATCGTTTATGTGAAAGATTCGAGGCCTTCTATAAGGCATTGTTTAGCATTTAAATCGGAATAGAAAATTAATGAAACAAAATCTTAAGCAGGGCTTTAACAAGGCCTGAAGTAAGAAGGTCGTCTGAGTTTTTCCGCTGTGTAATACATAGACACATGTAGATCATTATATAGATATCCAGGGTGAAGTGTAACTAGTGAAACAGTACTGATTCAATATTGACTCTGTCAACAATACTACTGACGATTTATACCCCAAACAATACTTTTTGCTCTATACATTTAAAATGTGCGTAATATTGACGATCTACTACTAGTGGTCTTGGTACTTCTGAGTAGGAACTTTGGAAACATATACTCAATAGTCTAGACTTTTGATATGAGTAATAAAACGACATATCTGCGACAAAAATGAAAATGTGCTTAAGTCGAGATAAGCTGATGTTAAGTTAATGGCACCTCCGTAATCAGCATATTTGAAAGTACCCCTGGTCAAAATGCCAATTAATTTGTATGATTTTTCAGGAATTTATAGCAGCATTACTTTCAACTTATCTTTTTTAGACTTCTAATCTCATTTTTTTTAAAAAAATAATGCTTGAACGTCAACTGACTTACCAAAGTTACAACTCTCTATTTTTTCCTTCCTTTATTTAATTCTAAGCAAATTGAATTACTTGGAACCAATAAAATGTGGTAAAATCAGTAACTTCCTATAGCGGAAAGTTAAAACAATGGAGTAATTTTTTTTGTTAAAACTTTTTGTTATTTTTTAAACTGTTTGTTAAGTCTTTGTAAGTAATGCAAAAAATAGAATGAAGAATTATTTTTTAAAGTAAAAAATAAATAAACACACTTTTATTTTTCTTTAATGTAAAAACGCATTCTTGTACAAGTATATATATATTAGACTTTCATCGAAAATATTCGATATCCCGCAAATTTCTATCTCAATTATATCTAATATTATAACGTTAAGAAAAACTGAATTTCTTTATTTTTGTTAACAAAAAAAGGCAAACTATTTATAAGAATAAAATTGTTCTCAACGTTTGTAATCTTTTTGTATCCAAACGAAAAAAAATATGCTTAAGACTTCAGGCAAGAACTTTACTTTGAAGCCACTTTAAAACTGATTGTTCCATTACGGCTAAGCCCCTGCTACACAGTGTTGTTTATAATTATGATTATTATGATTATACCCTTTCAACACAATAAACTTTTTGTTTTTCTTTTATAAACTTCTATAAAATAAAAACGAGCGAGAAAAAATGCACTCAAAAATTCACTTTCAATATAAAATTGTAGAAAATTGCCCATAATTTGGTTGGTAAAATAAACAATTTACCCATTTTTTAAGTGTTAAATTGTTTACAATAAAACCTTTTAACTTCTTGTAAAATACATAAAAATAAATCAATACAAAACAATATAAAGCGAACAAAAAAAAAAAAAAGAAGCAATATAATAATGAACATTACAAATGGAAACAACAATACGGTGGTCGGATCTAAAAATAAACCAGCAGCCAAATTGTTGTTCTTTTTCTTTTTTGTATTAACCATAAATATTTAACTGAACTTGAACCTTTTTGTGGGTTTTAGCTTTCGCTTTTATGTAGTTCTTGTATGTATTTGTAATGCAGAGCTGGCGTTACATGTAAGTTAAAGTGGCAGCAGGAAAAGAACAAAATTTATGATTGTAAATAAAATTTAACCAAGACAGAAGACAAGATTAAAACTAAATAAAAACTGCTTATTAATTTTATTTTGCTTAAACATTAACTGCCGCATGAAAAAAATTTTGGTTTACAAAAGATTTACAAAACAAATTTTGTATGGAAATTTGTTTTTTAAACGTTTTGTAAATGAAAGTTATTTTTTTTTATTCTGTATAAGGCATTAAATATGGCGGCAGGAACTAAGTCCCCAATGAACTAAGTCCCCAAAACATAAATGAACTAAGTCCCTAAAGTTTGGGGAGTTAGTTCGCTATGAACTAAGTCCCCAAATAAAAAAATGAATTTGGCCCCCAAAAATTTAACTAAAAGAGAACTAATTCCCCAAAATTCGTTGTTTTTTTTTCATATAAAACTTTGGGGGCTTTGTTCATATTTGTTTTGGGGTGTTTGGTTATTAAAGATGTATCACCTACCGAGACTGGCAGTAGGAACTAAGTCCCCAATGAACTAAAACCCCAATAAGCATTTGGTATCCATCAATAGTATTTTGGATCTTAATGCCACAAAAGAATAATAAAGGAAGTGCCAAAATTTTGTAGTAAAGTATTGACGCATATTTTGATACCTAATAAAATCTAATAGGGATTTATGTTTTGTCACATTTCGTCTAACTGCCTGGCAGAAATGTAACCTATAATTAAGAAACCATATTTTGAGATTTATATATTAATTTAAAGCTTATGAAGGTATGCAGAGAAATTATAATTATGTATGCCACACTCACCTAATTTTTTAGAAACACTGTTGTGATTCAGGCAAATTTCAATAGGTAATATTATTGTATTTGTATTAAATAACTTCTTTCCATACAAAATTAATAAATTTTTAGGGATTAATTTTTAATCCACTTACATTAAAAAGTTCTTAACACTAAACCCGAAAAGTTTTAAAACGCATTTTATCACATACTATATAAAAAGATAATTTATATAATTACAATAATGTTATCTATGTTGATAAAACTTCAATCATTATAGTGTTTGTGAAAAAAAACTGGTTGAGTGCAAATGGGTTGTAAATTAAAATTTCGCGCGATTATATATATATTTCAACTTAGTATTTAAAATATCAGAAGCGTTTACTCAAAACACATAAAAATAAACCTTTATTCTTTATTAAAAAAATAAATGCTATTCACAAAAACAACAACAAAATTAATAATATTAGAAGCGTTTACTCAAAACACATAAAAAATCGTGTAAATTTAGGTATTTCATAAATCTCTCAATTTACACGAAGACCAAAATAATCGTGTAATAGTGAAGTCGTGTAAAAAAGTAACGTGTAAATCGAGGTATAAGTGTACATGATTGAGATAATTTTTTTATATGGTTTAATAGATTAAAGAGATCTTCTAAGATGTTTCTTTCAGATATAGTATTTGGTTCAAATATTTTTTTTAGTTTCAATATATCAGTTTTACTAATCGTTGCCACATAAAATTTTTTTGTTTTAATTTTTTCAGAATTACTATACAGGGACGCCCATATTTTGCTAACAATATGTGCAAAATTTAATCTAGTGTAAAGTATAATTTGAACGTTTAAAATACACTCATTTATATAAAAATTATTAATATGATGACAGCTACAGCTACAGGATACACGATCAGTTTTGCCATGTCGCCAACTTAGGCTAATGCATTAAACATATTCACAACAGCAGACTACTAATGCACAACCTCATGCATGGGTTTATATGAAAATTATTATTTCTACGGCAACTCGACTACACTATAAAGACCTGCACAAGACGTCTTATAAGAACTTTTAAGACATGAGGGCAATTTCAAATGCTTTACTACAGCGACATGTTCTGAAACAAACGCTAAGCAACGTGTTCGGCAATACACTTGTTTAACTTATTGCAGGTATAAGAGTAAAGAAAAAAATAGTTCGTGACTGAAAAATTTGTGGTGTTTGTGCTTTTTTCTCTCATGGGTGCGTATACAAACGTCATGCATGTACATACATACATACCTTCATAATTTATGTATGCTCTCTTATTTTTCTGCGCACATACAAACGCACAAATGTATTTACATGAGTTGTGTGCGCTTGCGTTAAAAAAACATCCCTTAAACACAAACATAATAGCTTACCATCTAAATCTTACACACACACCCAAACGTACAATATGCAATTTTTTTTTTAATACATGTATTTATTTATTGTATCTTCAAATATGAACTAACAATAAGTATTAAAATCTTAAATCTAAAATATATGTAATTATTAGGACCGACCACTGTCGGACATAAACTTGTTAATAGTTATAAATAACACATAAGTAGTGATAATCAAAAAAGAAAAAAAAAGTATTTTCAAGAAATCCCATCTGGAGTGTTGAGTAATAGAGCCCTTGTGACCCTCTTTTTTAAGCGGATGTGTCCAGTAAAGTTCAAAATATTACGAGCAAGCGGATTAGGATGTGACTCGAGTTTTGTTAAATATTTGCCTGCGTATTTTGCAATTTCTTCAGTCACTAGTGGCATATTTAAATCACGATGTATATTAGAATTTTTGATGTACCATGGAGCCGATGTTATTAACCGTAAAATTTTGTTTTGACTTCGTTGGATTCTCTCTACATTGGAAGCTGAAGCAGTGCCCCATAACTGGATACCGTAACACCATATTGGCTTCAAAAGCGACTTGTATATTAAAAGTTTACAGTCCAGGCTAAGTGTTGAATTTCTGCCAATCAACCAGTATATTTGATATAACTTAAGTTTCATCTGAGTTAGCTTAAAGTCAATATGATGTTTCCATGTAAGCCTTAGATCAAGATATTTCACTTCGGAATGTTGAGGAATATTTTGATTATTGATTCCAATTGGGGAACAAGTATCTCTTCTTAGGGCAAACGTTATATGGACACACTTTTGTTCATTTACCTTAATTCTCCATAAGTTCAACCACATTTCCAATTGTGGACTATGTTCTTGTAGATATCGTAAGGGTTTTCATGCATACTAAGGCAGGCTGTATCATCGGCAAACGTAGATTTAGGCATATCACAAGTATAGATCAAATGCAAAACTGGCCCCAGTATGCTCCCCTGTGGCACACCGGATGATATAGATTGGGGCAGACTCATGAATTCTCCTTCCACAATCGTAAACTTTCGGGTAGTAATGTAACTTTCTAATAAATTCACTAAATTTATTGGTAGATATGATTTTAATTTTAAAATTTGGCCTTCATGCCACACTTTATCAAATGCCTGAGAAACGTCAATAAACAGTGCAGAACAATTCTTCTTTTCCTCAAATGTTTTTCTTATAAATTGAACCAATCTATCAGTTTTTTCAATGGTGCTATGCTGACTTCTAAAACCAAATTGATGGTCTGGGATGCACCCACTCTCAGTTAAAATTGGGGACAATTTTGTGATGAGCAGCTTTTCGAAGAGTTTTGACATAGTTGACAGCAAACTTATTAGCCTATATGACTCAGCTTTAGTAAGGTCGTTGCCCGGCCTTGGAATCATTTTGATTTTTGCAAGCTCCCAGAGATGTGGATAATACTCCAGTCGTAATATGGCATTAGAAATAAACCGCAAGATTCTTATTGCAATATGCGGCAAGTTCATCAGCATCTTGTTACTAATTCCATCAATACCTGGAGCTTTCTTTGGCTTGAGTTCAGCAAGTAATATTTTTACATCACGCATCTTAAACTTTAAGGCTCGAGGGGGTAGAGCAACTACACTTGGCAAATCAGCAACAGCAGTACATGTATTTGGGGTAAATACGGATTTTAAATTCTCAGCAAATATTTTACATTTTTCCGTATCGCTTCTTGCCCAACCTCCGTTAGATGTGCGCAGAGATGGCTTAAACTCAACGGATGTTTTAAGCTTTCTAGCAGCGCGCCACAAAAAATAATTAGGTGTTAGTGTGCCATCAAGACCTTCCAAATAATTTTTAAGATATGCAGTTTTTTCAGATGCAAGCAACTTTTGAAGTCGTTTAGAACATTCTTTAAGTCTGAGTTTATTTTGGGGTGATCTGTGCTGTTGCCATTCCCTTCTAGCTCTTCTTTTTTCACACACGAGATGTTCAATATCCCTGGAATAAATTTTATTAAACCCAGACTGCGGATGGGAGGTAGTGGCATGTTCAGCAGCCTGTTTAATAATTTCGTTAAGATTGGCAATGTTAGTTTCAATGTCATTGGGTGTTCTTAGCGCAATATATTCCGTGCAATGACTACTAAGATATTTTTTGAATCCCAGCCAATTAACACGATTGATCATCTTTATATATGGGTGAGGTAAGTCAGTCATTTCTTAGTGGGTTACAAATTGTAACGATAGTGGGGGAGTGATCGGAGGAGAGATCTAGAGAAGTTTCAACATTAATTGAATCCCTAGAAATATTTTTCATGACGCCAAAATCAATAACATCCGGAATTTTTCGTACGTCAGTAGGCCAGTAAATGGGCTCCCCACTCGAAATAACATCTAAGCCCATTTTTGAAATTGTATTAAACAAAGCTCGACCTCTAGGTGTTACAAGGAGCGACCCCCAGTACGTATGCTTTGCATTGTAGTCTCCAGCTGCCACGAAACAAGATCCGAGCGATTTGTAGAACTTCTCATACTGATCTTCGGTAACTGAAAATCTGGGAGGTGGGTAAATTGATGATATCACGAAATTAGAACAAAAATTTCTATATATATGCAAAATAAGAAGCATACATGTATCAACACTACTTCTTTTCAATGTTTGTTATAAACAAGACGTCTTGGCGACATCGCTTGTTTAGTTCACTAAATTTCATCCAAGTTTTCATATAAGTTTTTCTTTATACATAAGGCAAATTATAAACATACATATGTATGTAGTATTTGATGTCGCTGCCGCTTTCAAAACAATCATTTAGCGAGCTACAGGCCGGTATATTAAGTCATGTAGTCGTGCAGTCTGCTGTGTGTGATCAATGTATTTAATTCCTAATTTCAATATTTTAGTGATGTAATACACTATTATGAATTACAAAATTATTTTGTTTATTAATTTAAATTATATAATTTATATACATACATACATGAAATAAATCAAGGGAAATTTATATAAGGTATACTGAGCTCAATTCGCTTTAGGAAATTTATACTTGAAATGTTAAGAAAATGTATGTTGACATCCGAAGTATATTCAATTTGCCAGGGGCGAAAATAGTCACCTGATCCCTTGCGACCACTTAGTATGGATTCGCCTTGATATAAATATAGAAGGTAGTTACATTCTCTAATTTTTTCTTGACATTAACCTTCTGACAACTATAAGTATTCTGAAGTTTCCGGTGAAATCGTGCTACCGTATTAATTAAATATTTCCCAATCTGTTTCCTGTTTGTTTGAAAGCTTTATTCAAAAATTGTTTCAAAATTGTTTTTATAAAATACAGAATGTATAAATTACACAATTAACGCCTTTGTTCTATTCGACGATTGTATCGTCTTGTCTATGGACGAAATTCTTTAAAACAATTATTATTTATTGTCTATACTAGAAGGTTCGTGTATTTGCTTTATGATTTTGTTCCGAACATTATATCCAACACATATTTTTTTCATATATTTTTCAATTTATTGTATAATACTTTAATTAATTTTTTTTTGTTTTAAAAATAATATTTTTATTTTTCATGATCAAAACCAAGAACCATTTTTGAAGAAAATAATTAACAGAATTCAAAAACAAGAACTCGTAAGTATTTTCAAACAAAATCTTCTTACTGAATTAGGGCATAAGTAAAAATATGCGTGCAGCATGTTTTTAATTCACTTGATTTTCTTCAATATTTTAGAAAAGGATGTTACATTCAACAATAAACGAATTATGTAGATTAAACAAAATGCAATATCAATCAATATTTGTATAACTTAATGAAGATTCATTGTCATATAATGGAAAACATCAATAAATTTGGTTTCTCAACGCCAACTTTAGATGAAAATATAGTTAAAAGATATGTATGAAGCAGAAAACATAAAAATATGAGATAAGTTATTACATAACCACTTTTCAAACTTCACAGATGTAAAGTTATTCATATCACTTTAATTATACACAAATTTTTGTTAAGAGAATTACACAATTTTTTAAAAAAGATATCTAGGGGAAGGCTTAAATTCAAAAATACTTATTTTTAAAACAAATGCCCCTATTACGGCTTACATCTCAACTAAGTTTAGTTTAAATTGTAACAACTTAACCTTAAAACATTTTAACTGTTTTTTGCAAGGTTGGCAAACGGTATCGTAAAAATACCGATACCGATTCAAATACCGCTAAGATTAGATACCGGTATCGATACCGATACCGAAATGCATTTCGGTTAGAAAATACCGGTATCGAGAATACCGTTTACGTCTATACCGGTACGTACCGGTATACCGATTCCCACCAAAAATAAAATTCAAAAATTTATTTCAATCAACTTTCTTTTACACACAAAAAAGTAATATGAATGATTTTGTAATATTAATTAAAATATTTGTAGTATCAATTAACAAATTAATTAAATTTTCACCTATAAACAATTTGATAATATCAATTAAGTTTTTCCAGTCAAATTAATTAATACAATTAAAAATTTAATTAATATAATTAAATTCTTAATTGAAAATATTAATTGGTAAACACTTTTTTCTGTGTATAAACACGTTTTTGTTCTCCTTGACACATTCTTATGCAGCCCTGTTTTTTAATGAACCGTAAATTGAAATCGTATAATAATCATCACTAGAGTGAAATACTACCAAACTTCATGAGCTGCTTATCTGGCTGTTCCAGATACACAAACTAATGTGGAGATTTACGGCCTGGCCCACGATGTCGACAAGAAATTATCTGTCGCTTAGTTATATTGAAAACAAAAACAAATTTTCTTGTTTTGTTTTTGTTTCCAATATAACTAAGCGACAGATAATTTCTTGTCGACATCGTGGGCCAGGCTGTTAAACTTTTGAAAAGTGCTTTATAATATGTAGTATATACACACAGATTTTTTTCTTTAATTTATTTACTATATATGTGTCCTTAATTATGAAAGTGGTCTAAGTCAGGGTTATTCAACCTGTGGTACGCGTACCACTTGGGGTACTGGTCAAAAATAAATACCGAACAACATTGAATTTGGAGCCAAATCTTATATTTGTTAAAGTTAACAAACATTGATCCGGATATAAAATTTCTTTTTAATTTTGTTGTTTTTTATTATTAATAAATGAAATGGATTTAATTTTAATTTAATTGTTTGGTTATTTATTGAGCCCATACTTGTTTATACACATAAAATTTTTTGGTGGTACGCGAATTGTTGGTTGTGAGTTTTGTGGTACGCGAACCAAAAAGGTTGAATAGCTCTGGTCTAAGTCGTGTGCATTTTTGCTTCGAAATATCAAATGAATCTTTGAAAAACTTAAATAAGTATATAAAAAATATTAAATTAATTTATATAAATCGAGACTAGTACAACTCTAAATTAAAATGCTGCATAACATAAAAATACTTTATAATTTGTTCAAATGTAATCTACTAAATATCTAAACCAGAGAAATATATGACTTAGACCAATTTCATAGTTAAGGGCACATATGTGCGCTGTCTAAAATATGATGTTTGCTGAAGAAAAAAGAATGTTAATTATTTCGGTATTACAAAAGTATTTTGCCAATCAATATTTTCAGATGAAAAGTCTCTCCTAGGTAGAAAATGATGCAATCAATAACCAGAAAGTAATAACAAATCGAATTTGCTTTTGAGTTCTCGGCAATTCCCAAAAAAAAACCAAAATCCTATAAATGGGACCTTTCAGTATTTTTGCAATATTCTTCTTACTTTTCGCCGGGCGAAGATTAGATTTTTGGAAATATTTTTTTCTTCTCTATAGAAACTCACATTAGTTAATAAAAAAATAATTCGTTCAATAAGAATTGAAATTACTGAACTTAAGCCGGATTTAGAAATTATTTCTGATTAAAATTCACTCATTTTTGGAAATATTTAAAAAACATATCTTGTCTTAAGGTGGTCTAATTCAAAAAATATATGGTTAATGCGTTGATAAGGATGATGGAGACAATTTTTTTAAATTTTTATATCTGAAGGTAAAGACTGCTCTCTTGAGGTGAAGAAAATTACTTTCTTTAACTTTTTTAATATTAATTGTACAAGAAAGTCGTTTTGTATGTTTTTAAGTTGTTTACAAGAATATCGTTTATTGTTTGAATTGAAATGTTTAAATATTCGTTTCGTCTGAATTTGGCGAGTACGAATACAAATATCTAAAAACGGCCGAATATTCGAGAATTCGAATACGAATATACAATTCTACATGTATTTCATATATAATATACATACAATGTAATGTATTTATTTTTATCATTTTGGTAAATTAACCAAAAGTTATACTTTATATATGTATGCAAGGTTTCAACTGCAGTTTTCTTATTTTACTTTTTTAATAAATTATTTTTTAATAAAAGTATAAAAACGTATATAGAAACATATAAGTTTAAATGATTTTATATGTTAATGTAAAAATACTCCCTTTTCGAAGTAATTTAATAAAAAAAAAGATTTTTTGCTATGCGCAGTATCTGAACTAATAAATTTAGCAGTAATATCGGTATACCGGTATTATAAACTCGGTAACGGTATGTACCGGTAATACCTATACCGAAATAATAAAAATACCGATACCGTTACCGATACCGAAATTTAAAAAATAGTTGTACCGGTATCAATATCGATACCGTTATTTGTTTCGGTTTCCAACCTTGGTTTTTTAGCATTCTGAATTACAACTAATTTTAGTTGTATTCGAAACAATGCTCGAAAAGAAAAGGTTTTCGTCTATGCTATTTTTTTTTTTGAAACCATAGTTGCCATCACAAAACATTTTAAATAGTTTTAGTTTCGGCCTTGTATTTTTTTTTTAGTTTTCATGTTTTTTTATGCACGTGGCAACAATATTGGTTGACAAATGGGATTGGTTGGCGTCTGGAATAATGAAGCAAAGCTCATACAATACTCGAAATAAAAACAAAAATACAACTGATAAAGAGCAGTTGTGTCATGATGTCCATAATACAAATTTTACAACTACAACTAAACTATCCATTTAGTTGTAATTCATAATAGGGGCCAAAGAGAGAATGGAAGTACCTTCTATATTTATATCATCCATACATATGTATGAATATATAAGTCCAGTATTTTCTTGGCTTTTAGTTGCGTAGTACGAGTACATACATTTTCTCACATACATATCACATCCTTATAAGAAAGACTAGAAAAATCCACTATTAATGTGAGCATCTGGCTAAAGCAAATTATTTTACTTTTAATTATGCGCTGCAACAAATGTACGATTTTATCTGAAATTTGCAATAGCTAATTGAAATTTTCTATTAAAAATTAGAAATGCAAAAAGATAACTTACATCTTTAAATAAAAAATATAGTATATTTACATTAATTCCCAAAAGACATTTTTCAAGGTGTGTTTTATTTTCCTTTCTAGCAAATGCTTTGATTAATAATTAAGAATATTATAAGCAAAAACTTATTTGGAATTTTATTTTCTCATAAAGTTTTCAATGACTTTAATGACCGGAAAGTAAAACCAATAAATTAATAACGATGACCAGCTGGGAAAAATCTTAAATGTGTGTTAATAGATAAAATAATAGTACTTTTTGTTCTTTTTAGTAATAATGATCATAATGATGAGTCTTTTAAACAGTTGTTGTTAATGAGTACAAACAAAAGAATTAATAGAATGTTCAGTACGTAAGACTTTGAAAATAAAACGGAAAGCGTTACAAAAAAAATTTAGTGCCATTTTATTAAAATTAAAAAAACAAAGCTTAAAAGAGCACAATGAGCAATTAATTAACAGTTTTTTTCACACTGAAAGTTAAAACCTGCTTTTAACGTTAAAACCATAAACAGTTGATTTTGCATTCATACTGCAACTTTGTTAAATTCAGATTTTCATTCACAGACTGTTTAATAACTTTGCTCAAAATAAAATTAGTCTCCGGCAGAAATGCGTGTATGTGTTGTTGTATTTTCTTATTTGACAAACTCTATGCAAGTCTCAGATACTTCACAATGCGCTCTAAAATGGAAATTATTTTATATTTTGTAAATAAACATTTTTTAAATTATAAAATTATACAAAGTGAAAAAGCGATTGGAAATAAAGTTATCATATGTACATATGTAAGATAAATAAGATAAATTTTTTTTATCGGCGGATCAATGTTAGTCATATCGTCTATTTGCACTTCCCAGAGGTCAGTGAAAATATTTTCGTTTTTTCCTTCCAAAACACTATTTTTGTTTATTATTGCTACTGCATCCATTTTTAAGTAGAAAATTTTTCAAGCGACATCTATTGGCATAAGTATTATCAGTTGCTTCTGACCATTTTAACTTGGCAGCACCGAAATTAGCAAACTTAGCAAAAATAAGGTTGCATTTCATAAAAACCAACTTAAAACCAACTCAAAAATGATTTTAAGTTGGTGTTAACAAAAACTATAGGCCAGGTTTTGACAATTAGTTTTAAAAAAGTCATTGTGAAAACACTATAAGAAACAATAGAATGAATAAAGTCCACGCTGTTAACGTTATATGGAAGGTAACTTGTATTTTCCAGCTGGAGTGAAAAAATGAGTTCAAAGAAGAAATCAATTTTGTGTTATAACATTAACGTCCCTTTTCACAATGTATGGTTAAGAACGTTAACGTGAACTTTAACTGACAGTTCTTCATACAAAACTTGCCGTTAAAGTCCTTTTATCTTTTAACCATACATTGTGAAAAGGTACGCAAAAGACAAAAAAATTAAATTTTATATATTTTTATTCCATCTTAATAATTATTCAAGTGTTCGAATGATGTAGCAGCTTGTTTTCGCAAAGTTTCTGAAATCAGTCAAAAAAAGCTTCACATGCATTTTGTGAAATTAATGATACATTTTAGGGAAAACAAAAATATAAAGCAATTGTTTTAGCTTTTCAAGGGAAAATGTCTCCTAAGAACTAGTCAATCTCGTTTTAAATCAAAAAATAAATTTTAGGAAATCACTTACTCCTAAAGGCTGTTTCAGTCTATAATACAAGTATTAATATTTTTGACGAAAATTCATTCCTGATCTTGTATTTGTTTCAAAAATTTCAAAAAACCAATAACAACTCAACATGTCAGAGCTGCATTTTCCACAAAAGTATTAATACTTGTATTACAATCTAAAGCATTAAACCAAGGTTGGAAACCGAAACAGATAACGGTATCGGTATTGATACCGGTACAACTATTTTTTAAATTTCGGTATCGGTAACGGTATCGGTATTTTTATTATTTCGGTATAGGTATTACCGGTACATACCGTTACCGAGTTTATAATACCGGTATACCGATATTACTGCTAAATTTATTAGTTCAGATACTGCGCATAGCAAAAAATCTTTTTTTTTATTAAATTACTTCGAAAAGGGAGTATTTTTACATTAACATATAAAATCATTTAAACTTATATGTTTCTATATACGTTTTTATACTTTTATTAAAAAATAATTTATTAAAAAAGTAAAATAAGAAAACTGCAGTTGAAACCTTGCATACATATATAAAGTATAACTTTTGGTTAATTTACCAAAATGATAAAAATAAATACATTACATTGTATGTATATTATATATGAAATACATGTAGAATTGTATATTCGTATTCGAATTCTCGAATATTCGGCCGTTTTTAGATATTTGTATTCGTACTCGCCAAATTCAGACGAAACGAATATTTAAACATTTCAATTCAAACAATAAACGATATTCTTGTAAACAACTTAAAAACATACAAAACGACTTTCTTGTACAATTAATATTAAAAAAGTTAAAGAAAGTAATTTTCTTCACCTCAAGAGAGCAGTCTTTACCTTCAGATATAAAAATTTAAAAAAATTGTCTCCATCATCCTTATCAACGCATTAACCATATATTTTTTGAATTAGACCACCTTAAGACAAGATATGTTTTTTAAATATTTCCAAAAATGAGTGAATTTTAATCAGAAATAATTTCTAAATCCGGCTTAAGTTCAGTAATTTCAATTCTTATTGAACGAATTATTTTTTTATTAACTAATGTGAGTTTCTATAGAGAAGAAAAAAATATTTCCAAAAATCTAATCTTCGCCCGGCGAAAAGTAAGAAGAATATTGCAAAAATACTGAAAGGTCCCATTTATAGGATTTTGGTTTTTTTTTGGGAATTGCCGAGAACTCAAAAGCAAATTCGATTTGTTATTACTTTCTGGTTATTGATTGCATCATTTTCTACCTAGGAGAGACTTTTCATCTGAAAATATTGATTGGCAAAATACTTTTGTAATACCGAAATAATTAACATTCTTTTTTCTTCAGCAAACATCATATTTTAGACAGCGCACATATGTGCCCTTAACTATGAAATTGGTCTAAGTCATATATTTCTCTGGTTTAGATATTTAGTAGATTACATTTGAACAAATTATAAAGTATTTTTATGTTATGCAGCATTTTAATTTAGAGTTGTACTAGTCTCGATTTATATAAAGTTATTTTTTTTTTTATATATTTATTGAAGTTTTTCAAAGATTTATTTGATATTTCGAAGCAAAAATGCACATGACTTATACCAGAGCTATTCAACCTTTTTGGTTAGCGTCCCACAAAACTCACAACCAACAATTCGCGTATCACCAAAAAAAATTTATGTGTATAAACAAGTATGGGCTCAATAAATAACCAAACAATTTTAAAATATTTAATCCATTTCATTTATTAATAATAAAAACAACAAAATTAAAAAGAAATTTTATATCTGGATCAATGTTTGTTAACTTTAACAAATATAAGATTTGGCTCCAAATTCAATGTTGTTCGGTATTTATTTTTGATTGCCACCATTGATGAAAATCCTGTTTCACATAAATATGTGGAGGCGAAGATTTGGCGTACAACTTGGGAAAATTTCGCGAAAAAGAAAGTTGATTGAAATAAATTTTTGAATTTTATTTTTGGTGGGAATCGGTATACCGGTACGTACCGGTATAGACGTAAACGGTATTCTGGATACCGGTATTTTCTAACCGAAATGCATTTCGGTATCGGTGTCGATACCGGTATCTAATTTTATCGGTATTTGAATCGGTATCGGTATTTTTACGATACCGTTTGCCAACCTTGCATTAAACACATTCACCACAGCTACAAAATGTAAAAAAAAAAGAATACACATGTTTATATGAGAATGAATATTTTGAAGGCAGCAAGGCTACAGGCTACAGATTGTTGTCCATGCTACATTTGTCGTTGTAGTCAAATTAAACTAATTTCTATTTTTTATGGCTACAAACCAAAACAGTGTTGACAGTATAGCAAAATATGTTAAACAACTTATTGCCAAGAAATATTTTTTATGGAAAAATAAAAAAGAAGTTTACAAAATTTTAATGTTAATTGCGAAATTAATTATAGTTTTGCAAATTGAAAAAGCGACAATTCGCGAAAAGTTTCCTAATATTGATTAAGAATTAATAAAACTGTAAGAAATGCAAAAAATTCGCTAAAATTTAAATAATTCGCAAAAAGTTTCTAACAGCGGGATTATGACAAAGTCTAATAATGTTTTAAGATCTTCAAAACAGTTAGAAAGCTAAGTGACACGCCAAAAGCAGACTTATAGCGAACTTAAAAAAACGCGAAAAATTGCAATATTAATAAAAGGCCATAATTTGATTAAAAACCGCTAAAGCTCTAAGGAATGCAAAAAACTCGGCAAAAATCGCAGAAATACCAAAATTTGCAAAAACATATTAACAGCGGGAGGATAACAAAGTGTAATATTGTTTAAAAATCGGCAAAACTGTTTGGAGGCTGAAAGCATGCAAAAAGTCGCATTTATCGCGAAGTTTGCAAAAAAATCGCGAGAAGTTGCAAAATTTCGAACAAGCCATACCATTGATGAAAAATCAGCAAAACCGCAATTAAAAAAAATCGCAAAAATTTGCAAAATCGTTAGCAACTGCTTAAATTGATTAGAAATCCCGAAAGCCATTAAAAATAAAAGGTTTGGAAAGTAACACGAAAAACGCGAAAAACTGCTAAATGTATTGAATAGATTACTAAACATATAAATTCGCAAAAAAATGTAAAGAAATAAATTTGATTTGTTTTTATATTTTTTAATAAATTATTTTTATTTTTATAATTGTGAAATATCTATTTGAAAGCGGCACCACTGAAACATATATTTATACACACAATATCCAAAGTTAAAATACCTATAACAAAAATCTTTACAAAACAAGCATCTTTATTCTATTTTGCAGACTTTAGTTACTGAGTAAGGGTTTCATTGATGATTTAAAGATATCGTGGGTGTCAAGTGGATCAATGACAAGTAATGTGAACCTTGATTTTCATTGAAACAATAAAGGGATGCACAACAGACCTGCAAGTTTCCGAGTGGAAGTGCTTAGTCTCTACTATTCTAACGTTATTGAGAATCACAATATCCAAAGTTAAAAGATCTATAGCAAAAATCTTTACAAAACAAACATCTTTATTCGATTTTGCAGACTTTAGTTACTGAGTAAGGGTTTTATTGATGATTTAAAAGATATCATGGGTGTCAAGTGGTTCAATGACAAGTAATGTGAACATTGATCTTCATTGAAACAATAAAGGGATGCACAATAGACCTGCAGGTTTCCAAGTGGCAGTGCTTAGTGTCTACCCTTTCTAACCTTACCCTTCCTAAACTTAACTAAACACTACCACTACTCGCACAGAATCTTACCAAATTTGGAACACAGCTTGAGTTTTTTAAGTGACACGATTTTATATGTGAAAAATTGTTTACACATACTAACACTCAAGCGACTCCCACAAACTTTGGTTCTAGTAATGATTTTTTGTAAAATAGGCCGGATCAGCACCTTAAAATTAAAACTAGCACTAATAATTCTTTCTGCCAAAATAAAACCGACTTCAATGCAAAGATCTGATAGAAAAAGTACGTGATATGAAATTAAATTTTAATGGGCTTGCCTCTGCTCATATTTTAAATGCAAGATTGTGTGTTTGTTAGAGCTCTGGGCGAGTGTTAAGTCTTCTAAAAATCGGTGAAGTAGAACCACTTAAAATAAAATATTAAATTTTAATGGGCGTCACTCTACCCATTTTTGTAAATGGAGAATTGTATCTATCTTAGAGCTCAAGGTGTGTGGTAAGTTTCATAAAAATCGGTTAAGTAGAAACGCATGAAATATTATAATAAATTTAAATGGGCGTATCTCCATAATTTTTTTAACTTTCAAATTGTGTAATTACAAGAGCCAAAGGTTTTTTATAGGTTTCGCAGCAACCAAATATGTAGAATATCATAAAATTTTATAAAATATTGCAGGTGTGTCCCGCCCACTTATTTTACAATGGGACCCTCTCAAACAACAAAATTTTTTAGAATCGACCTAAAACTTAGACTGAGATATGAAGATACACACCCCAAAAAAAACAGAGACGAATTGTAAACCTCCTCCCTCTTTTTAAAGTCGGTAAAAGTTTAAATTCAAACTAACAAAAATTTAACTTACTTCAAAAATAAGCACTTAATTCTTCAAAATAATTTAGATTCAAAAATAAAAATTTTTATACCTATTAACTACATTGCTGTTAAAAGTTGTTTTCCTAATTGTATTTTTTTACTTTTGCAGATTCAATAAACGAAGAGTTTTACCGTATTCTTAAAAAGGTAAATTTTTTTAAACTTTTATCACAAATGTATACTTTATTGTAATATAATTATTTTCTTCTTACAATTCTCATTCATCTCGAATATTAAACCAACAATTAAACAATTACATTGCATTGTTAATTAAATCATTCACTGTAGTCTTTACTGAATTAAATTTGGGACAAGATTTAAAAAAGACATGGGCCTAATTGTGTAAAACGCATTGACAAATTTTATATGTGATTTGTTTTTGTAATATAAATTTTTTGCATAAAAAATTTGTAAACGCTTGGCATTGCGTTTTACAAAATTAGTCCCTTTATTGTAATTTTATAAATAAGAAGCAACAGCGATCCCAAAGGCCTTCAATCGCATTTGAATAATGGAAAATTTTAAACTATTTGGAAATGCTAAAATGTTTTTGCAATATTTATCCTCACAAAAACTTAAATGTGAAAAAGGCCAAGTTCCTTTCCAAAATTTCGACCATCAAAAGTAGTGAGATAAATTTTTTTACCAAGTTCGAGTTTGGTACAATACCTGTCACTGCAATTGTGTTGTGTGGAATATATAGGCTTAAATTGTATGGTCGTGTTAACGGCCACTTTTTCAACGAAAATTTAAAGCCTTGTACTATTGCAACATGTATGCCAAATTTCAATAAAATCGCCCCGCCCTCCTAGATAAAATTTTTGGTTTATCAAATTTTTCTAGTAATTTGCTAATCAATAACTTCTCCATTATCAAATTTCAGCTCACTACGCAAATTTTAATTATTATGGGCGTGTTCCCGCCTACTTTTTTAACCTCAATTTTCGTTTTGGCTAGTATTTATCTTTCCTGTTTAGTTTCGTTGGAAACGGATAATAGTAAATACATAAATAGTACGTTTAAATTCGCTGACCCGAAACACATGAATCAGGAGGCTTAAATTATATGGGCGTGTTAACGTCCACTTTTTTCAATAAAAATTTAGAGCCTTATATTATTGCAACATGTGTGCCAAATTTCAATAAAATCTAGCCTTAGAAATGTTTTTTTTTTAAATTCTGAGGTCATATTTAAGCAGTCATATTTATATTATAATGATAGTATATTATCTTTCGAATAAATAAAATGGCTACTTAATCCAACTTCAAAAATTTAATACGCCTCATTGACACCAGAGGCGCTGCAACACTGTATCATTACAAAAGGGTGCAAAAATTAGAGTTGTAAAAGAATTAAGCTTTCATCTATCTCTTTCTTCACCACCTGTCTTCTCTACCACTATCCCTTTCCTCAAGAAAGCCACACCTAGTAATAGTAATAGGCAAACATTGCTTGAGTGTTAAGTCTCTTTAAAAAAAAAGCAAATTTCATGTCAATTTAACAAATGCATCTTTGTTTTATTTTATTTCAAAGTTCTGTACCTCTATAAACAAATTCATGTTACTTTCGACATACTGACATTTGTTTATAAAATTCAGCACAGAAAAAAATTCATGTTGCTTGTATTTTAATATTTTTCATACGAAGTCTGACATGCTTCAAGTAGTGAAAAAATAATCAGCTATTGCGGTGTTGACACCTCGTGTAATTGATTTGCCCTAGAAAACTTAAGTATTGCGTTCTTTTTCAACACCAAATCAGTAAAGCAAAAGTTTTTTATTGTACGTTATGGTGGCAATGACGAAACCAAATTAACACGTGGTAGGTCGAACTGTCAAATGTCATACATAAATGAACAAATAAATAAGATGTCTAGTGTGAACATCATGTGCAGTGAAACCTCTCTATAACCGGACACCTCTAACAAACTGACAAGTTTTGCAGATCCAACATTTTCACTACTTTTTCCATACCAAATGCATTATCATAACCGGACACTCTAATAACCGGACGCGACGTTAAATTTTTGAAAATATTATTCTAAGTAATTCTCATAAGCGTACAGAAGCGGTGAAACATGGCAAAAAGAGTTATATTTAAATAGCAGGAATTTCTTTATTCAAATCTGATTCATATTTCATACTAAAGCGTTGAAGACTGCAAAGAAATATCTGTTTATTTGAAGAAGTCGTTAGCTTAGCTTGCGTCCCAAAATGTCGCGGGAAAAAATTGTTTTTATCAATTACAGAAAAAATTAAAATATTAAACGAGTTTGAAAAATTGTGAAGATGTAAAGTTGCTTGTGTATTTTAACAATTCATATTGCTACATTTCTTATACAAATTGCCCGTTCGAAGCATTTTGCTATAGACGACTTTGTTGGATTCCACATTAGGTCAAATTATCACTTTTTCTATGCAAAGTAATAAAAACAAAAGTGGCCTTTTAGTTTTTTGTCGTTGTTTTCAATTATCAACACTTTAAAATAAAGACACTTTATATTAATTTTCATAGACTATTAAGCACTGTCGCATATGTTTGCATCAAAGTCAATAGATTTAGGTTTTTCTGAAAATAATCTTGTTAGTTCAGTAGACATTTTTTGTCGCACTGTGTAATCAATGAGTTATTTGCAATTTATTTCAAATTGCGATTTCTTGCAATTTCTAGTAGGTAACATTTGTATGAAAACAACTGAACTGTTGTTCATGGTGATGATGTAATGAAAATAAAAGGATTTTTTAATTTAAATTTACCAAATGAACTATATTTAAACAATAGGCTAATGTTTTGTTTAAATTAAATTTTATTAATTAATTAATATAGGTCGATAATGGGTTAACATAAATTTTAAAGAAATTTTTTCAGAATTGGTACGTCCGATTCTGGAATATGGATCAATAATATGGGATGCTGTTTGTCAAATTCACACTGATGCTATTGAATCGGTGCAAAAGTAATTCTTGTTATTTTGTATTCGAGGATTACGATCTAACCCAGTAACCTTGTTTCTTACTCATCTCGACTAGCCCTTATTAAGCTGCCTACTCTAAAAGGACGCAGAACTATGCTGAACGTATAATTTATCTTCAATATTATTAAGGGCGATATCTGTACCGGATTTTTGATCAACGAAATTTAGTTTAATATTCCTCAACGATGTGTTACGAATTTCATCAACTGTATAGATTTATAGACTTTTCATTAAATGCTAATGTTGTAAAGAATGCGATTGTAAGTTTTCTAAACTCATAATTTGTAATTTTTTTTTTACTTTTGTTTTATATTTCTTGTAATTTATTTACACAGAAAAAAGTAAAAACAAGATTCAATTAAAAAAAACAAAGATTCAGTTAAAAAATTAATTAGTTTTCAACCAATCACGGAAATTGTAGTATTAACTCATCCATTTTAATTGAAATTTTTTTTGGTTTTTTCAATTAAAAAAATATTACATTAACTAAAAATTTAATTGATGGCTTTCTAAAGATTCAATTAAAACTTAATTAAAATATCTTTAAAGAGTCAATTAAAAAATTAATTGAAATACTTATAAAGATTCAGTTAAAATATTAATTGAAATATACAAAATCTAAGAGTATAAAAATATAAAAACTTGTAAAAATATAAAAAATGTTAAGTACATACACATGTATGTATGTATGTATGTATATATCTTTATATAAAAAATTTACATAAATGGAAACATTTGTGTATTGTACCAAAATCGTAACTGATGCATCGCATGGCTTTTGAGGTTTGAATGGAGGAAAAAAGTACAATGGCCGTATCCGGTCTTGCGTGAGTGTAAATGCAGAATATTTTATGATTGGATTTCAAAGAAAGGCTTCGATGTTTTCCATATGCACTTACGCAAGACGTTTTGCATCGAACCCCTAATACCGCCGATGTACTAACTTTACCATCCACATTTGGTCTATAAGCTTGCATTCTTTATTACTATTATTTTGTTATTTCTCAACACAAGGGAACAAAATGAATTTATGTTTTTTTTTATTTTCATATTTAATTTTTTATTCAACTTATGTCAAAATTAGTAAGAATCAAAAAAAAAAATTAAGCTGAGTAGTTTTTTCTCCCATATAAAATATCAAATCCAATTAAAAGATTAATTGAGTATTTTAATTGAAAATATTTTTTCAAAACAATGTGGCATACTACAAAAAACAGCTCGATTTTCATACATAAAAACAAAAGTTACATTATTTACATACAATTAACATGTAAAAATTGTTACCCATTTCAGAGTATTCTGAGTTAAGCTCTGTTGATAGCACTTTTTTGTTAGAGCAGCAAAGTCAATTAAAATAAACATATATTCAATTAAACTATTAATCAAAAGTATTATTTTTTCTAAGCAATCACTTAATTAAAAAAAATTCAACAATAACTTTTTCTGTGTAATGTTGTGAAGTGATAATTGAATATCAGTTAATAATATCATTAATTGTCTGTAAAGAAATAATTCCATAGACAAATAATAAATAAATAAATAAATAAATACCATGACTTGCTGGGCGCTTTTAATTTTGATCAGAAAAAGTGGTGATTTGACCTATAGTGCATTCCAAGAAATAAAAACATTGGAAGTTATTTTGAAACCCAATAGCTGAAGTTATAGAAATCTAAGTTAAAGCAATCTACTCTTAATATAATTTTCCAAATACAATAAACAACCAAAATTGTGAAACTCTCTCTTAAGCGGACACTTCAAGTATCCGGACAAAAATACCGCGATGGTGAGCGTCCGTTTATGAGAGGTTTCACTATAATAAATTGCATACGATCGTAAGCGCTAGTAAGAATTTTCCTCCCAAATATGTAGGTACATGTGTTTCATGGTATCAGAAATTATATAATTCTATAATTTGTCACAATAGCTTAAATTTCCAATGAAGAATTTTCCAAGAAAAGAAAAATGTCAATCTTCTTTTGCAACTTCGTATTTTCATTTTCAGAAACATGTTTTAATTTTTAATTCTTTCAGTGCATCTTATAAGATTTTATAAAAACTTTTTGACTTTCCCTTGCATGAACAGATACGCATTGTATTAAATGAATTAAGCTCAATATGGATAAAGTACGGTGGGAAACATGCCGCCACCGACGCCATCCCATTCACTTTTTAAGTAAGTTTGTCAGTTAGTCATTCGAACGTGTTCGCGTGCATACAATTTCGTTTAAACTCAAACAAAAACGCCAGCCTTGCTCGAATATGCCCTCCATTTACCTCAACATGAATATCCGTTGATGGCTCATCATACGGCAACGTCATTTATTCACGCGCTTGATGCCATGCGTATGATTGTTCTCGAGTTTGATTACAGACATGCGTCTAGGATTTTAACAGTAGAAGGTCTTAATACATACAAAGCTTTTCGTTGAGCTTATTTTATTTTTTGTTAAAAATTCAGACAACTTCACAGTATGTGCCTTCCTTCAATTCCAATTTCATATCTTTATGAACGTGGTTTATTTGTAAACGCTCATTATTAAGGGTGTAATAAACATAAAACTTGTAGCGCGTATCTTGTCTGTCTGTTTCATTCGCTTGTCTTCTCATCATCATCGTCATGATCATCATCATCATCATCATCATCATCATAATCATAATTGTCTTTATTAACATTTACGGCAGTTATTGTTCTGTTTTAAAGCAGATTGAAGTTTTTTATATTTGATATTATTGTTGCTGCTGTTGTCTGTGTTTTTGCAGCAGAAAAGCGGTAATTTTCACATCTGATTGGTCACGCTTTTTATCGATGGAATAAAATCATAAAACGTTAACAACAACGACTAGATTTAGTATTCTGTAAGTTTTTATGCTGTGATATTTAAACAAAATGAATGAAGTCTTTTTTATTCAAGAACTTAGGGCCGAGTGAGCGGGAGAGAAAGAGCGAATAAAGCAGCAATTTCAATTATAAATTTTATTCGAATTGACAACTTTTTGATTTTATTGCTTTTCATATCATGGCAATTAAATAAATTTTGTCTATATTATTTCTTCTTCCTTATTTGGAACAATTTAAAGTTTTGCAATATCAAGCGGAAATGCTGAAAGCAAAGATGTGGTGCATAACAGTTACAGTGTGTCAAGAAAATATACAACATTTTCAGCCTTTGTGCGCTTGGCTTGCAAAAAGTACAATATTTGAAGTATTATAGAAAGGGAGAATATTTACTCCCTACCTTGTTAGTTTTTATTAAATTATTAAAGCAAAGCAGTATAATGGATATGTAAATAAAACAATATTTTTTATACAAAGAATTATTATTATAATTTTAAAAATGTAACTTTATTCAAGTACCTTTTTAAGCACCGACCAAAAAAATGTGTTTTATAAGTAGGGAAAGGTTTTTCATGCATTTAAAATCACGTTTTATTTACATAAAATATGCAGTAAAAATATAAAAAATATGTATTTAAAAGTGATAAAACATGAATTTATCAAACTTTTTTCAACATTTAAGAACATTAGAAACTTAAAAAAATCAGCTTCATTGCTTTCTTAACAAACATTTTGACATTAAAAATTTAAAAAACATAAAAACTTCAACTTCAATGCTTTTTAACAAATATTTTTTCAAATCATATGATATACAAAATACGAGTAAAGTTCAGTCGAACTTTTGTTTACGTACATTACTGAATAAATGTTTCTTTTTAAATTGTCAAAAGTAAATCTTTGACGATTTTTTTTCTGAAAAAAATTTTATGTAATAAAAATTAAGTTGTTAAGTGTGCATTTAAATGCTGCTATTTTTTTGTTTGTTGTTGTTAGAACTATATTGATACAATTTGTTGCATACCTGTATTTAATTTATTTTTTATCACATCTTCAATTAATTCAACTTGAGGTGTTGAAGTAACGAAAGCTTCTAATTGGGATATAGTATGAACAAGAAAGCAATACTATTGAGAGGCGAGTTCGGTGAACAGTTTATTTCACGCTTGGGACCAGTCAATTGGCCGCCCAGATCGTGCGATTTAACGCCTCTAGACTATTTTTTGTGGGGCTATGTTAAGGCTAATGTCTATAGCGACAAGCCCGCTTCGATTGACGCACTGGAAGCCAACATTGCCAACATTATTCGTGAGATACCGGCCGAAATGTTGGAAAGAGTATGCCAAAATTGGACTAAGCGGATGGACCATTTGAGGCGCAGCCGCGGCCAACATTTGGATGAAATAATCTTCAAACATTAAATTATATCATGCATTTTTCTGAATTTTGTGTTTTCTTTTGTTTTAATTTCCGATAGTTCTTAAAAAATCACCCATTACATTTCTATTAATAAAATGAAAAAAAAATTAAAGTAAAAAGCTTGCCCCCAAATGCAAAAAATAACGCGTGCTTCAAGTGTACGTTTAAACCAATTTTTGTATGAAAATTTTGTTTTAACGTACACTTCAAGCACACGTTAATAGAAATATAGTATCCGACAGCCTTCTGCCACGTGCCCCATCTAGTTACTGTAGAATGTATCGTATCACTGGATATATTTAATTTTTCAAAAGCACTTTATATCCACATGAAATTTATGCGGTTTACGTATCTTTTCACAATGTATGGTTAAGAGTTAACGTGAACTTTAACTGACAGTTCTTCATACAAAACTTGCCGTTAAAGTCCCTGTTATATTTTAACCATACATTGTGAAAAGGTACGTGAAAAGTGCTATTATACCATGATCTTGTTTCTTTCTTTAATTTTCAATGGTATTGATGAAAGTCAAGAATGACTAATGCCAAGGTATTGAACTTTCAGTCCTACGGTGTAAATTTAACTTGTTTTCTCCGTTTTTGTTCTTACGCAGTCGTAAAAACTGCAGCTCTTATCTAGGCGCACAGCAGTGCGCCAGGTCAAGTTCCAGCTAATGCACGCACTGTGTATATTTACAGAAAGCCATTCGAACTGTTTTTACCCCCCTCATAACTTTGTTCACCACAATCGTAAAATTATGAAATTTAAACCATAATTAGAATAAATTCATGTTACCTTATATGCGAAAGTTTCACAATGAAAGGTTCCGGAGATATGGAGGTGCAAAAAGTGCATATTTTAAGACATTTAAGACTGACTCACTGAAATACTGACACACTCATCAAATTGATGAAGCACTTCCGCTATAGCTAGAAAGCTGAAATTTGTTACACGAGTAGATCTAGGTGTGCAATGAACCAGAAAAATCTGAAAAGCCGAAAATTTTAACCAGGGAGGCTGGGCTACGCCCATAAAAATTAAAATTTGCGCTAGTGAGCAGAAATTTGGTACACCAGGTCGAACATTATTCGGCTTTTTATACAAATGAATACACATACTGTTATACATTTCTCTCTGTGTGCAGCTATGTTTTATGGAAAACATTTGGATTAGGTTTGTTCACGTGTATTTCCATATTAATGTATTTGTTTTTGAAAAGGACGACATTTTACACAAAAGTATTTTTGTACGTTTACTTAAATTTATTAAACTGTTTCTGACTGAGAATTACTTTTTTTACACAATTAATAACAAAAGTATTGATAGATTCCGGCAATAGTACCCCATATCAGTACAAAACAGTACCGGGTTTTGTAAGAGTTTTATGTGCTTTCTAAACAAAATAAATTTTTATTTCATTATATTGTTACACAGTTACTTTTTATCCACTAAATAATATTTTTAACCAAAATTTTTTATCGCTGCTTGCAAGCCTTCTCAACAAAGGAATGTCCAAGTCTGTCTTAAATGGGTCAATTATATGTTTCCAAAATAGCTTTTGTTTTTTTTATTTTAATCACTTTTTGTAAATCTTTACCAAACTTACATTTTATGTTGTTGCTTTTTTTCTTGTACTTTATTTCCATTTACTCATATCATGCTTGATAAATCAGAGGCGTTTTCTTTTGCTTTGTTAGAAGGCTGTTTAACTGTTGCCGGCACATTTAGTTATCAACAAAATTATTTTATGAATCGACATGAGTATTAAGAATATTTGCCTATACTCGTATGAACATGTGAAGGAGTTTTGTTAAGAAGAAATCATTTAAAGTTTTCGAATATGCATTAGCCGAACAATAGTTTGCTTGTTCATATAAGACTTTATTTCCAGTTTGTGTTTTGCAAAAGAATATTCAAGTTACTCTTAATTTTAATTAAATTTTAATTGTTTTAATATAAATATTCAAAAGTATTAAAAAAGTTTTTTTATTTAAATTTTTTATAATTAAATTCCCACAATATTAGTATTTAGTTGATTTTCAAGAAATTTCATTAAATTTCTTAAGATAATTTAAAGCAAATCATTTAAACTCATTAGAACGACTGAGCAAAATTTAGGGCTTTATTTGCTTTTGTAAATTAAATTTTTTTCTTAGAAATTTTGTCAACGCTTTACGTTGCGTTTAGTCCCTTAAACTCTTTTGAAAGAATTAATATCAGGCAGTATTCAGTATTTTGTGCATTTTGGGTTTTTAGTCACTTTGCAGTATTGTATGCAAATTAGGAAACAGCTGACATACAGAATTGTTGGTCGTGAAAATCTACAAAAGGTGTTTGATGATTATATGTTAAAATGCCACAAAGCACACGTAGCAAAGTAGCAAAAAATCAATCATTTAACAATTATAATTGTTACATGATTGATTTTTTTTTGTTTGACTCCAACTAAAAGCTAAAAGGGTTTGTATGTTCACTTTTGCATCGAACACATTAAAAGAGAAAATATTGTTGAGGTAATCATAATCAAATATCGTCATGCCATGATTGAATTATATGATTGCAGTAAAATTATATTATTATAAATATAAAATAAACTCCATCAATCATGCTATTGTTGTAATACTTTCACGAAAAAATATATTTTTATTTGAAGAACATGAATGTATGTACATATACATATATTTTTTTTTAACAAAATAAATATTTATGTATATACACGAAATACAGACTCCTCTAGGGTTTGCACAAGCAATTTCAATCGTTTTATTCGTAATCGTAATTGATTGAATTGTGCCCGTTTTCAAGAAAAAAATTTATGTAAAATTTTTATACACAATAAGTTCAACGAATGAAAACTGAATTTACAGTTTTAATATAAAATATATACATATGTATATGTGCCCTTAATTATGAAAGTGGCCTAAGTCATATATTTCTTTCTTTCGCGATATTTAATTGATTACATTAAAGCAAAATAAGAAGCGTTTATTTTCTATGCATCATTTTAAATTAGAGTTCTACTAGTATCGATTATTATAAATTTTATATGATATTTATTGAAGTTTTTTTATGATTTATTTAATATTTTAAAGCAAAAATAGATGTGACTTAGACCACTTTCATAACTAAGGGCACATATACACTTTGCCTAAACAGTTGAATTTGTTGCGGGTTTAGCATATCTATGTACATACTAGGGATGCCAATCGGGATTGATTTTTGGAAATCCCGGGATTTTCGGAATCTCGGGACTTTCGGGATCCTGGGATTTTTCCGGATTTTCGAGATTTCGGGATTTACAATTTGTTGGTAAAAAAAGTTAGTTTTTAGGGTTCCGTACACCAAAGGTGAAAAAAGGAACCCTATTGTTTTCGCTACGCTGTCCGTCTGTCCGTCACACGGCATTTTCTCAGGAACCGTAAGAGCTACGGACCTGAAATTTGGACAGAGTATTTAGAACCTTGGCCACTACATCAACAAATACATGAGAATTAGAAATTAAAGGGTGCTCCAAAACGAGCGACGAAAAATGTTAAAATCCCATGTAATATACATACAATACAATAAACATTAAAATATTAAAAAATTTAAATTAAAGGGTGGTCCATCAGTTAATGCAATTTTGACTATGTAAAACTTGAAATTTTCAAAATCGGTAAAACTAAAAAATCCGAAAATTATAAAATCGCCAAACCGAAAGAAAATCACCTATATGAAAAAAACGCCAAAATTAAAAAAAAATCGCCAAAATAAAAAAAAACGACAAAATAATAAAAATCACCAAAATTAAAAAAACTTCAAAAACCAAAAAAAAATCGCTAAAACGTGAAAAAAGTGCCAAAACTCAGAAAGCGCCAATAAATTTAAAAAACCCCCAAACTAAAAAAACGCTTAAAACCGAAAAAACCCAAAAACGGAAAAAATTCCAAAACTATAGTTTATATTGTTCGTATTGAATTACATATATCGTGCCCGTACGGAACCCTTCGTGCGCGGGTCAAAATCGCACTTCACTGAATTTATTTTAATAAATATTACTTTAATAACAAATTTTATGCATTTTAAAAGTTTTTATATTGATAATATATCAGAATACAATTGTCTTTAAAGTTAACAATTTTCTAATAGGAGAATAAAATAAAAATCAAAATAATTTTTCTCATCTATTTTTAAGTTGATTAATCATATTTGATATTTATACCGAAAACCATAACTAAATATGAAAATTTGTTTTTGTTTTCAATATACATATGTACATGTTTTCTATAATCTTAACAATAACGAACAAACATACATATCTATGGACTTTTTGAAAAACGAAACGCATTATTCGGTAAATATTTCACACGTTTACGTTAACCCGACAACAAAAAGTTTGCTCTTGCTTTGTATTGTATTCTACTTCAATTGTAAGGAGCTGTCAATGGTACTCAATTATTACCGAAAAGTAGATAAGTGATAATTTTTTATAGCGTTGAGTAGTCGGCATGTGAATGAATTTCCGCTAGAAACTTCTCCCTTTTCCAAATAGATTTTTTTGTTACCTCCAATTATTTGTTAGTGTTGGAAATTATTCCCGGGGGAAAATTTCTCGTGGGCTTTTATTCATAATTGCCCTCATAATATAGAGTAAGACGGAATAAATTTGTCAAACTTATGAATTTTCCAAATGTTATTTCCCTTCCAAAGCTCATATTATTATTTTTGTTTTCAAAATAATTCTTAGTTGTATATTTTAGCACCTTTGATGAAAATAACCGTGAAAAATTTATTTTGCTTATGTTGTTAATTTATAAGAAATATGTCACGAATAGTCATTAAATTGTTAAAACTGCACTTATAAAATTGTATGGGACATTTAAATATTATAAAAAATACCATAAAATTAACGAAAATTTTAATTTATAAATAACTTTTTATAAAATTTGCAATGAAATCCCGAAAAAGAAATCTCGGGATTAGATTCTACAAATGCCGGGATTCCGGATTTACCAAATCCCAAAAATCCCGGGATTTTCGGGTTCGGGATTTCCCGTTTGGCATCTCTAGTACATACATATATGCCTGCATTTCATTGCCGGCTTACCAAGCCATCAGTAGACTTCAACCATTCTTTTGAAGAGTTTCAAACCTTTTATCTTATGCACATACTTAAAAAAATCATTTGAGAATTTAAATAAGATTTTATACAAACCAAAAGAATCAATTTACATTCGATATGCCACGTATTTTACTTTCCTATACCTTTGTAAAATTAGTCGTCCATTAGGTAAAAATAAAAGAACTTCAATATTTTTAACTAATAATTTTGGTTCAAAAACGTTGTAATATCTCAAAAATTGCATTACGATTGATGGAAATATTTTTCACTCGGTAGGCAGGTAGGTGCATTTTGTCTTATCTTATGAACTCGCATTGCTTACAACAAAAACATGGAAATATTAAAATAAAAGCCTATAGTTTTTAGTGAGTATCTGCACCTGATGAATATATCATGATATCATGCATGATAAATTATCAACTTTATATAAAAAATTCGGAATAAAAAATTTAGTTTTTTTATAAGTATAAATTCATCAGGTGTGAACATGCAGTAATGGATTCGATAAATCTGTGGCAAGAAGGAGAAAGTAAGTGCTTAAGTCGAGAAAAGCTCATTTTGAGTTAATGATATCTTCGTAATCTGCATATTCGAAAGTACCCCTGTACCTTGATTCTGTAACCTTTTGCGAAACGCAAAACGTAATATTTATCAACATATTTATTCGCTTGCGGTAACGATAATGTGATTATGTAATTTCTCTTTTACGACAGTTTCCAGTTTTTCTTACTCACAATTTAATTCAACATTATGTGATATCTCTTTATAGAAAATGGAAAAATAAGTGAAAAGCACAAAGAATAATAAAGAAAAACCGACAGCTTATATCGTTACAATATGTTACTGAATAGCAAAGTCGATAAGTTTTCATTATATGTATTACAGCGATACGATTATCGCAATAAAAGTTACTGAATCCAGTTACTGGTCAAAATTTCAATTCATTTGTGTGATTTTTCAGGAAGTTATACCACTAGGAATAATAACAAATATATTTGGTTCATAGGACGGAATGTGTGTAACGCGGTGTAATTAGTCAGTGTGCATCATGGCAATTCAGATTGTATTGATAAATATGCAGAGCTGGTATTGTGATTTGGACTAAAACCTTGCAAACACAAGTTATATTAACCTTTGACATTTATAAAACTCTAACATATGTCTATCAGAAATCTATATATGGAACATAATCGAATTTAAGTAAGATTTTTATATAAAATTATAAATTTGCTGCAAATACATTAATCATTAAATGTATCGAAAGAATGTCATATAATTTGCCTTCAGTATCCATGAATGAACCACACGCATTGCCAAAGTGCCAACATAATTTATCATTTCATAGCCTCCCTCAATAATTGTTTACTAACGCCACCCCCCCAAATACAGATTTTCATAAAAATCACAAAAAAAACTTAAAAAAATGCGCCAAAAAGCTACAAACGGCGTGTGAGGTTTATTTCGTATTATTATTTTTTTCTTTATTTTTCTAGCACAATCCGAACTCTTACCTACTCACATACACCTGTATTAAACCGACGTTAACATGTACATGCAAACATAAATTTCAAGGCGTGTGGCTACTTAATGATGACCTTTAAGGTCGTAGACAAATAAATATATAATAAAAAGAAAGACTCAAAACATATTCAAAACTTTTGATCAGAAACTAAAAACAAAAGAATTTTAAAGGTGGGCGCTTATAAAAAAGCCGCCATGAGGCCTTCTTTTTTGCATCTCTAGTCTTTCAAAATTTGTTGCATGAGATCCTTGTTGTTGTTGTTGTTGTTGTTGCTGTTGTAGCTATTGTTGATTTAATGTTTAAATGAAAATGAAAACAGCATTAAATACTAGTATCCCCAGCAACAAAAAGAACATTCAAACATGAAACTAGAAGGTGTATTTTACTTTTAATACAATGAAGCTCAATTTGTTAAAATCGACACAAAACGAAGGCAAAAAAACAAAAAAAATACAAAAAAAAATGGAATTAAAAAAAAGTGAAGTGACCACCATGACAACCACTAAATTGTGTATGAAAGAATATTAAAAAAAAAACAAAACAAAACATTAAGAAAAATTACAATTTGTTTTAAATGGCATTTGTTGTTGAATGTTCTTTTTTACTCGTTTCATTTGTTACCATTTGCACAGAACTCTAAATGTATGCAAAGATGTGGCCTTAAAAGAGACAAACTCCACAATTTGAAGTGTTCTCTAATGAAAAAGTTAAATATTATAGTGCTTGGATTCTTCGAGCAATTCCAATGATTTAATTTCCGTTGCAACCTTTATTGAAGTTCCTCAAGAAACTACTTAAAGAGATTGAAGACTTGAACAGTCGCAGAACTCAAGTTTTCTTGTGTAAGGCCCCTTTCACATTAGGCAACTTTACTTGCGCAAGTCTTGTGTTTGTGGGTGTGAGAGGAAAGGTCGATTGAAGGGGAAAGAATTGCCGAGATTTGAGCACAGACTTGCTTGAACTTGCCAATTCTGCCACAATTCTGTTTCAGCTGCCATTGTTGGCTTGATATATTGATTTGTTTTTGACATTGTCTTTTATTTCTTCTTCGGTGTGTTGTCTAATTAATTAATTTTGTGTTAAGAAAATTTTATTTGTGAAAAAAAGTTAAAAAATAATGAGAAATTGGAAGCGAGATGCAACAGAACAACTAATCAATAGCATAAGAAAATTAAACTTGCTCAACAAATAAACTGAATATGAACATAGAAGCAAGTTCAAAAGAAAATAAATAAAAATGAAAATTATACTTGCGCAAGTAAAGTTGCCTAATGTGAAAGGGGCCTAAGCAGTTTACTTGGGTTCATTCTACAGGGTGTGCGCCAGGAATGCATACTACTTTGTTTTGCCTCTATTTTGGTAAACATTACTCATGAAAGTTCATATTTGGTAGTCGAAAAGTAGACACGAGGCAAATTTATTATGGAAATATATTCGATAAATCAACGTGTTTTAATCGTTAAAACATTTCGCCCATGACAACGCCAATTTTCATGAAAAAATCACAATGAGTGACGAGCACATTTTCATTTGAATAGATATGTGAATAAACAGAATAGTCGGTTATAAGTAATGGAAAACCCTCAAATTATTCATCAATCACCTTTGCTTCCTTTAAATGTGACAGTCTGATGTACAATTAATTGGAACTTTTTCAAAGAAGTGAAAATAAAAAAGGCGTAACGGTAACTGCAAACGCCACAACTGCATGCTTTGGTCTTGATTGACATGTGCTATCAACAAGATGTTGCCACATCGCATACAGCCAGGATTACAATGGAATTACTGCGAGTAGTATATCTTCCCGGCGTAAAACCTTTATTTTGATGCCTTAATGTCTGTTCCACAAATTGTTCTAACATATTGTTCTAACATATCGTACCACAATGTCGAAGCAAAGCGTTCGTTCAATAACTTTTGTTGAAAATATAAAAAAATTTTCATATATTATTGTTGTTTTTAATATAAGGTGCCGGAATAAAGTTTTCTTTTGATTTCGTGGGACATACTGTAAATTTTGAGTCATTTGAATAAACACAACTGGGACGAACGACGAATTTTCGGTTAAGAATGTTAGAAATAAAATACTTTTGCGTATATAAAAATTCATACAATCAGTACGTTGGACGAAAGTTGCCGTGCGTAACGAACTTCCGATAGGTTTATTTCTGTTTCTTACGCCGACGAACGATTTTTTTTTGAAAATATGAACTTTTTTTTATTATTTATTTTTATAAAAAAATGTCTTTTTTAGTGATATGATTTTATTATGTGAACAAAAAACAGAATAAAAACGTTTTTGTAATATCAGCGATGTTAGCAATTTTTTGCGACTTTTCTGAGATTTTGTTATTCTTTGCAGTGTAAAGTGATTTCTTCAATGCGTTTAAAGTATTTATCCACCTTACAATTTTTTCGCGAGCATGCGAATTTTTTTGTCTCGCAATTTTCCCAGTTTAATTTTTAACAGTTTTGGCGATTTGAAATCAATTTAAAGCTTATTTCGAATTTTGCAACTTTTCGCGATGAAAGCGACTTTTTACAAGTATTCTACTTTGTAACAGTTTTCGCGAATCTTAAACAATATTAAACTTTGCTATTATGCTTGCTTTTAGTAAGATTTTAGGAATTGTTGTAATTTTCACCACTCTGACCGAATTTTTAGCATTTAATAAGAGTTTTAGCTATTGTTAATAAGAATTATGGTTTATTTAAAATTTTGCATATTTTTGCGAATTTCCGTAATTTTTGCGAAAGATGTATTTTTAGCAAAGTTTTTGTTTAGGGACTTAATATTTAAAATCTTTGCAAGCTTGGTGAATTTTCATAATGTTTTGCATCTTATCTAGATGTAATGACCTAAATAAAATTTAGTTTGGTTGGTGTGCTAAATAAGATTGTTTCCAATGTTACGAATTTTCAACATTTTAGCGATAGATGTATTTATTCGACTTTTAATAAATTTCAAGACTTGATATCAATTTTTTTTTTGCAAGTACATAACCATAATATTTTTTGTGTGGATATATGCATATGCAAGTGAATTTTGCCGCGAAAATATTCGCATAATTTGACATACATGGGATACAAAAATATCCAAACAATTTGATTCATCGTTTAGATCATCTAGTTTTATTGTGTTGCAAAAGACGAATTTACTCAACGAATTCTTGAGGGCAAGTTCGTCGAAGTTCGTCGTTCATCCCAATTGTGTTTATAGCATCACGCTGAGTAAATCTAAGGTTACATGACTGTCCTATTTGGCTTATTAAGTGTATTTATAATAGGTTGATTCGATCTGAGGCCCGTAAGGCACATTTTTTGTAACTGTGCAATAGGTCATCCATACTAACTAGACAAATCGGAAACAACATGCTTATATTGAATTATTAACAACAAATACTCTATTATGCTTCTGCTTACAAAAACAACTCTGCGGTTAACTGAGAAAAATTCCTTAAAGAAGTCATTGGGTCAGTCAGATTACTGACTTACTGCCATTGGTGCATGTTGTGATGCACGCAGCACTCTAATTTCTTCCAATACACATATACTCACGAGTAACTCTGTTTAGTAGTAATATGTGTATAGGACCGAGTTACCATACTTGTGGTACGAGCAATTAACTTATTTATTACAATAATCCTTCAAACCATGCAGGATCAAAGAACTAGAAAACTTTTCCTCAAGAGGCTGATACTATTTCTAATCTCTTACTTGAAAAAATTCTTCGTGGGACAATCGGTTTTGGTTATATCACTGTCTTAAGTCACTGTTCAGATTAACTTTCTACAAATCTTAATACCTTGCATGAACTCCATAATCTGGTAAGCATGTTGTTGTTGTTTGGATAAATATATATCACTTCTGTTTGAAAAAGCTTAATTCAGGAATTATCCCTCCTCTAAATGCTCATAAGATACGCCGCCGTGGCGTACAGTGACAAGTTTGGTTTCATTTTTGTAATAGTTAAAGTAAATTCTATAATAGTACACGTCCAAAATTTTTTAACTGATACCTGGGTTGGGCTCGTTCATTTCAAATTTACTATTGGATAACTGCATCCACTGTTCTATTGAGCAAAATGATAATATCCTATTTATATTCACATAGGTTTTGAGTAGTGTCTTCGCAATCGTCAGCAATATCCAGTGATTCAAAGCAGGTTCCTAGTGAAACAACAAAAGGTCTCAGCCCACTTGTGTCCAAGAGTAGGACCCCTTTATAATACCTGTAGAAAAAGATAGGGATGCCAAGGCAAGAGCAGCGTACATAACAGTAGAAGACTTGAGCTTTATCTAGAGTAGAAAAAACCATAGAGATCCGTTTTGTAAGCCAACCGCGTTTTTAAGGATAACAGAAAAAACAGCACTCCACTCCACTGATATACAAACTTATTTTCTCAGTTCCATTCCTGATATCTGGGATAGTATACTGAAGGATGTTTTGCCAATAATATTAAGGTAAGTTATCATGCAGAGCAGGTGTACAGAAGAGCTACAGAAGGTGTAGGTTTTTCATCATTACAACTGCAGCAGTTGTCATTAAAAGGTATATAAATACATCTGGCGCAGTAGTTCCGGAAATTAAGTACCCTATGACGTTGGCTATCACCATCCGCAAATGTAAGCTTGGGCATCCAAAGAGGCGAGTCAACAGAGTTCTCACTACATAGTAGGTTGGCTTCACTAGTTTTTAATCCTGTGTGCGACATCAGCATCAATTCGTCTTTGGCAGAATGAGAGTTTAAAATAGAAGAGATGGTCAATATCGACATACCAGGGCAGAGTTATTCCCTCTTAGCCAGATAATTCACTATAATTCTACGTGGTTTGCACTCATGTCCATGTACTCATATAAGGTTAATGCCTGAATGACTCGCAATCACGTTTAGCTATGAGTTATATATTACAGAGACATTCGGCATTCCTCAACAATTCTTGATGATGCCATAACTTCAGTATCACTCAATTCACGTTGCTAACATTTAAAAGTAAAGAGCTCCGCCGTCGTAATATTTCGACTCGATGGATCATAAAGAAAATACTAAACACCTGTACAACTGTTGGTTCTACGTAATGTTACCAGAGCAAAATTTGTGAAATAGGAGTACGTATGTTTTTCTATGTTACTGTTCTTAATTGGAATCAGGACTAGTACGTTTTACTAGAACTAGGAAACGATGACGAAGGAAGGGCAGGAGAATAAAAGACATAGCTTTAATATTTTTCATTGAAAGTGGCGAGAAAACCTCTGCTAGTAGCTTATTCCACATACGAACAGCACGACTTAAAAATTAATTCTGTCTTTAACAATTAACTAAAAATTAAAAAAACAAATAAATGCGATCGTTGTGTGTAAGAAAACGTGAACTTCGGAAACAAGTTCACTGATTGCATTAGAACACATTCCATTGTAGTATCGAAATAATAATGAAGTATACACCGCATTGCGTGAATGGTATAGAAAGCTAATAGAGTTTGATACCCTGCTGTCATCAGTGAGCTTTTTTGCCCTTATTTACAGGAACCAAATGAGAGAGTTGGAATGAAATATCTCTTACACCGTTTCAAAAATTCAGGACAGTATTCTTGTGAAAGTTCAAAAATATTATAAGTCAAATGAGCATCATATTGAATTGAATTGAAAATCAAGACGTTCTGTTTCCATAATATTTAATCGAGCAGTCTTTGCAGATTTCTTCCGCATTCATTCTTTTGCGAATAAGCTGGAACTCAAAGGGATCTCATGCAGAGAAGGAAACATCAAACAAGTGAACTCGTCTTCAAGGAATTCATTGTTTTGTTCGTATATTAAAGGCAGTGGAATCCAGGTGACGGAAATCACGTATGGATGAAATTATTTTTAAATGATTGACGTCTTGATGCCGAACTTTATATGGTGCCGCAGTCTGTAAAACAAAACAGAGGATGGTCGTAATTGGTACATTGTGGTGAACACACAACACAATTGCTTATTTTCTTTAAAAGTTTTATTGGAAAATTTGTTCTTTTAAATCTCAATCTACTATTTTGCAAACGACAAGCCCTTCTTAATTCAACTAAAAACCTGCACAACTGAAAGGAAAACTAAAAGAAAAGGAAAATTCACTACAAATCCAATAAAAGCAAAAACAATGAAAAAAGCTGTAGTTCTTACTTATTTTTACTTTTTGTTTGCGGTTGTTGCTGTTATGAGAGAGTGAGTATCTTTAGCGCCGTCTGCATACCAGCAAAGCTTTCGTTTTCAAATAGCGTTTTTCGTAACTGAATGTTGTTATGTCTGTGTTTTAATGGAAATATTTTGTTTATTTCTGCACGTTTGGCATACAATTTTTTATTTTTATTTTTGAAAAAATGTACTAAGCAAAGTTAAGAAAAAACCTTAAGATATTTAGGCTCTGGCATGTACTGCAAACCATAACCCAGTGAGCAATTTGTTTTTAAGCCGAGTAAAATCAAAAAGAATAATACATGAGTAATATGTGCCCTTAATTATGAAAGTGGTCTAAGTCATATATTTCTTTGTTCGAGATATTTAGTAGATTATATTTGAACAAATTAAAATATATTTTTATATTATACTACATTTTAATTTGGACTTTTAGTATTCTCGATTAATATAAACTTTTTTAATATTTATATTGAACAATTTAATATGAACAAATTAAAATATATTTTTATATTATACTACATTTTAATTTGGACTTTTAGTATTCTCGATTAATATAAACTTTTTTAATATTTATATTTTTATATTTATTTTATTTTTTTTTATTTAATTTTTAAGATTAATTTAATATTTCGGAGCAAAAATGCATATGACTTAGACAACTTTCATATCAAGGGCACATATGTATATAATAAGTATGATTTTTATGCGAATGAAAAATTCACTTTGGAAAAATATTTTAATGCAGTTTTGAGCTTTAGATTTGCAAGAGTTTCTTCTTGCCCTTTATAAGATTAATTATATCTGTTATTTATTTGCTATATAATATATAATATATAATATATAATATATAATATATAATATAAAATATATAATATATAATATATAATATATAATATATAATATATAATATATAATATATAATATATAATATATAATATATAATATATAATATATAATATATAATATATAATATATAATATATAATATATAATATATAATATATAATATATAATATATAATATATAATATATAATATATAATATATAATATATAATATATAATATATAATATATAATATATAATATATAATATATAATATATAATATATAATATATAATATGTATTTTCGAAGCGTTTGCAATTACGAGCTTTAGCATATTCATTGAAAGGAAGAATATCGGTGCAAGTATTTTTGTATAGCATTTTAATTCGTTGTTTCATTATTTGATCAATGTTAAGTGAAAAACAAATATTATTCCTACTGAGAAGAGCTATACGGTTTTTATATTTGGGACGTTTCCCATTCTTCATTTCATTGCTTCTTGTTTTCATGTTCCTTCAAAAAATATCGTTCATTTATACTGAGGGTTTTCGAAGCAGAGTGAACCCCTAGTATTGTGTTTATCAGCCTATGTATGTGTGTATTTGTGTAGGTATGTATGTATGTATGTATGTATGTTCTGTATGTTCACTGACGATTTACTAATATAGCGGTGCAATTTTTTATATACATAATAAAGGTATTCACGTCAAAAGTTGCACTGGTGCGAAAAAGAAAAATTGCAAAATTTTCACAAAATTTAACAACAACCACACAGAAAATTATTTTGCACAAATGATGCAAAATTGTCAGGGTCTGAGTTAGTGCAAGATTATCAGGGTAAATTTTGTGCAAAGTTGTGCAACTTTTTATGTCATTGCCAATCCAAAAAAAAATTGATAAAAAGTACTTAAAAAATCAACCATACAGCAGATTACAACGCAGAAATACCTAAATGTTTTTATTTTATATGAAAAAACAAGTGGAAGATATTTTCGGACCAAATTAATTAATTAAAAAAATTATGAAATAAAAATTCTTAGCTAGAAATTATAAAGAAATCTTCAAATTCGATTCTAAGATAACAAGTACATAATTTTGTTATTTTCAAACGACATATGGCTTAAATCGTTGTTACAATTTTGTTAAATAATACCAATACTATTAATATTGATATTTGTATTAGTGAATTAATTAAAGAATAATTCAGCATTAAACAAACTCTTTTAACAATTAAGAAACATACGAGAACAATATATCATTGCACGTATTGTGTTGCTTGATAGACAACTAAACAAAATGGGTTGCTCACATCAGCAAGTGCAATTATGCTTTTTTGCACAGTTGCAAAAGTTGACGTGAATACCTTTAATATAAATAGCACTGTGTTCGTTTCAGAATTTTCACTCAATTACTTTTTTTTTTGGCAAAGTGAATTTTTTTTGAATTAACATTTTTAGTGCACAACGAATTTTAGTTAATTTTTTTTTTAAGATCAAACAAAACCCGCAAAGCGTTTAGCTAGTCTGCAGAAAACACCCAGAGTCTATGGTGGGAATCGAACCCACGACCTCTGGACTGAGAGAATAGCATCGCTACCACTCAGCCACAGGGGCACTCAGAGAAGAGAGAATTTACATTGAAATATTATTTAACAAATAAGCCTTCTATGCTTATTTTTCTTTTGTGATTTTCAAAAATATTATTATTTGTGAATTCTCAAATAGTTCTTGAAAACTGTACATAAGATACGAGGTTTGTGACTATTCAAAATGTGTGGTTGAAGTCTACTGATGATTTGTTACAGCAACAATGAAATGCATACAGACCAAGCTGAACCACCAGCAAATAAATTTCAAATTCTTTAACAAATTGCTAATTCGCCTCTAAAATACTTTCATTTGATTAGGTCTTATTTTAATTTAAATAAAGTACGGTTTTAAGATTTAGTGGAAAAATATTATTTCAAAAATATTTTTGCAAAAAAAAAGTCCGCTGAAGTTGAAAGAAATAATATGTGAAAAAAAATGTTCGATCACAGTTTTTAGATAAACTTGTTGATGTTAAATTATTTAAAAATGTTCTTTTCCTTATTTACTCCAAGATCTCTTAAAAAGTAATTAATATTTTTTTATCCAGTGTAATTAAAAATTAAATGAATTGTTCACATTTCTTCTGAAAAATATCTTAGCGGAATTTTTTCAATGTTTTAGCAATCTTCAACTAAAATTTTCTGACAACAGTGTCTTTTAGAGGGTTTAAATAATATTTCCTCGTGGTATTTAATATATAAAATATTAGCAGTTCTTTCACTTAAAGTGCAAAGGTTTGCCAATGCATTACAACACTATTTAAGTTATCTCCTAATTCAACAACCCTTTTTAGGGTTCCGTACAGCAAAGGTGAAAAAGGGACCCCTATTGTTTTCGCTACGCTGTCCGTCTGTCCGTCACACGCTATTTTCTCAGTAACCGTAAGAGCTACGGACCTTGGCCGTAACAACAACAAATACATGAGAATTCAAAATTAAAGGGTGTTCCAAAACGAGCAACGAAAAATGTTAAAATCCCATGTAATATACATACAATTGTATGTACATACTATGTATATAGACACTTGAAATTTGTAAAATTAGTGTATTTTTAAATAGACTACAACAATTAACACTAAATTTTAAAAAAAATTTAAATTAAAGGGCGGTCCATCAGTTGATGTAATTTTGAATATGTAATTTTGACAACTAGTTATATCTTGGAAACCGTGAGAGGTAAACTCTTGAAATTTTCAGAAAACAACAACAAAAAAATTCGAAAATTATAAAATCGCCAAACCAAAAAAAAATCACCAAAAATTTAAACAAATCGCCAAAACGAAAAAAATCGCCGAAATTAAAAATAAAAATTTTAACACTAAAATAAGTTGCAAAATTCGAAAAAAATCGTCTAAATGAAAAAAATCGCCAAAATGAAAAAAGTGCAAAAACTCGAAAAAAATCACAAAAATGCGAAAAAGGCGCCAATAACAAAATAATTTTTAATATGAAAAAAATTTCCAAAATAAAAAAAGCCCCAAAATTAAAAAAAAATCGCCAAATTGTAAAAAGGCCAACAACCGAAAAAAATCGCCAAAATGAGGGAAAAAAGTGTTAAAATTAAAAAAAGCGCCTAATGAAAAAAAGTCGCCAAAATTAAGAAACGCCAAAAACCGAAAATCACTAAAATTAAAACAAATCGCCAAAACGAAAAAAAATCGCCAAAAAATAAAAAAAACTCCCAAAAAAATCGCGTACATAAAAAATCGCCAAAATTAAAAAATCGTCAAAATAAAAAATCGCAAAAATTAAAAAACGTCAAAACCGAAAAAATGCAACTACTATTATTTTATTTTATAAAGGCTAAAGTTCGTATTTAATCACATATCTCATGTCCGTACGGAACCCTTCGTGCGCGGGTCAAAGTCGCACTTCACAGAATTTATTTTAACACGCCAAAAAAAGAAACTTTTAAAATTAATTAAATCATTTTATAACTGAAAATACCAAAACAAATGCTTTTCAAACGACAAAGAACTCCAACAAAACAATTAGAGTTGTACGTATCATTCTTACTTTATTTTCAACTTCAACGGTGCAATTGAAAATAAAATATATGCTGAACTTTATTTTATTTAAATTATTTAATATTGATTACTGTTTTAATATTGGAAATATGAACCAATTTTTATATTTTGTTGTGGTTTTGGAAGAATGTTTTGTTGGCGGCGGCGGCTCATGAAAAATTGTTCGGCGGCGGCTGAAAATCGCCTGAAATTCGGCTGGGTCGGCTTCACATTTTTGGAATTGTGTCAAAGTTCACAAAATTTTTAAAAGTTATTTATGCTACCGCTGATAAGGGCTAACCTAAATGTTAAGGAATTGTTCATTTCGAAACAGAAGAGGCAGGAAATATATATCAGTTATATTTGTTCCATTCTAATATACGTGTTAGGCTGGAACAGATAATGTAAATATCACTTAATACAAAAATAATTGGCAACATCTTACACCTCATTTACAAATAGTGCGTTATTGTACACAATTACAATTAAATGTTGCATATTTTGAAAAATATGTACACTGCAACCTACCTTCAATGCAATCTACAAACATCAAAACATTTTAATATTTTCTAAGCTTCGAACACAACGATGCTCACTATGCGACCGACTATCTGCCTGGTTGCATAAACATGTCACAATGTCTGTGGGTACCATTACTTTCAAATAGTTTTCGTTAGTTATCAACTTGCAGTAAAAAAGTAATACGGCAGCTTTCCATTTTTATTTGCAAATAAGAAGTGCGTATAAACAGGATATATGCCAATTGGAAAGAAAATTTTAAAGCAAATTTGCATCAAGACTTAAAAGTGTGAAGGTATTGGTGAAAAAGCCTAAAAACCTCCAGTAATATATAAAACAAAATAATCAATCGGCGACTGATCTTAGCCGATTTTGAGCCGAGAAAAAATTGGCGGCGGTGGCTAACATAAGGCCTTCGGCGGCTCGGCTTAGCCGGCTGTCAGCTGGTCGGCGCAGATCTCTGGTGTAAGTGATCGTATATTGATAAACAACGTAATATGTTTAAGCGACAAGCACGAAACACCTTAAAGGATGTCTTTTAAATTCACTTAAAACTAAAATTTATAATTATATCGTGATAATACGTTTCCTATGATAATAAGAAAATGAATCAGAATTTTAGCCTATATAATCTAATATCTTATCTGAAGCAGAAATTAAAAAAAAAATTAAGTACCCAGTTAACTTCTTTCGATTTTTTTTTTGGCAATTTTTTAGTTTTGGCGCTTTTGTCGGGATTTTTCGGTGTATGGCGTTTTTTAGTTATGGCATTTTTAACGAATTTTTTCGGTTTTTATCAATTTTCTGCTTCTGCTTTCGGCACTTTCTTCATTTAGGCGATTTTTTCGGTTTTTGGCAATTTTTTTAATTTTGGAGATTTTTTTAATTTTGGGACTTTTTGAGTTTGCTTCTTAAGGTTTCCGAGATACAACAATTAGTCAAAATTACATATTCAAAATTGCATCAATTAATAGAGTACCCTTTAATTTTGATTTTTTAAATTTCGGTGTTAATGGGAGTAGTCTGCATAAAAATACACTAACTTTGAACATTTCAAGTGTCTATACATTTAATATTTTTTATGTACACTAGGTATAAAAAGTCTGCGTACATATGCTTAGAAATAGTTTTATTGTCCAAATTGTTATCAAATACAAAAACACCTAAACTAATTCAGGTCTCCTTACTAATTTATTTATGTCAACTCTATTTCACAATACTCGATAACATTCATTTTATCGATGTGAAATTTAGAAAAGTTCCATCTATAGTGAAGAAAAAGTCTGCGTACATATTTAATGTAACGGGATTATTTAAGATGTTGGTGCAGTTAAATGTTCGTTGTGCATAATTCTTGTTAAAATTCGTGTTCTTAAGTGTTTTTAGTATATTTAAAACACTTTTTAACTGTATAATTACTATGGACCGCAAAGGAAAGGAGATAAATCCCACAGAACGAGAAATTATTGTTAAGAAAGATCGGTCAGACGGTGGAAAGATCCCATTCTTCTATTCAAAGAAACGAAACAATTTGTCGCTAAGCCCCAATCTGGTCGTCCATCCAAGATTACTGAACGAGAAAAAAGGTATGTGCTTCAATCTGTCAAAAAAAATCCCAAGGTAACAGCGTCAAAAGTAGCAAATGATGTTGAAATCAACTTTAAAAAAACTGTTAGCAATGACACTGTTCGAAAATTGCTTAAAAAAATGGTTACCATGGCAGTATAGCACGTAGAAAGCCATACATTATTTCACATGTTAACAGACAAAAGAGAATTGCGTTCGCAAAAGGAACATATAAACAAGCCTCCAGAGTTCTGGGAAAAGGTAATTTTTTCAGATGAGAGTAAATTTTGCATTTTTGGGATAAAAGGAAGACAAATAGTATGGAGAAAAGATGGTACTGCTCTCAATAAAGAACACTTGTCTAGTACAGGGAAACATGGTGGTGGCGGTGTATGGCAGCAAACGGAGTTGGCCAGCTGCAATTTATTGAAACAACTATGGATAAGAGAAGCTATTTAGATATCTTGAAAAGCAATTTACAACAAAGTGCTACAAAATTGGGGCTGCAGGGTCAATTTATCTTTCAGCAATGATCCTAAGCATACCGCTGACATACTGAAACTGTGGCTTCTGTACAATGTTCCCAAATAGTTGCGAACACCACCCCAATCGCCAGATCTCAATCCCATTGAGCATCTTTGGGATTTACTAGAAAAGAAAATTCGACAATATCAAATAACCTCAAAAGCCATGCTTAAAGAAGTTATGCAGCAGGAATGGGACAATATATCACATGAAGAAACCACGAAATTAGTCCAATCTATGCCAAAAAGATTGACAGAGGTTCTGAGACGCAAAGGATACCCAACAAGCTACTGAAAACTGTTTATGTTTAAGTTTTATGTTATTTCCAAAGACTGATATGGATTTAACAAGTAAAAATCATTTTTATTTTCATTTTGTTTAATAGGCTACGCTTATGTACGCAGACTTTTTATACCTAGTGTATATTACATTACATTTAACATTGCTCGCTTTAGAATAGCCTATAAATTTAATCTGTGATATATTTCTAGTTGTGGCGGCCAAAATTTTACATATTTTGTTCGAATTTCTGGTACGTATGTAGCTTTTACGTTTCTAGAGAAACATATGTATATTATAGCGAAAACAATAGGGTGTCTTTTCTCCATGGAGTTCCAATACGAAAGAGTGCAGCAAAAACAAAGTATACATTTTATTCGAAAACAAAATCCCTAATGATCTCTATTATTTTTGCTTTCTGCTTATTAATAGTTTTTGCAACTTATTAAAGCTCATCTAACAAATGCTCTGGTCGAACAATTAAATTTTTATTAACACAATGTGACAGGGGAAAGATATTGTAGAACAATAAGAAGGCTGAAAAAAGAAAACTTGGGTAAATTTAAACAAATAGTTTTTAATTTATTTCGAATATAAACTTGCCCGCTGGGAAATTTGTTGTAAATAAAAAACCTTATGATAGTCCATATGCTGCACATTCATTTTATTTTGCACTGAATAATGTTGTTGTTGCTATTATTTCTTACTGTTGTTGTTGTATTGCTATTTTAGTTGTTATTATTATTCTTTTGGTGGTTTAAAATGTGGTTAATTGCATTTCGATATCTATGCTCAGGCATCACACATATACAAGTCCGCCACATTTTTTCTTAAAGCCAAACCAATTCGTAAAATCCAAAAAAAAAACTTGTCCATTAATGTGTCTGTCTCTACTAGTGATGCACGAATATTCGTATTCGTATTCGAATTGTCGAATATTTGGCCATTTTCAGGCGAATACGAATACATTCAGGCGGATGCGAATACGAATGTATTCGTATTCGTCAAATTTAGGCGAATACGAATACGAATATTTTTTCAAAGAAATTAAATAAATAAATGCATAAATCCTGAACGAAATTTAAATAAATGACTAAACATTTTAGTTTGTGCAAATATATTAATTTTTTTTATAGAAATTTGTGCTTTGTATCATTTTTTAAATATTATTCAATGACGATCATTAAAATGTTGGGTACTTTTTATTAACTTTAAAGTGAGCCAACACGAGTGTGAAGTCCTTTTTCATAACAATTTTTTAATATTTCATATTGCATATAATATTCGTATTCGTATTCGCGAATATCGTTTCAAATATTCGTATTCGTATTCTGGAATATCGTTTGAAATATTCGTATTCGTAGCCGCGAATATCAAAAATTGACATTCGTGACATCACTAGTCTCTACATTCGTCCATTTGTCCGTCCGCTATTCCTACATTGTAACTTTGTTTGTGGACTTGATTGTGTGTGTCTTTACGTATGTCAGTCCGTTTGCATTGTATGTTGCATGCGAACTATTTATTTATTTGTTTTTGCAATGCCAATACTCAATATTGAAATGTAACAGTGCAACATATAACTCTACATAAAATAGTAAACATCACACATTCACATGACCGCCGACGACTCACTTGCCTCATCACATCACCGGCAACATTTTACATGCCAAGAATGAATACTAGAAAACTACCTGGGAGAATTTAATAAATATTTGCAGTAGGCGGCGGCGGCATTGTTAGAGACCAGAAAATTGTTTCGCTGTTGAATGTTGTTGTTTTTGTCCTGGCAACATCTACAGCAATTGCTGTTTATAGCAAACGAAATTTTGCTGTTTAAACAGAAAAATACTAATTGTTGCCAAGAAAACAAAAGCTCTAGGTGGAAATTTGTGCAAAATGTTTTGGGTTTTTTACTCACAACGTTTGTGTGTTGGCTGTTGCTTTATTATGCCAACAATATCTGTATGTTTTTAATGTTGCGCATGTTGTTATTGTTGTTGTGACGTTTAAAACACATTAACAATTACATTTAAGGTAAAGTTGAAGGCCCTCAATTGTTACTCAAACTGTAGACAAATTAAGTAAGAAAATCAATAAGAATTTCCAGCAAATAAATACATTTCATAAAAATTTTTTCCTAGGAAAATCTTTAACGCTTAATTTTGTGTTTGGAATTCAAGAAAATTTCAAGAATAATAAAAAATATTATGCTTTTGTTTTAATTTATTTGTAACATCAGCGAAGGAGCATAAGCCGTTAAAAAATATATATCATTGGTTATATATATGAACGTAAAATGAAATGAAAGTGAAACTTTCACTAAGTTTCTGTTTTCAATATCTTTAAAGTAATTTAAAAAGTAAAATATTATTTGCCAGTTGGATTCTAGCAAAATTGTAGCATTCTAAAAATCACTTTAACTACAAAATATTTTATTTTTTTTTTGAAATCGTCATCAAGTAATTGAGTGAAATATGTGTTTTTCATGAAATGAACAACTTTTCAAGTTATATGTGTACATACTTATGGCCTGTTTCTACATAACAAGTCAGTTCTGAGGCAAGCAAGCAGTACACAGGCGAGTACGTAACAAAATGAGTTTTTATACTACACTTGTCTAGTTTACGTTATATTTGGTACCACTTTTTGTATTTTGAATTTCATTATTACCATGGTATATAATTTGGTATTTGAGTTGCTTTTTTTCCATACTAGCAGCAGTATTGAATGGCAGCCCTAGGAGAAAATCAAACAAAATAAAAGACAGCTGCTTTATAATTATAACTCAACATTAGGTCAGTTCATTTACTCTTCAAGCCAAATCGAATAACTGAATAAATAATGATTATTTTTGCTAGAAGAGCAATAAAGAATGCTTGGATAAATTAGAAAAAGCTTGCATCATAAATTTTGAATCGATAATGATACAATTTTTTTATTTAAAATTTTTTTACATATTATGACTTAATAACTTAATAAGATTAAACTGAAACAAGCCAAAAATCGTTCTTGCTTCTTGTCTTTCAAGTAGTTAAAATTATTGTATTTGCTCAAATAAATATAAAAAAGAAATTCTTCGTTCATTAAAAACAATACGCATATCGTTAAATGTTTACTAATTTGCAGCATTTAATGAAAATGTTCCCAATATTCTTTTTCTGAATACATCTACATTTCAGATAACAATTAGGAATATAGCACAGCAATTTACTCATACATAAAGCAAAATGTTTACTAAACTTAAAAATTGTGGATACTAGGAAACTTTAGAGCTTAACATCTTTCCATATATTAGAAATGTAGAAAAATTGATTAAAGATATAAACTTAATAGTTTTTTCATTTTATACACATTGAACCGATACATACTCCGGTTTTTTTAATACGATTCAAAGCATACAATAGGACAAACACCCGACGAATTTACTTAAAAATACTTAAAATTCATAAACATGAAAATTTTAAACGATATTTCGGCAATCAGTAAGTGCTTGCAATTACCCAGACATCGATCTGAAAACTAACTCCTTAAGGATTTGATGTAAACGAAGCAATTTTACTGTAAAATAGCGAACCTCAGTAAAAATGTTTTACGTACTTGAACAAACCTATTATTATTTTCCTTGAGCAAATTTATGTGAACAAAATTGAAAATATGGTTTATATGTAAAAACGTTTAGATCTATGCTTACAGTTTCCATAATGGTTCCACTATATCATTGTATATATTTCTTCTTTAACGTATAAAAACCTATACACAAGTACTTATTTTTGATTGCCTGTATTTGACATTAACAACAATAAGAATTGTTATGTAGAAACAACAAAATAAAAAATTATTACGTTTTTACTAAAAAAAAGTTGACATTTGTTTTATGGAACCCCAAAGCCAATTTTTGCACTCATATGAACAAAATTTTTGAGTTACTTGTAATGTAGAAACATGCCATTAATTTGTATTAAGTAAATTATATTTGGAAGTACATTAAACCTAGAATTGGTAAAATTTGCAAATAAATTTTTAATGAACGGATCAAAAACGAGATTTGTTTTGAGAAATAATATGTACGTTCATCAAAAGAACTTTCATTTAAGACAAAATTTAAAATGAACAATGAACAAAAGAATTCTTGAAAATCACAACGTAAAAATAGAAAAAGCACGTTTATCACAGATACAACAAAAAATTGCAGAAACAAACTTGTATAATCGACAAATCTTTTTTTTTAGCGTTATATGTATATGTATATACGTTTACAAAAAAGCAAAATTAAAGAAAGACCTACAATTTATGATTTGAGCGGGCTAAAGTTCGTAACGCTTTTTAAACCAAATTACATGTGATAATTATTAATGACCAAATAACATCAAAGTTAGTTGTAAATATTCTGACTAGCACATAGTTGAACGGAACAGCCAGCCGTTTTTTGAAGGCCACTAAACCTTCATCATCAGCGTTCTTCTGTGTTGATCCACTGTGTGTGGTGTCAGTTGATGTAGATTTCTGCCTTTGCCTTATATACGAAACTTTCTTGCAAATGTAATACGTGAATTGTTTTGATTCATCGTATTTCAATTTGCTGAAAACGTGTTTTGTAATGAAAGCCCAAATTTACCATAAAAAATTTTAAAACAGTCTTGTCATTGTCGTTTATTCTTTCAGCAAAATTGAAATACCATGAATCAAACCAATTCCAATGTGCCATTATAATTATTGACACTTAAGTAGTTTTTCATATAATTGTATATAATTTTTTTTAATAAAAAATGACTTTTAAATATGAATTAATCTTTAATAGAATTGGCAAAATTGGTCGCAAGATTATGTAGTGCCTTCAAAACTAGTATCATTAAAAAGAAGTAAGAGTGTTATATTCAACTCCGCCGAATCTTATATACACTTCACCGACGCGCCGGACAGGTCAAAATTCGATATTTAAACAGTTAAAATTATATAAGTGAACTCATATGTCTCATATGAGTATTTATTTTGATTTCATTAAGTTTGTGTGGAAATATGAAATATATGAACTTTGCTGCCATAAATGCGGTCTTATTTTTAGCTTGATCCGACGGTACCTTCTGGTGCCTAGTGATGTTTAAATTACCCGATACAAAGTGTTAATTTTGTAAATAAGTTGGAAATAATTCTGCAGTTTTAAGACTAGCGTTCGATTGTTATGAAATTTTATACAGTATTTAAGGAGGTGTCCCAGATCTTAACTCTGGAGGTTGCACTATGTGTCTTAAAAAGGGAGCGGAGCCACAAAACTCCAAAGTGGGTAACCTTGGGTTAATGAAAAATTAAAACCGATGCCAAGCTGAAGTTTTTGACGTGATAAAAGAAACTTTTGCAAGTGATTTTTGTATCTAATAACTAAAAAAAGTCGGCAACATTTATGGAATTTCACAGTTTAGGAAATATTCGAGAAAAAAAATAAAAATTTCCCTTTGGAGAAGTCAAACCTTTTTTGATAAGAAAAACTCATTATGAATAAGGGACAGAATTTGTAACATTAAAGAAAACTTGGTATCAAAATCATAATTAAGTCAAAATGTATACACAATTTAAATAAAAATTTTGAAAACATTCTGTTTTCACCGTTTTTTTTTTGCAGAAAAAGTGCGTTAATTATTTCGCTGTTAAAAAAATTTAGCACAAATACCAACCCCATATTTTTACTTTTTCAAAAGTTAAAACTTGAGGAATTTTAATCATTATTGTTCGAATTTCATTTGTTTCTATATTTATGATTTTTTTAACGGGCTAAAGTTCGTATCGCTTTTTGAGCCAAATTACATGTGATAATTATTAATGTACAAATAACACTAAAGTTAGTTAGTTGTAAATATTCTGACTAGCACATAGTTGAACGGAACAACATCTAGCTGTTTTCGAAGGCCACTAAACCTTCATCATCAGCGTTGTTTTGTGTTTGGTCTACTGTGTGTGGTATCAGTTGATGTAGATTTCTGCTTTATATACCTAATTTTTATGCAAATAGAATATGTGAATTGTTTTAATTCATTATACTTCAAATTGCTAAAAGCTTATTTTGTAATTAAAGCTCAATTTTGCCATCAAAAATTTTAAAACAGTCTTGTCATTGTCGTTTGTTCTTTACTAATTATGCACACGTTAGTTATTTGTTGAAAATTTTAGTTACTCAAGGAACCAGATTGTTTCTAATTAAACCTATTTTTGTTACAAATATCAAATTCAAGGATTTTTTCTGTCAAATTACAAAACTGTTGCCCAAAAATTTATTAAACGAACCGAAAAATTAGTTTCAGATGTAAACCTTTAAAACACCGATACACGTGTTAGTTTTTCACAACATTGTTATTTTTGTTTTTGTGTGTTGGACGGTGTAATTTTATAATACAATTTTTTTTAACAAATAGTAAGCAGTGGGAATTTATTAAATTAAAACTGTAGCTTGATTTTACCTTATACTTTATAATAATTATTCTTATTTTGTCTACTCGTATTTTGATACCATGCAAGCAAATATGTATCCCTCTTCTATTTCCTTTCCTGTCACTCTCTCTCTCATAAAATCAGACTTGCTGCAAGAAAAATTGATGCGTTTAAAACATCACTTAGTTTAATTTTTCCTTTGGCAAAACAATTGGCGCAGTGGTTGAAAATTACCGACTACAAAAAGTTTATTATGTATTTTTGAAAGCAAAGTATGTATTTTGTGTCACTGCTGCAAATATTTATACCGAAAATATTTTTATTAATTAATTTAATAAAAATACCTCTTCTTTTATTTAATGACTTCTTTTTCCAGTTATTCAAGTTTCAATTTCATTAAAATTTCAAAAGCTTAAGCCGCTTATTGGGTTTATTTAATGAATTCAAACAAACATGATTTGAAAGAGGAAAAATAAGATATTTTTTCCATAAGAATTCAAACAAAAACATGACTACTGTCGTGATTTGAATAATTTTGTTTTTGGTTTTTTTTTTGATTTTAAGTTAAAGTAATTATTTTCCGATACACCTACAATTGTTTTTGTATTTGCTATGCGGTATGTGCTAACAGACATAAACGTATTTTGCTTTTTATCATTTACTCATTTAATTACAAAACTAAATAAACAAATTTATTAATCTTATCTGGAGTCTTTTTAAGCGGTACGAATATAACAAAGAGGTTTTATTTTTTTTAAAGAAAGTAATTTTTATTTGGTTAGAAATTAAAAGCTCTTTGAAAAACTAAACGATTTCAAAATGATATTAATTTTGTTCAGTCATTAAGTGATTCGATTATAGGATCAACGATTCTAATCGCTAATCAATTTTGTAAAATATTTATTTATAGAGTTTTCACTCTGAAAGTTAAAACCAGGTTTTAATATTAAAACCATAAACAGCTGATTTTGCATTCACACCGCAAGTTTGTTAAGTTCAGGTTTGAACTCACAGACTGTGAGTTCTCTTATAGAAATGCGTGTATTTGTTGTTGTATATATGTTGTATATTTTTTTGCTTTTTATAATACTTATTTGACAACTGTTTTTGTTTGAAACTTATTGTACAAAGTGAAGAAGTGCTTGGAAATAAAGTTATTATATATATAAAAATGCACAGCGATAACAAAATTGCATTTAATAAAACCAGCTTAAAACCAATTCAAAAATGGTTTTAAGTTGGTTTAAAAAAAAACATATTGTATGGTAAGGACATGTTTTAACAGTTGGTTTTAACGTTAAAACCATCTTTTTTAAAACTATGTCAGTGTGAAAAGACTATAATTAAGTTAAAATCAATTTTGCTAAGGATAAAAGTATCTCCGAAGTATTTGAACAAAAATTAATATTTAAACAACAAATATAAATAATTTACTTATTCATTCTTCTTCTTCTTGTTTGTTTTGCTACCAAAAAAAAGAGTCTTTTTTTATTTTAAAATATGAAAAATTTATATGAAATATTAATGGATGAGGTATCACTAACGGCCAGGCCTGAGTCAGGCTAAAAATATTTTCACTGGCTCTATCGGTAGAGCAACCAGAGGCATACCCAGTAACTTTTATTATGATAATCATATTGGTACAATATATCGAGCCTTATTTTTGATTTAATCATAAGCGACAAAAATTAAAATTTTCAGGAGAAGTTTTTTTTTTTAAATATTCAGATATGTTTTTTTACGTAAATTGTCGCTTACGATTTAATTTTACAGCCCGTATCTTAAAAGTTACCGACAATTTTGGAATTTTGATAATTCTAAACTATGTACGCCCATAAAATTTTAATTTAAATAAAAAAGTTTGTTTTCGATAACAAGTCACTTAGGATAAAATCGAAAATAAGGCTCGATACATTAAAATCAACTTTGCTATCCAGCAACATATTTTAACGATATTCGTTATTAGTTGGAGTCAGCTGTTATTTGTATTTCTTATATCCTCACAAAAACATAAATGTGAAAAAAGGCCAAGTTCCTGTCCAAAATTTCTGCCAGTAAAAGTAGTGAGATATTAACTTTGGCCAAGATCTTCTTTGCCACAACACTTAACACAGAAATATGTTATGTATTATATAAATTTGTAATCGTAAGGGTGAAAATATTTTTACCGATTTAAAGAAATGAACAAACATGTTTCTCTCATTTTTTAGAAAAATAAAAATATTGCCAAGTTAGCAGATTATCTAGAAATTATATGACACCCTTACGATTACAAATTTATATAATACATAACATATTTTTGTGTTAGGTATTGTGGCAAACATGAACTTGGTCAAAATTAATATTCCACTACTTTTAATGGCAGAAATTTTGGACAGGCACTTGGCCTTTTTTTCCTTTTTATGTTTTTGTGAGGATCTGACTCCTTTTTGAAAAATGTTCCATAATAACACTTTTTAAACTTCAAATTTCTAGTATTTCTTATTTCTATTAATGATCACTGTGCCAGATGAAAATGCCATAGTTGCATAAAATAATGGGTTAGAGCGTGATGGGTATTAAATTGTAGATCTTAAAAAATGCACTATTGTGTCATTACAACGGGTAACTAGTGTGCGCAATCTGGTAAGACTCATCTGGAAAGAAACATGTACAATACAGCGTAAGTTTTAGTGGACGTGATGACATCTATTTTCTCAATATATTTACATATTAAAGTCTGCTTAGCAAAAATACATAAATCAAAAGGATATTCTCAATGCGCATGCAAAGTTTCAATAGGGTTGATGGTGCTTTAATTTTTGGATTTTCCGATTGAGTACATCAATTACTATTTGTGTAAAAATGTCAGCTCTCTATACTACTATACTATATGTAAAATATTTATCGTACTGGCCCCGCCGATGTTTTTATTTTTGCTGGTGCTCATGGTTCATGGAAAGTTTGGTATTAAAAAGTTAATGAGAAATATATGAGTAATAAATTAAAAACTGCTAAACCGAAGTACATGAATGAAAAAGCTACGATTTATGGGTGAAGTCACGCCTACTTTTCAAAATTGGAAACTTTTATTTTGGATAAGTGAAATGTGTATGAAAAGTTTTAATAAAATTTATCTTAATTTTGAATTTGAAGTGCTTATATCCACCACCTGATAGCAACTTCTGGTTTTTC
>LR999967.1:33085837-33343986 GCA_905220375.1 Tachina fera | reverse complement strand
CATTACTCATTTCAAGATATTCATGTCCAAAGTCCTGCAAGTGAAACTTTTTTTCAAATCTTTTTTTAATTTGAAGAGCAAGTTTTGTTTTGAGTTTTTCTCTCTTAGATCTCCATAAGTATATATAAGTAGTTAAAAAGTAATGCATAAGATTCCATGCGATGAAAAATTGTTAAAAAATTTAGCTTTGGATTTCCGTTAGTTCAATGTCCCGTGCGACATTGAAAAACGCCCTTTTTTAACCCCCGACTAAAAAAGGGGGTGATATAAGTTTGTAGTGTGTGCCTGTGTGTCTGTGTGTCTGTCCGTGTCCGATTTTGATTTAGTTTTTTCTGTTTGAAAAATGACTTGATCGAGAAGGTTCTTAACCATATTTTAAGAAAATCGGTTCAGCCGTTTAAAAGATATGGCATCTTCTCTAGATATATTCGGGGGTTTTTAAAATTTTTAGTTTTTGTTATGTATCAATAACTCCTTGAAGAAAATTCATCAAGTAATGATTACAAAAATACATTTTTATTGCAATTATAAAAGAAATAAAAAGAATTGCGAACTAGACGCCTATGCAAAATTTTGTCTCATACCACATCGCTAGTGTGAAATTTAAAAGTATTAAAAAAATATTTTCTTTAATAACTAATTATTTTTAGAATAGCATTCTGCTATAATTCAATTATTTAAATCAAGATGAATAAAAACAGCGAGAAATGCAAACAAAACAGAGAAAAATTAAGAGAAAATTTATTTAAATTGCAAAACTCTAAATTAAAAAGCCGAGAAAGATCGCGTAACGCTAAGAAAAAGTCAAAAGCTTTAGCTGAAGCAAATAAAGAAGATTTTTAAGAGAAAAACCTGTATAAAGGTATACGTAAAGGGCAAAAGAACGCAGGACGAGCAATACAAATGCAAGCAAACATTTGCAAAAGCTTTTAGAAAAGATGACAAAGCGTTGCCGAAAGAATACCATAAAAAGTTTAGAGTGCTCCAAACATTGATTAAAAAATACGAACAGCCACACATATGTATCTCAATTGCACTTCTTCTGTTGCAAATTTCACGAAGTGAAAGCAGCTAAAACTGCATACTCCGAAAAAAAACTATAATTAATGTGCCCAATGCTATTTGTATTTAATTTTGCACTTTTCATAAAATATATTTCCTTTTTATCTCTTTTTTTATTTTCATTAAGTTCATCATTATAAACCATATGGAATATTTATGTTGTTTTTTAATATTTTATTCCTAATTTTGCATAAAATCATCAAAAAAAAAATTTTAACATCATGATGGAAGAAAATGTCCCGTACCCCATGTCCCATGCGAATTTAATTAAATTTAAATAATTAAATTACTATTCATAATATTTTAGTAAAATCTAGCCCATTTTAAGAAACTTATACTTTTTATAAATTTTTTTCTTTTTTGGATTATCACTACTTATGTATTATATATAACTAGTAACAAGTTTATGTCCGACAGTGGTCGGTCCTAATAATTATATTTTAGATTTAAGATTTGAATACTTATTGTTAGTTCATAATTGAAGATTCAATAAATAAATACATGTATTTTAAAAAAAAAAGAATTTAAGAAACATTGGCTACTATGAATAAAAAAAATTATTTGATTTTTACTTAAAAATTTTTTTAAAAAAAACAAAAAACACATAAACATTTTTAATTTTAAAACAAATTTTTAAGTAAAAAGCAAATACTTTTTTTATTCATACTACCCATTGACTCACCTCATTCTAAAATTATTCACATTAATTTATGGTTTCAGGTTTCGCTGAACTAAGCATTTTAATTGTTTCCTACAAAACTAATTCCTTTTTTGTCTCGTACGACAGTCTTAGTTTTTGCAATAATCTTTAAAACAAAAAATTAAATTATACTTGGATTTAGCACCATCAATAGAGCCAATCAGGGGCCATAACTGAAGCCGGCATATCACTATCGGCACAATGTACTAATTTTCGTCGGCTCACTGAAATAAAGTCATAGCTAAGGCAGCAAAATAGCTTTATTTTTCTACTAATTGAAAAATAAGAACGTGATTGCACTTTGCTGCAGTGGTAATATAGCCATATAGCCTTATTTAAGAATTAACTGACTGAGAAATAAATCCGTTTTGGTTTATTCCTTATGACTTGATTACAGTGAGCCAACGAAAATCGGTACACTTTAAATGCGTACGACTGCCCCGCACGACAGTATGGAATTGCCCATATGCAATATTTTTGTATAAGAAAATAAAGACATTCTCCAGCCTTGCATTAGTGGCAGCAGCATACGATCAAAGACACAAAACTATATACCCATATACCTATACATACATTAAAGTTAAACTATAGTTAAAAATATCCCTGTTTCAGGCATTACCAAAGGGTATACAATTTTCATATATTCATAAGAGCAAATGCCTAAACATACAGACAGTTTCAAATATATATACATGCAAGCAAGTAAACCATAGTGTAAAGACATACACACACACACACACACATGCACACATGCACATGCATATGCATTTTTATTTGTATATGTCCAATACCCTATATTTCATGGCAATGTGTATGCAAATACATATACGAGTATTACATTCTTATAAAATCAAGAGCAGTTTCAAGAGAAATTTGTGCAAGCAAGTGCTTCTATATTTATTAAATTTCTATATGATGCCAAAAATATATGTACGAGTATATATAATCTAAAAGTGTTATTGAGGCGTTTGAAAATATTATTATTACTAATTTAATAATAAAAAACAACTTTCCCTGCTAACCTTTGATAAAAGATTAACAAATAAAATCAACAAACATTTCTGCCCTTCATTTCAGCTGGAAATCATTAACACACAATAGCTGAAGTGAATAAAAAAAAGTATTTGCTTTTTATTTAGAAATTTAAAAAAAAAACACAAATAATTTTAGGTTTTAAAACAAATTTTTAAGTAAAAAGCAAATTCTTTTTATTTTTTTATTTTTGTAATGAATTTGAGAAATGTTTGAGCCGAAACAATTATTGGTGTCTATTCTGAAATACGCGACGACTTGGTGAATGAAAGTTGCATGAAAAACAAAAACAAAACTGTGTAAATGTATAAAATTTCTTCATGTTTCTCATAAAAAATTATCATTTTTTCAAAGAGAGAGAAACGCGTTGAAATTCTCGCGTTTATTTTATTCCAGAAATGAATGGCAACAAAAACAATTTTTGGAAATTTGTTTTTGTTTCTATGTAAAGTTTCACTTCTTCGACGCGTTTTCAACTTATGAAACATAGGATTTGTTGATATTTTTTTTATAAATTTATTTAATTTTTCAATTATTTAATTTATCTTGATGCGGTGCGGTCCCGCGATGAATAAAATACGAGCAAACCGAAAATAATGGAAAGGAACGATTTCACTATTTATTTACCTTCGTTTTGTACTTGATATTAAATAAACGCAGCTAGAAAAAAAACATTGAGAACAAAATTGAAGATTAATTAATTATAATTATTATAATTATTATTATTATTATTATTATTATTATAATTATTATTATTATTATTATTATTATTATTATTATTATTATTATTATTATTATTATTATTATTATTATTATTATTATTATTATTATTATTATTATTATTATTATTATTATTATTATTATTATTATTATTATTATTATTATTATTATTATTATTATTATTATTATTATTATTATTATTATAATTATATATAATTATTAAAACATCATTACATTTTCTATATAAAACTTTTTTTATCCCTAAATAGTCCATAGAAAATGGTTGTGTCAATATACATAAATTTACCATCAATAAAAACAACAAAATATTTATTTCTAATGTTAAACTTAATAAAGAATTTAATATTGTTAATATTACTGCTATCCATAAAGGTCTGGTAGAAAGTTTATTGATAATAAGCTTTCGACAGAACAAATTTTGGTATAGATAAATTTTCCACAGAAAATTACTTCGATTAATAAATTCTCTATCGAAAAAGCTATCGCTAACATAACTAGAAAAAATATTGCTATTATATTGATAAGCTATTCAAAATATCATTTATATAAACCTACCATTATTAAAGAATAATTAATAAAAAGTATTTTTTTTTTCATAAAATTTCTAAATTATTGCTATTAACAAATATTTACAGAAAATTATTTTCATCGTTACATTTGCTATAATATATTATTGTTGCTATTGATATACTTTGTTTAGGAAATTATTGCTATTAATCAATTTTATGCAGAAAATTATGGCTGCGATATTTTTTTTAAATAGATGTTTGACAGACAATTTTCTATGAGAAAACTTAATTTATCAATGAATTTACTGTAAAAACAAAACTTGTCTTATCAATCGGTAAGATTTCCAAAAAAAAACTAATGCTATCGATAAACTTTTAATACATATAAAATTGTTATTAATTTGTTAAACAAATTCTTGATGTGTAGAAAAATATTTATTTCTATAATTTTTCTACATAAAATTGTTAATATCAATGAATTTTCTATTGCTATAGATAAGGTGTTAATAGCAAATTTATATTAATTTTTAAAGCAAATTCTTGTCGAAAATTAATGCTAATGATAAATTTACTGTTGAAAATTATTGCTATTGATGAACTTTATCTAGAAAATCATTGCTATTGATAAACCTTAAAAAACTATTGTTACCAATAAACTTTTAATAGAAAATGAGTTTTAAATTTTTTTCATGGGAAAACTATTGCTTTTTATTTTATTTTATTTTATTTTTATTATTTGCTTTTTAAAAACTTTCTTAAAAAAGATTTAATGTAAAAGAGTTTTCTATAAAAAATATTACATAAATTTTACCAAAACTATTGCTACTAATAAATCTTGTAATGAAAATTATTGCTATTGATTAATGTTTTAAAACAAAATGTTGCTGTTTATGAATTTAGTAAAAAAAAAACTATTGCTACCGATAAATTTTCAATGGAAAACAGGATTTTTAAAATTTGTGTCCGCTTATTAAAAATTTTCCATAACAAGTTTTTAATATCAATGTATTTTCTATAAAAATATTTTAGTTTGAATCAAATTTTGCCTTAATTTATTGCAACTAATAAATCTTCCAATGAAAATTATTGCTTAAAAATTAGTGTTTTTATGGGAATTGTTACAATTTAAGTTAAAAATCCCAAATTCTTATTTTACTTATTAAGTAAAATATTTGTTTATTAAAAATTGATTAACAATTGATTATTGAAGGGCTTAGCTGGATCCTATGCGCTATTGCTATTGATTAATTTTATACAGCAAATCATTGCTATTGATAAATTTTATAAAAAAAAACTATTGCTACCGAAAAATTTTCAATAGAAAACAGAATTTTTAAAATTTGCATAGGAAAAATACTGTTTTTATAAATTTTATATAAACAATTTTTGATACTCATATATTTCCTATAAAAAAAATTTATTTTTAGTAAACCTTTGCCCACAATTATTGCTGCTAATAAATCTTTTTTATTACTATTGATGAATATTCAACAGAAAATTATTGCTATGGATGAATTTTTTAAAAAAAAAGAACTATTGATAGTAATAAACTTTCACTAGAAAGTAAGATTTTTAAATTTTGTGTAGAAAAATTATTGCTTTCTAAATTGTTTATCTAATTTTTCGACCTTTTTTATATGTTCAATGAAACTATTTTTTTAAGCTTTAGGTCAGTAAATTTTATAAATTTCTTTATATTTTTATTTTTATATCGATATTTCGTTAACCTTTGGTTAACTTCTTCAGGATTATTATTGTTTTTATATTTTGATAATTAGTTTTCGTCTTTTTTTCTTTTTCAAAAAATAAAAATAAAAATAAAAATACAAAAAATAAAAATAATATTTTTGATTGAAAAGAAAAAAAGACGAAAACTAATTATCAAAATATAAAAACAATAATAATCCTGAAGAAGTTAACCAAAGGTTAACGAAATATCGATATAAAAATAAAAATATAAAGAAATTTATAAAATTTACTGACCTAAAGCTTAAAAAAATAGTATTATTGCTTTCTTTAAAAAATGTTAATGACAAAGAATTTTCTGTAAGAAAATATTGCTTTTAGTAAAATGTTGCCCAAAACTATTAATATTATTATTATTATTATGCTTATGTGATTGCTGCGAAACCTATCAAATACTTTTGGTTCTTGCCATTGCACCATTTGAAAGTTTTAAAAATAAGCGGGGTTACTTACGCTTATTAAAATTTATTATATTTCACAAGGTTCTACTCAACCGATAACCACACACCTTGAGCTCTAAAATAGACAAAATCCTTCATTTTAAAAAATGGGCGGAGTCACGCCCATTTAAATTTATTATTTTATTTTAAGTGGTTATACTTTAGCGATTTTTACAAGACGTAACACGCACCCTGAGTTCTGAAAAACACACAATCTTGCATTTAAAAAAGGGCGGAGGCACGCCCATTAAAATTTTATTTTATATTTCAAGTACTTCTTATCTTCTTCTATCAGATGTTTGCATTGAAGACGGTTTTTTTTGTTTTTGGCAGAAAGAATTATTATGAGGTAAATTTTTAAAGATCATGAAATCCATGGCACGCACTGTTACGGCGTGCGTATAATTATAGTTGATTTTTTTAAGGAGTTTTTCTTACGTAAGTACATTTAGGTTCTAACTATTCAATTTTTTACCCCTCTATAAAATGTGTAAAGTTTTTATGAAACGAGTTTTAATTTTAATTGATATTCAGCGAAATGTTGCGTACGCACGCGCTAAAAAAATTACAATCTGAAACAATGATGACAGTTTATATTTTAGATTTCTGCGAATCCACTTGAGATAGAATTTTCTTATTTTTTGTAGCTAAAAGAAGTTATCTTAGATTATATAAATAGCTATACAACTTTGAGAAATTATATATATTATAGTTTTTTTAACTTTTAATATCGTCACGCACATGTTAAGTCTGTCATGCACAATTACACGGTATGTTTGTGATATGTACTCATTCTTTTCGAACAAGCTAATAAATAAAATGCAATCCAAATTGATTTTATATCTTTATTTGTATCTTTTATTGGAAAAAAAGGGAATGAAATGCATATAGACTATACTTAACCATAAAAACAAGCAACAAGCAACAGAACAATAACGTGTGCTTGAAATGTACATTAAAACAAAATATCAATAGAAAAGACCGTAAAAATTATTTATAGAAACACATTTTCAGGCAAGTTATAGCGAATAAAAATAAATTTTAACGATAAATTTTCAAAAAAAAAAATTAAAAAATTAAAAAAAAATGTTATACAATTAATTAATTTTGTTAAGAAACTTTTGCTTTTGCTGAACTATGCAAAAGAAATATGTTAGGAGAATACTATTCGATAAAAATTTTGCAATATATTTGCAATAGAAATTTATTTATGGATAAATTTTTATTTATTTTTTTTTCAAAATTAAATAGTTAACTTTTGTGAAACTCTTTTTGTGATTCAACTCATTGCTTACAGTTCTATTATTTTATTTAATTTTAATACTAAGTGCAATAATGATTTCTGTGAAAAGAATAATATTCATTATATTTCATATGCATATTAAATTCTATTCATGATTTAAAATGAACTTATTATCAATTGAAATGTAAAAAAAAATCTAAGCTCAATACTTTGCAATAATTTTCACACTTAACATTTAATAATGATTTTTACCATAAATCCTTTCAAGTTTTTACTCTTATAACTGAATTTCAAATATTCTTTACTACTACTAATAAAACATAAAATAAAATCTTTAAAGATTGTTTTAGTACTCGCATCACACACTTAATAATGCTTTTTCTATAAACTACACAAACTCAGCCATAGACATGAATTCACACACATTCAAACTCATTCATAAACTCCATTTGAACACACACACTTATATATTTGATGTAAACCTTATAAAAAGGTAATTTATTTAATTTGAGTATAATGGATTTTACTTTTGTCCAAAAAAAAGAAATGGAAAAGAAGAGACTATAATGAAAATGAAAATGAAAAACTTATGTTCAACTACTTACTTACCAATTGGTCAAGGTTCACAAATTTTGCCCAAATGAAGAAAAGAATTTGAAAACCAGCAAAAAAGGAATTAAACGAAATATTACAGAGGGAGAGCATATGATGTGCGTTGGAGGAGAAGACGACAAGGAAAGTAAAACAATTTATTACAACAATAAGAGTATGGACATATTTTCTACGTTGGCTTAAAATAATCTGATTAAAGTTTTATTGAACTTCTTAAATGTCCTACATTAGGTACACATGGCAGGACTAAAAATAAAACACACACTCATTTTTAATTTTTAAATTTTTTAAATAATAAATTTTCTTTTGTGCAAACGACCCTTTGAGTAACCCAGCGAACAATTTTAAATATTATAAAAGTATTTACTTTGCATAAATCAAACAGCTATCGATAAACATATTATTATCGATTAATTTAAAAAAAATGTATTATTAATCTTTTTATATCACATATACTGACAATAATTTTATAATTAAAAATTTTTAATTATTTAAAAATTTTGTTCAAAAAAAAAAACTCTACTATCCACAATATTTCTATAGATATTTTATGTTTTTAGTTATACTACTAAGGACAATTTTAATTATAGACTACTTTTCTATGGTGAAACGTTGCTATAGAAAAATGTTCAATTGAAAATCGATATCTGTAGAACACAAAAATATATGTTTTTTGTTTTTAATTATATAGCAAATATTTAAATAGATAAATTTTTTCTAGAAAATTTTGATTGTCAATAGATTTTCCAAAGAAAATTTTTATAAACTTCTTTTTTATCGATAAATTATTTTAAGACACCTTTTTCCTTTGATTTATTTATTTACCAGACAAAAATTTTTGCTATTGACTAATCTTCTATAAAGAACAACAAAAGTTTTGTAAAGAACAAATTTTCTATTAAAAATTTTTGTGTTCACAAATTTTTCTTTAAAAAATGTTGATATATCATATTTTTTTAATTTTTTTAATGGGCAAACTATATTTTATATATATTATAATAATATTTCTTTCAATATCGACAATGTTTGTATAAAAAATTTAATTATCAACAAAATTTTTAATAAAATGTTTCTATAAAAGACTTTTACTACCACAAATTTTCTATATAAAACTTTTTCTATTGGAGAATTTTCTATAAAAAACTTTTGTTATCATCAAATTATCTTAAGGAAACTTTAGCTATCTACAAATTTTTTATAGAAAATTTTTGCAGTCGACAAATTTTAATAGAAAATGTTTGCTATCGATGCATTTTCTACAAAAAAAAATTTGCTATAAACAAATTTTTTACAAAAAATGTTTACTATCGACAAATTTTTTATAAAAAATTATTGCTATCGGCAAATTTTTTATAGAAAATTTTAGCAATCGACAAATTTTTTACAGAACATTTTTGCTATCGAGAAATTTTAATAGAAAATTTTTGCTATGACAAATTTTCTAAAGAACTTTTTTCCTATTTACAAATTTTCCAAAGAAAATTAATTTTTTTTTTAAATGTTTGCTATCGACTGGTTATAGTTATAAAAATTTTGCTCTAGACAAATATTCTGTAAAAAAATTTTGCTATCGATAAATTTTGTATAGAAAATTGTTGCTATCGACAAAATTTATATAAACAACTTTTGCTATCGAAAAACTTTTCCATAGAAAACTTTTGCTAACGACAAATTTTTTATAGCAAATTTTTGGTATCGATAAATAGGAATATGGTTCATATCAAAATTTCTTTTACAATTTGTAATATCGACAAATTGCTGCTATGCATTGGTTTTTACAGAAAACTTTTCCTTTCGAAAAACTTTGTACAGAAAACTTTTCCTTTCGAAAAACTTTGTACAGAACACTTTCACTATTTACAGTTTTTATAGACAACTTGAAATTCAACATTTTTTCATAAATTTGATATAAAAAAAATTTCTATCGAAAAATTTTGTGTAGAAAATTTTTACTATCGATTTTTTTTAAATAAGATTTTGGCTCCCTCTATTAAGGTTGGCTATTGACACATTTTGCATAAAAATTTTCGCTATCAGCAAATTTTGTATATAAATATTTTATAGAAAACTTTTTTTGCAGGCAAACCAAAATTTTTGATATTGAGAAAATTTCTGTAGAAAACTTTAGTTATAGGGAAATTTTCTATCGACAATTTTTGATATTTATATGGAAAGCTTTTGATATCAAAAAATTTTTTGTAGAAATTTTCTACTATTCTCTGTGGAAATCTTTTGCTATCCCCACAAATATTTTTTTATCAAGTTTTTGCTAATGGCGAATTTTCTATAGGAAATGTTTTATATCAACAGTTTTTTATAGGAAACCTTTGTTGTTGATAAATTTTCTAGAGAAAGCTTTTGTTAGCTATAAATTTTATAAAAAAAATTTTGCTATCGATAAATTTTCTGTAGAAAAGTTTTGCTTTTAAAAATTTTTTTCCAGGAAATTTTTGCTATTGACTAATTCTCTGTAGAGAATGTATTCTATGGAGAAATTATTTTTATTAAAAGTACTTGCTAATGACAAATTGTCTACCAAAAAGTTTTAGTTTCGAAAGTGTAACACCAAGTAAATTTTGCCACGTTTCACTATTTCGATCAAATTTTCATTAAAAAAACTTTAACTTTAAGTTTTTTGCACAATTCGCCTCATCGTGGTTGCTTTTTCTTTAATCGAGGAACAAATCTGTGGCAATATAGAATAATAGCTTAAGTCGACTTAACCAAAGCAGTACAGTTCGGAAGATTTTACGCTTTCACTAAGAGATTAGAAGGCTATAATGCATGATTCTACTTCCTTGTGATTATTTCTTTCCATATGTAACATTTTAACCCCTACAAATTCTAACTGGAACATAATACAGCACAAATAAGCTTAACTTTCTTATGTCTACTTATTCTATATTGCCATAGAAATTGTCGTATTTGCGGTCTCAAAATACGCCATCCACGATGTGGTGCAACATTTTTGTTATACGCAAGTTTATTCACAAAATTTTAAATATCGACTAGTTGTCTATAGAAAATTTACTATAAATTGTTTGCTACGTGTATATTCTTTATAGAAAAATTATTTTACGACTAATTTTCCATAGAAAATTTTTGCTGTTCGCTGAAAATTATTCATCTCCGCAAATCTTCTACAGAAAACTTTTGGTTTCAATACGTTTTCCATAAACATTATTCGCTATCTATTAATTTGGCAACAGCATTACGCTTTTATAGAAAACATTTTTGTTATTGACAATTTTTTTAGTAAAGTTTTATATAAAATTATTGTTGTCGTGAAATTGTTTTTATAAAAAAATCGATAATATTTCATGGAAATTTTTTCCTAAAAATTTTGTCCAAAAACTTTTTTGTAAAACATAAATATTAAAAATTTTTTGCTTGAGGCAAAGTTTGCTATCGATATATTTTTTTATGAAACTTTCTACTAATGAACTAAAAAAAATCAAAGATAAAATTTGTAGAAAAATAATTTTTGGGCTATTTTTAGCTCCTCCTTATACTGTCCTTTTTAATTTGCTTTTTTCAAACTGTCTATTGTACCAATTAAAATTGTTGCTTTTGCTTTTTGTTCAACTCAACTATTCAATATTCTCATTTAACATAATATTTGCACAAAACTTATAAAATTACAACAACTAAAAATCATTTTACATGCACTGAAAATATTACACAAGAGAATAAATATATTTATAAAGTTTAGTATTATAAGTTTGATTAGTTTTTAATTGAATCAAATACAATATTATATCAACTAACTTCAAACTAATCACAAAATTGTGTGCGTATTGATACACATGCACACACACAAGGATAATGAAAGCATGCTTATGCATGTCAGTGTGAGTAAATATTTCCACTTCATTTCGTTTATTAAGTTACTAGTTGCACAACTTACAAAACTTTACCTTTTTTTTTGCTACTAAAGTAGCATAATATTTATGAGTAAATAAATGTTTTCAGTTCAATGTAAAAAGTTTTATGCAGAAGCATCAAAAAAAAATTCTGTGATGGATGGATGTATGACATTTGAAAGTTTATTTTTTAAGAGTTACATAGTTGAATCGTTTCAATTTCGATTTTCTTTTCTGTCTTTTATTTTAACTCCAGTTTGCTTATATATGTATTAAGAAAAGTTTATGACTATTGTAAACAAATATAAAAATATTTTATTTTGTATAAAAAAAATAGTAGATTTATGTAGAGAAGAAAGCAAAATTTCCTATAAGCATTTTGTAAGATTATTATTTACAGGATATAATGAATGAATTCGTAAAAAAAAACTTTTATGACATTTGAAGAATAAAAACCTTAAATAGGAAAATATATTCTCACAAAATATTTTTTGTGGTCAACAAATTAAAAATAAGCCAGACGACATAATCAAGAAGATTGGTTTACAAATTAAATTCTTAACACAATATCGGCCAATTGTTCAGAAAATAGTTATTACATATTTTTGGAGAAAAAAGAGTAGTTGGTAAAGCACGTCTAGATGCAATTAGTAGACGTTTCATCGGTAGACTTTAAATAAGCAATTGCAAATATTATGTTTGCCATCAAAGGTTCTTAGCAATAAATGTTCTTTAATAATTTTCTACTCTTATTAGATATATAGAACAATATTTGCTATTGATAAATTTTTTTATAAAAAATATATTACAATAAAACTTAAAAATGAAAATTCCCAAAAAAAATTATTTTATAAAAAAAATTTTTAAAACGAACTTTTGCTATCAGTATTAATTAATTTTTATAATTGTAGTTATAATTATTAATTTTTAATATGAAATAAATAATATTTTTTACACAAAGTTAACTTTTCTATGTGGTATATTATTTCAATAGATCATTTTTATATAAAAAAATTTCTGTAAAAAATTCTTGCCATCGATAAATTTTATACTGAAAATTATTGCTATGGATTAGTTCTCGGTAATAAATTTCTGTTATTAATCAATTTTGCACTGAAAATAATTTCTATTGACATACCTTCAATTAAAAAATTATTGCTATCGATAAATTTTACACCGAAAACTTATCGATAGCAATAAATAAGTTGCTATCGATTAGTTCTCGGTAATAAATTTTTGTTATCAATCAATTTTGCTCTGATAATAATTTCTATTGCTATACATTCAATAAAAAAATTATTGCTATCGATAAATTTTACACTGAAAAAAATAATTTTCATCAGAAATAATTCATAGTCAGGCTCAAGTTCAGTAATTTCAATTCTTATTGAATGACATATTTTTATTAATTAATGTGAGTTTCTAAAGAAGAGAAGAAAAATTAAACTTAGACTTTAAGCTGGGGGAAATACCGATACTTTTCTGTGCAGCCACGCGCTTCATCAGCACCCTAGTCTATCTACTTGGGTAGAGATTCTTATTAACATCAGCTATTTAACTTAAATTTACAATGAAACAGAATATGAGAAACGATTGTTGTGTATACAATTGATTTACCTTTGGTAAACACATTTATAAGTATCACTATTAATTTTCTGTTTTTTCCATTTTTTCATTTTTCTATTTAGGTTAGCACGAAATTATATTACTCTACCTCAGTATGTTTAACTATTCTTACTTATCTTTTTACGATCATCACATTAATTATTTTTACTTATTCGATGTACCATCGGTACATGCGTGTAAGTATTATTGTAGTGGTCTTATGTTACTTGTTGTTGCATTCTACAGTTTTATTTTAGTTATTTCAGCCTTCTGAAACTGTGATAACCAAGTGAACAGTGATTGCCAAGTGAACATATTTTGTCACGTGCCCATGATGTAATAAGTGATTAAAATTCACTACAGTTTAATTAAAGAATCTAAAAATTTCTCAAAAATAATTTTCATCAATTTATTGCTATCGATAGTTTTTCAGTACAATTTACAATACAATTTGTGTTATCAATTAATTTTGTACTCGAAATTATTGCTATAGAAAAATATATGTATATACATACTACATACATATATTCTATAAAAAATATATATTGCTATTGAAAAATTTGTACATTGAAAATTATTGCTATCGGTAAATATTCAGCATTAAATTTGTTTTATGGATAAATTTTGCTGACATAAATCTTTAATAGCAAGATGATGATTCCTTTTTGAAATAGCAAAATTATTGCTATTGGTAAATTTTCTGTAAAAAGATTATTTCTGTTTATAAATCTTATGATAATATATAAAATTATTTTCAGCTTTAAAATTTTTATATAAAATTATTACTTTTGACAATTTGTCCGCCTTAAAATATTTTTATCGATATATGTTCTACAGAAAAATAAGACTACCGAATAATTTACTATAAAATAATATTTGCTATCGAGCAAATTTACGTACAAGATTTTTATTACCAATCACTTCGATATAAATTTATTAATATAGACATATGTTTCATGTTATATGATTGCTATTCATTCATCGCATACAAAATATAGATTTTCTGTCGAAAACTATTATAACCAAGGTTACCGCTAGGAATTTTAGAAAAGTCGCACAGAAGGTCGTTTTGTAAAAATAAAAGTCGCACCTCTTTTTTTAACGTTTTTTTATTAAGGAAAAGCATAACAAAATAAAAAAACAATTGAAACAGAACAAAAAGCTTATTGCAGAATCCATTTTTATCATATCTTATAACATATACAATAGCATTATACATGCTTATACGTACATGTATGTATATGTTTTCATGTATGCTTCCAAGGTCAAAAGAGTTGTTAATATATTGTTCCATTTTATTCTACTTCCATTCGTTTGATCTTGCCACCATATTTCATATTTTTTAAGTAGAATTATTTATTTAAGAAGTTTATTATTCGACATATTGTCATAATTATATTTTAATTTGAAATTTATTTGCTTGTGGTTTAGCTTGGTCTTTATACGTATTTCATTGGCGCTTAAACCAAATCATCAGTAGACTTCAACCACAAATTTTGAACAGTCACAAACCTCTTACTTTATGCACAGACTTTCAAAAACTATATGAGAATTCATAGAATAATAATATTTTTGAAAATCACAGACAAAATAAGTTTGGTAGGCTTTGAAACTCATACAAAACCCAGCAAATAATTTATATTCGATATGAATCTATTTTATTTTTCTACACCTTCATACAATTAGAAATCGATTGGATAACAATAAAAGTAATTACAAGGCAAAATGAAAAATAAAATCTAAAATTTAACATTTAAGAAGTTTATTATTCGACATATTGTCATAATTATATTTTAATTTGAAATTTATTTGCTTGTGGTTTAGCTTGGTCTATATACGTATTTCATTGGCGCTTAAACCAAATCATCAGTAGACTTCAACCACAAATTTTGAACAGCACAAACCTCTTACTTTATGCACAGACTTTCAAAAACTATATGAGAATTCATAGAATAATAATATTTTTGAAAATCACAAAGACAAAATAAGTTTGGTAGGCTTTAAAACTCATACAAAACCCAGCAAATAATTTATATTTGATATGAATCTATTTTATTTTTCTACACCTTCATACAATTAGAAATCCATTGGATAACAATAAAAGTAATTACAAGGCAAAATGAAAAATAAAATCTAAAATTTAACATTTAAGAAGTTTATTATTCGACATATTGTCATAATTATATTTTAATTTGAAATTTATTTGCTTGTGGTTTAGCTTGGTCTATATACGTATTTCATTGGCGCTTAAACCAAATCATCAGTAGACTTCAACCACAAATTTTGAACAGTCACAAACCTCTTACTTTATGCACAGACTTTCAAAAACTATATGAGAATTCATAGAATAATAATATTTTTGAAAATCACAAAGACAAAATAAGATTGGTAGGCTTTGAAACTCATACAAAACCCAGCAAATAATTTATATTCGATATGAATCTATTTTATTTTTCTACACCTTCATACAATTAGAAATCGATTGGATAACAATAAAAGTAATTACAAGGCAAAATGAAAAATAAAATCTAAAATTTAACATTTAAGAAGTTTATTATTCGACATATTGTCATAATTATATTTTAATTTGAAATTTATTTGCTTGTGGTTTAGCTTGGTCTATATACGTATTTCATTGGCGCTTAAACCAAATCATCAGTAGACTTCAACCACAAATTTTGAACAGTCACAAACCTCTTACTTTATGCACAGACTTTCAAAAACTATATGAGAATTCATAGAATAATAATATTTTTGAAAATCACAAAGACAAAATAAGATTGGTAGGCTTTGAAACTCATACAAAACCCAGCAAATAATTTATATTCGATATGAATCTATTTTATTTTTCTACACCTTCATACAATTAGAAATCGATTGGATAACAATAAAAGTAATTACAAGGCAAAATGAAAAATAAAGTCTAAAATTTAACATTTAAGAAGTTTATTATTCGACATATTGTCATAATTATATTTTAATTTGAAATTTATTTGCTTGTGGTTTAGCTTGGTCTTTATACGTATTTCATTGGCGCTTAACCACAAGCAAATAAATTTCAAATTAAAATATAATTATGACAATATGTCGAATAATAAACTTCTTAAATGTTAAATTTTAGATTTTATTTTTCATTTTGCCTTGTAATTAATATATAATAAATGTAATAAAATATAATAATAATATTGATAAATTTACTATATAAAATTATCACTCTACAAAATTATTAATTATTATCAATGAATTTTGTACTCTAAATTATTTCTGTTGATATATTTTTTACACAGAAAATTATTCCTATTGATAAGTTCTTACTACAAAATTTGTGTTATCGATTAATTTTGTACTGGAAATTATTGCTTTTTATATATTTCTATAAAAAAATATTGATATTCATAAATTTTACAATCAAAAAGATCTCAGTATAATACAATACAATTTGCGGTATCGATAAATTTTGTACTGAAAATTATTGCTATAAAAAAATATTTATATACATATGTACATATATAATATATATTATATATTCTATAAAAAAAATATTGAAATATATGTATATTCAAAATTAAATATGTTTTAGGGATAGGTTTTGCAAACATATATCTTCATTAGCAAGTTGATCATTACTTTTTGAAATATCAAATTATTGCTATCGATAAATTTTCTATAAAAAATATATTGCTATTTATAAAGCTTAGCGATTTTCCTTTTCAATAAAATTATTACTACTGACAAATTTTCCGCTTTAAATATTTCTATCGATATATGACCTACATAAAATTATTACCATCGAAAAGTTTACTATAATGTACTCGTATTATTACTATCGAACAAGTTTAGGTAAATTATTACTATAGACAAATGCTTCATGTTATATGCCTCCTATTGATATATGTTCATTCAAAATATAAATTTTCTGTCGAAAACTATTGCTGCCAAAAAAATTTCGAAGATATAATATGGCTATTGATAAATTTACTATATAAAATTATGACTTTGAAAATGTACTCTAAATTATTGCTATTGATATAATTTCAATAAAAAAGTTATTGCTATCGATAAATTTTACACATAAAATTATTGCTATCAATATATTCTCAATATTAAACTTGTGCTTTGGATAAATTTTGCATGGAAAATTATTGCTATTGCTTTATTTTCAGTAGTAATTGCTATTGATAAATTTTCTGAAAAAAATTATTGCTATTTATAAATTGAATAAAGATATATAAAATGTTACTTAGCGATTAATTTTTTATACAAAATTATTACTATTGAAAAATTTTCCACAGTAAATATTGCTATCTATAGAAAACTATTACTGTGAATAAATTTACTATAAAATACTAACTGCCTTATTCATAAAAAATATTTTAGGTTTATTACAGGTTTATTTGGGAAATTTCCTATAAAAATATGTCAAATAATCGTTTAGTAAACCTGAAATATTTTTTATGAATACGACCAAATATCTATAAAATATGATAACAAGCAAAATTTTTCTTAGCGAGCACGTTTGAACACCAACTTGTTAGTGTCGAAAAATTCTTCCTGTTATATGAATGTTATCGATATGTATTCTACACATAGATTTGCTTTCGAAAAATAAAATATTCCTATTGATAAATTTACTATATATAAAATGTTTCTCTTCTTATCGACCAATTTTGTATTGGAAATTTATTGCTATTCCCAGTAAAAAAAATGGAAGTCTTTCTAGTGGAACTACATTTTCATTGCTTCCAAAAAATCGATATTTTTAATTTGCCGAGAGTGAGCAAAAAACCATGTAGAAGCTTATTTTAGTCATACAAAACCTTAAAACTCCTCCATAGTGTTGGAAAATACTCACCATAATTTAAAAAAATCTATATTTTAAAGAAATTTATGAATTAATTTTGGTCTAAAATTTAAAAGTTATTTGCTTAAATTTACATGAAAACACTGTATCGGGCTTAAATTCGTATAAAAAGAAACGAATTGTTAAAATATACAACTATTTTCCATTTTTCCTAGATGAAAATATTATCATAGAAGAAAAAAATGGAATTTTTTCTTAATATCACTTTCAATTCAGTGACCAGGCATCGAAAAAGGGAACTTCTTGCAATGACAACCCTATGTAAAAATCATTAGATCGGATCGAAATGTTCACTACTTCCAGATCGCAAACTCTACTTTTTCATGACTTATTTGGAGTGTCTTTTATTGCTGGGATTGGTACATTTTCAATAAATACTTATTGCACAGAAAATTATAGTAATCGAAAAACTCTCAAATTATTGCTATCGATTAATTTTCTGTAAACAAAACTATTGCTATTTATGAAATTAATATAAAATTTTTCACATCAATTACTTTTTTATGTAAAGTTATTGCTATTAACAAATTTTGACATTGAATATTGCTATCGGTATATGTGTATTCTACAGAAGTATTAGTACTATCAACAAATTTAATATAAAATACTATTGCTATTGTAAATGATTGCAATCAATATAAATTGAGCACATAGACTTTCAACCAAACACTGTTGCTATTCAACAAATTTCCAAGATATAATATTGCTATTGATAAAATTACTATAGAAAATTTTTTTTATCATTTCTACAGAAAGTGATTGCTATTTATATATCTTTGATTTCACATTATTGCTATTAATAAATTGTTCACAACAATTTCTTGCAATCGATCAAATTTCTGAAAAATGTTTCATGAATGTTCTATATAAAATTATTACATTAATAAATTTGTAACATAAAATCGTTACTACAGACAATTTTTTACAGTGTAAAAATTTTTAATTCTGATGAAGTTTCTACAGGAAATCTATGTATATCTATGTATGTATATATTCTCTAAAGGTTTCATACAGGAAAATTATTGCTACTTCAATAGAATATTATTTCTTTTTACGTTACTTTTATTTTTTACTAGCATTGTGGGCTTCGCTTTAAAAAAATAATTTTGAAAATTGGTCTACAAACGACATACTAATGTGATTATTAGGGAAAGGATTTTCATGCATTTAAAATCACGTTTTATGTACATAAAACATGCAGTACAAATATAAAAATATGCATTTAAAACTAATAAAATATGCATTTATCAATTCTTTTTCCAACATTTAAGGACATTAGAAACTTAAAAAAATCAGCTTCATTGCTTTCTTAGCATACATTTTGACATTAAAAACTTAAAATAACATAAAAAGATCAGCTTCAATGTTTTTTTTTTTTTAAATATTTTGTCAAATCATATGGAATAGAAAATACGAGGAAACATCAGTAGAACTTTTATTTACGTACATTAATGGATAAATGTTTCTTATTAAATTGTCAAAGGTAAATCTTTGACGATTTATTCTGAAAATAATTTTATATAATAAAAATTAAGTTATTGGTGCGCACTTAAATGCTGCTGCTTTGTTTGTGGAATATTCAGTTTCTAAGCCTTCGTTGTTAGAACTATATTGATACAATTTGTTGCATATATTTTAATTTATTTTTTACCGCATCTTAAATTAAGTAACGAAAGACTCTAATTGGGATATAGTGTGAACAAGAAAGTAATACTATCAATTTAGGCAGAAGGCTGTCGAATACTACATTTCTATTAATAAAATGAAAGAAATTTGAAAGTAAAAAGAATAACGTATGCTTCAAGTGTACGTTAAAACCAGTTTTTGTACGAAAATTTTATTTTAACGCACACTTCAAGAGCACGTTATTTTTTTGTTGCAAATGGGGGAATGTTTTTTGAAAAAAATTTCTTTAACTTTATTAATAGAAATATAGTATCCGACAGCCTTCTGCCACGTCCCCCATCTAGTTACTGTAGAATGTATTCGTAGCGTATCACTGGATCTTTTTCATTACAGGCTGAAACACCCAAAGAAGCTTTCAAAAGCACTTTATATCCACATGAGATTAATGCGGTTTAAAAGGGCTATTATACCATGCTCTGGTTTCTTTCTTTAATTTTCAATGGTATTGATATTCCTGACTTCAGCCAAGGTATTGAACTTGGAGTCCTACGGCATTTCACAATAAAAGAAGGATCTTAAATTTTTCTGATTTTCTCCTTTTTGTTTTTTCACAGTTGTAAAAACTGCAGCTCTTATTTACTTTACAACTAGTAAAAAAAACCAAAATTTGATTTATAGCATGAAAAAACTAAAAAAAAATGTATTTATTATAAAATATGCAAAAATATGCACTAACAAATCGATGCCATTTTGTCTCAAATTTGTGGATTCGCAAAGATATTTTATTTGCGTTGATCTACCACCAACGACAGAAAACATGTATTTACATGAAAATCCTTTCCCTAGTGATTATTAATAAATTTTTTTGGCGGTTGCATTTCGTCTTCTCCCCCAAAAATTAAAAAAAATTGTGAATTGTGAAGAATTTTATGACAAAAAAAAATATTTGAAAATAAAAAACAATTTTAGTGAACCTTTTCCATGTTTTGCATTGGCCAACAAGTGGCGGAGCTATGCTAATTTTTTTACAAAATCTGTTAAAAATTATATGGAAGGAGTAACTTAATTTAAAAAAGTAGACGTTAAAATGGGCGTGGTTGAAAAAATGCCATTAATTCATTCCATAGTCCCAGTTAAATGTTGTGATAACTTCGAGAAGATAGGTCCAGAAGTCTGGTTTCCTATAAAACGAATAAACAAAAAAAACACATTCCGTTTTTTAATGCAAAAAAAAATTTGGAAAATTTATTTTTATTAAGTTATTGCGATTACACTCAGAACAGTGTTAATATCGACTAGATAATGTTTTTCTTTCATTAAGTATTTTCGTAGACAAAATGATAAAAGGAACTTCAATACATTTATATAATTTTAAATCTCACTTCCTTACTTATTACCCATCCTTGTGTTTTCTTTCAGCAAGTAGACCCTATTTGATTTCTACAGTATTAATTTTTTTCGAACCCACTTGCAAACTTTCGAGATAAAAAAACTCCATCCTAAGAAAACCAAAAATTTGTTTACTAAATCTTACAACAATACAATTGCACAAGCAAAAGGCAAAAATGTCATCTTTATAGATTTGTTGTATTTTTTGTTTTTAAGAAAGAGATGAGGAGAGAATGAATATCAATAAAATAAAATTAAAAAAAAAATTAAAACAAGATGAACATTCTGATGGCGCATTGAATGGAATAACATGAAGAGACCGACATGAATATTGGTTTTTGGCTTATTACAATGTAAAGTTGTGCAATTTAGCCAAAGTTTGCAAATCAAATACTTGTAAATACTCATATACTTGTTATAGACCAAAGTAAATCCGTCACACAAAAACGAAAGACTAAGAAAAGAAAAAAAAAATAAAAACACAATATCTGAAATATACAACAGCAGACAGCTGAAAAAGTTTTTAATAGAATTATTTTTTTTTGTGTTTGACTTTGAGGGACTTTGTTGCGTTGTAGACAAAACTGCTGCCACTTTGATTACTACAACAGTATCATTGCTGGCAGTGATCAAGGACGAAATCGCTCATCTCTAAGCGGTCATCAATATATTTACTATATAAAAAACTTTGCCTGCTTCGTAAGCACACACACATAACCTCACAATATAATCATCCTTGCAAGTGCATAAAAAAGTAAAGAAAGTTTGATTTCATCAAAAGCAAAAAGTAAGTAAAACATTAACAACCGAAGAAACCAAACCAAGTTTAAGGTTGGATAAATGACAGAACTACTAAAGGGAAAAGTAGTGTTAAAGTTGATGGTGGATAAAACCCCAATCAAACTCATCAAATTCTTAAACATTAGACATGACATAATAAGCACATATACAGAGAAAAAGGCAACACACGCTTGCTTCAGGATAACCCCAACATTTTGGGCACAAACACACTCTCGCTCTTAAAAAAAAACTTCTACAAGAACAAACAAAAATATATACATATAAACAACTTTCTGGTTTATCACATCTGATATTAAAGTGGGGAAAGGAAAACATTCGATTTCATTTAAATAACTTTAATATGTAATAGAGAATTATCGATAAAAAACAAAGAAACGTCCGGAAATTTTTTAAACAAATGTTTTAGAGAAGTTTCCTCAATCAAAAAAGTTAAGTAACAGAAAACTTTTCTGTTAAAACTCAAAGTTATCGATAACTTTTCTAAGGAAAAATAAAGTTATCGATAAGTCTTCCAAATAAATTTAGCTTATTAACAACAAATCTAAGGAAGATTTAAGTTATCTATGAGAATGCTAAAGAAATTCGATAACTTTAAAAGTTATCGACAGCTTTCTTGTAAAAAAGTAAAGTTAGGGACAACTTTTCTCCAGAAAACTAAAATTATCGACAACAGGGAAAAGAAGTTGTTAATAAGGTTTTCATTGAGAGGAAAGTTATCGATAGCGTACATGCATTAAGTTTAGATTTAGACAGCTCATATATAGAAAAGTAAAATGTAAAATAACAACTTCGATAGTAGCTAGGGTCTATCGATAAGTTTTCTAAACTTATCGATAATGTTTAGGAAAACTTTCCTACAAAAAAAAGATAGAAAAGTAAAGATATTGATAGATGTTACATAAATAAATTAAGTCAAAAATGTATTTTCTATAGGAAAGAATAGTTGTTGACAACATTTCTATAAAAAAAATTAATTATCGATAACTATTATTATTAAATTATCGATAGCTTTTATGAAGAAAAATATAGTAGTCAAGTAAGTCATCAATAACTTTTATTAAGAAAATTCCAATTAATCGATAACTTATCCAAGGGAAATTTTATCAATAACTTTTTAAAAGAAAATTAAAGTTATCGATAGCTTTTCTAAAGAAAATCAAAACTATCGATAACTTTTTTTAGGAAAAACGAAAGTTATCGATTATTTTTTTAAATAAAAAGAAAAGTTATCGGCAACTCTTCTGAGTAAAATGAAAGTTTTCAACAACTTTTCTAAAGAAAGTAAAAGTTATCGATTGTTTTTCTAAAAACAATGTATGTTATCGATAATTTTTCTGCAGAAAATTTATAAAAATAAGTAAGTATAAAAATAAGTAAAAATAAGTAAAGATTGATGACTTTTCTGCTGAAAAGTGAAATTAGCTACAACAAGGAAACCAAGTTATTAATAATAATTTTTCCACTGAGAGGTAAGTTATCGATAACTTGTATATATTAAAGTATACTTAGAAACAGCTCTTATATAGAAAAGTACTATTATGAAAAACCATTTCGATAGTAAACAAATGTTTATCGATATATTTTCCATAGTAAAAAAATGCTTGCAAATGAGGTGAAATTATCGACAGCTAGTTTAGAGATCAGTCAAATTATTGATAACTTTTACATTGAAGTATAAAGTTACAGATGAGTTCTGAGTGCTATTTATGTTTTTATAACTTGTATGAAGAAAAACCAAGTTGTCTATAAGCTTTCTGCGGAAGAGTACAGTTATCGAAAAAGAAAATTAAATATATCGACAACTTGTGTAAAAAAATTTAAAGTTTTAACATTTTAACATTTATTAACAAGCTAATAATCCCAAATTATTATTTTACTTATTGAGTAAAATAATTTTTTATTAAAAATACATTGAAATTGATTATTGAGGGGTTTAGTTGGATCATATGCGCATGTCACTGTTGCTAGTGCAGATTATCAGGGAACCTTTACCCATAGTTTTTTAGAACAACTAGAGTTATTATGTTATAAACTATCATTTAAACAAATGAATAACAACCAATAAGAAAGTTGAAATTTAAATTTTTTTATAACTTTTCTAAAGAAAATTTTATTTTTCGATAACTTTTGTAAAGAAAAAGAAAATTATCGAAAACTTTTGTAAAGAAAATTAAAATTATCGATAACTTTTCTAAAGAAAAAAATTATTATCGATGACTTTTCTAAATAAAATTAAAGATATCGATAACTTTTCTAAAGAAAAAGAAAATTATACATGACTTTTCTAAAGAAAATTAAAGTTATCGATAACTTTTCTAAAGAAAATTAAAGTTATCGATAACTTTTTTAAAGAAAAAGACAGATCCATGACTTTTCGAAAGAAAATTAAAGTTATCGATAACATTTCTAAAGCAAATTTAAGTTATATAGGACTGTTCTAAACAAAATGAAAGTTCACGATAACTTTTCTAAACAAAGGTAAACTAATCGACGTATTTTATACAGAATAATAAAGTTATCGATTAGCTTTTAAGTTAAAGTACTCGCTATTTCTTTGTAAAGAAAAGTAAGAAAACTTCAGCGATAGGAATACAGCTATGAAACTTTCGAACACTTAAGGGAAAGAAATTTGAATTATCGATCACTATTCACTAGTTGAGCTGGCTTCGATATTACATTCCCTAAATTTTTATATAGTTGACATTAATAAACCTTTATATGCATAAGAATATATAATTATTTTTCTTTTTAAAATTTTAAGGTTAGAGATAAAAGTTGCATTTTCATTTCTGGGTCAAACTACAAATAAAATTTTGTGATACATTTATTCCACTTTTTCCGAAATTTTTGTTTAAGTTTTTTAGCAAAATATTAACATATTGTTCAGTACAATTATAATATATTAAAATTTAAATTCTATCTTCGTCTTATCATAATCCAGTCTATATTTATTAAACTGTAGAAAACACTTTTTCCCTTCTCCAATATTATCAACAAATTGTTTCAGTACTTTCTTCGGCCTGTTTATATGTTTGTTTATTATCTCTATAGATCCCGCATTTAGATTTTCACTAGTATGCGTGTGTAATTGTGTGTGTGTGTGTGTGTGTTAAAGGGAATGGGCAACATAATGTCAGAGTTGGCGTCGTAGTACATTATTTAAACTTTTGCCAACAAAGTCAAAGATGTGAGATGCAAAAAGTTGAAAGTTTCATCCAACAACGAATTGTAAGAGTGACTTCTATGTACCAAGTATCAAATCGAAATCTAAGGACTAAAAAAAATTACTTAAGAAAAAGGAAAAAAAGCGAAAACTGAAATCAGCAAAACTTGTCGCATGAAAAAAATAAAAGAAAACAAGACATAGAAAGTAAGAAAAAAATAAGAAAAACGAAGAAAAAATACATAAAGTAAAAGTCCTTGTACACATTTTACAATTCGCCTCCTACGAAACTATGAGTAGAAAACTAAATAATATTGAATGATTTCACATATAAATATGTATGCAGTAGTTTACTCGTCGTTAGTTGTCCTTTTTTTTCTATTTTTATGCTTCAACTTGTGTTTTTTTTTTAGTAGGAATACAAACTTAAATTGAGAAAAAGAATTTATTGTAGTTTGAAAGAGCATCAATGTGTAGAGAAAAGATTATCCTTGTGATTTTGCATAAAATATTGAAATTCCATGTTAAGTGGCACTTAATGCAAATACCTAAAAATCAAAGAAGTTCTAAGGACACAAAGCCGTAGACAAAGATGGACAATGAAGAATGGGAAAAACTAACAGCGAATCAAAAATCATTGATGTTCAAGGACTATCTTCCGTTTGCTGAATATGTTTACTGAGAATAAAAACCCCCACTCTAGTACGCCCCTGATCTTGCTGCAGTTGGTAGTTAAAGTTAAAGTACAATTTGATAAAGTAGTGACAAGGGTTAAGTTGTCTAGAGTTAAGGAAATGCGAACGAAAATATTCAAAATATCCAATGTCTTACAACAAAAGCAACAGCAAAAAATGTACGAGCAGCATGAAACAACAATAGCAACAGCTACCGGCGACCTCAACAGCAGCAGCAAAAATAACAACAAAGATGATCTATTACCTCAGAGAAGCCATTCATTTTAGACCATGAGCCATGATAGATTCTAAACTTTTCCTTATACAGACTATAACTTTGATTATCCTGTTCTCTCTGCTGCCGTTCTTGTAGGAGGAGAGGGACGGAGAGACGGAGAGTTAGAAAAAACTGTATTTATACTCATTCATACGACCTTAAAATGGTTTAAAGTTTATTTTCATGTTAAAGTTGTAAAAGAGTGTTAGAGTGTGAAGCGTGCTTTAACAAAATCTGTGTGCGTGTGATTATGCGTGTGTGTGCACTGTGCACTGTGCAGTGTGCAGTATATCTTTTTTACATCAGTTTAGTTTTTTGTCTTCTTTTAAAGGGGGTTTTTGTGTGTTTTACAGTGATTTGATATCTGTAAAAGCGATTGAATTGTAATGAAATGTGATGTGGCATAAAATACCAGCATCGATATTGGCAACTTTGAAACACACTCAAACACTCTTGTGCATGCATTACATACCTTCAAATACATCCATACATACATACATACAAATATTTCGTTAACAGTTTTAATACAAATTTCTGCACAAAACAAAAACACAAACTCATGTGCACACACACTCTTTACATTTTCATTTACGAGTATGTATGTAATCATACGGTTTTCTGAACATTGTGATTTTTTGAAGGAATTGTTCGGTAACATTTAAGCACTGTCGTGTTATTTTTGCTACTGCTAATAAAATGTTCACGTTCAATAAGAAATATATTGTTGAATTTTTCTAGGAAAATACTTTTAAATTTGGCATTTCCGGTTTAGTAACAGCGAAGTCATATTTAACTATACGGCTTTGTAACAATTTATTTATTGATTGTAATAAAATTCACTTGATATGTATATATGTACATATATTAAAAACTATGGTACTAAATTTTATTGTGCTAGATATTTACCTGATGTTATATAGTATTTTATTTTTAATGCTCTATTGTTGATTTATATATACATTCATACATTTATTGTTATGTTTTTTTTTGTGTAGAATTATTAACCAAATATGGCTCTATGAGCTTGGCGATTTTGTAAATTTTATGTAATAAATAATAAATAAATTATCAAAATGCCAACATTTTTGATAACTTTTAATACATACATGTATGTACGTATGTAAAACATATTTGAATATTATAAAAAAACCTTTCTCCTGAAAATTTTTGTCGCTCACGATTAAATCGAAAATAGTGCTCGATTTTCCATATAAAAAATACCATTAACTTTAATAGTTAACAAAGAAGTACCTTTAGGCAAAACTCTCCTTTAAAGTAGTTAACGATACTTAATTTTTTTTACATTTTCAAAGAAAAGTTATCGATAGCTTTATTTTATTTTAAAAAATAGCTACTGATAACATTATTTTTAATAAAAAAGTCATCGATAACTTTACCTAACGGCACCCTAAGTTTTCAATATTAAAATTATTATTATAGTTTTCTATAAAAAAAAGTTATCGACATATTTAGTTTTCTATAGAAAACTAGTTAGCTTTAGTTTTCTAGACAAAAATTATCCATCATTTTAGTATTCTATAATAAAAGTTATTGAAACTTTAGTTTTCTTTTGAAAAGCTATCGATTCCTTAATTTTTCTTCAGAAAAGTTCTCGATAACTCTAGTTTGCTATAGAAAAATTATGGATAACTTTAGTTGGCTGTAGAAAAATGATCGATAACTTTAGTTTTCTATAAAAAGCTATCGATATTTTTAGTGTTCTATAAGAAAGTTATCGATTACTTTAGTTTTCTATAAGAAAATTATCCATGACTTTAGTTTTCTATAAAAAAATTATCCATAACTTTAGTTTTCTATAAAAGTTATCGATAGCTTTAGGTGTCTATAAAAATTTTATCGATAACTTTAGTTTTGAACAGAAAATTTTCGGTAGCCTTACTTTTTTCGAAAAGTTATCAATAACTTTGTTTTCTTTAGAAAAGTTATCGATAACTTAAGTTTGATATAGAAAAATTATCGATAGCTCTAAATTTCTATAAAAAAGTTATCGATAACTTTAGTTTTCTATGTGGAAGTTAGCCACTACTTTATTTTTCTATATAAAAGTTATCGATAACCTTAGTGTTCTATAAAAAAAGTTATTGATAATATTAGTTTTAAATAGCTTTACTCCAGTATAGAACAGTTATCGATAACTTTACGTTCCTATAGAAAAGTTATTTATAACTTTACTTTCCTTTAAAAAGTTATCGATAGCATTTCTATCTATAGAAAATTAATCAACAAATTCCAATTGCAACTGAGCAAACTTATCAATAAATTTACTTTTGTATAGAGAAATTAAAGATAGCATCCTTTTTGTATAGAAAATTTATCGATACCAATAGCTCGACTTTAAGACAAAGACGTTTTCGATTACCTTGCTTTTTTATAGAATAATTATTGATAAAAAATACATAAAATTTCATACCAAATTTATCGATGGTATAATGTTTCTTACTAAAACTAAAGATAGGTTTAGTTTTCTATATACATGTTATCGATAACTTTATTTTCTTATCAAAAACATATCCATATTTTTCTATAAAAAGTTATACATAATTGTATGTGCTATTTAGTAAGTATATCGATAGCCTTGCTGTTTTTTTTGTAAGAAGTAATTTTTATAAAAAAAGTTTCCGAAAACATGGATTTTTTTAAAGAAAAACTATTAATAACCTTAGTTACCCACAGACATGATATCGTTAACTTTGCTTTACTATACAAAGCTTATCGATAATTTTACTTTCCTCTAGAAAAGTTATAGAATTTTTTTTACTTTTATGTAGAAAAGCTATCGATAACTTTACTATATTTTAGAAAACTTATCGGTAACTTATTTTTATTATATGAAAAAGTTTTCTTAATAAAGTTTATCAGTAACTTTTAAATTCGTTTTAGAAAAGTTATCGATAACGTTGTGCTTTTTATGAGAATTCATTAATAAAATTGCTTTTCTAAAGGATTTAACTCAATGACAGAAATAAATGTTCCTATATTTAGTTTTTTGTTTTTTTATATTTGAATAACAGGAAAACTTTTGAGGCCAGCCTAAAAATGTTAAACAAATTAAATTATAACAAATACTTGGGAAAATATTTCAACGTCAATTTGTACAAGGGTACGAGTATCTTTATTTGCTACAAGAAACCGCAGAAAATAACCTTTGGAATATTGAAAATCTGATTTGTTCTATTTATTATATTTGAGAACCCTTGTTAGAAATCCCAAAAAAATTCAACCATTATCAACTTTTAGCCCATAATAATATTAAAACTTTGATTTGGAACACATAAAAGAAAAAGGAAAAAAATACTTTAAATTAAATACAATAAAAAAAAATAAGATGCTATTGGTGCAGCATAGAAAAGTTAAAAATCTAAAAAATTAAAATAAATACGAGTTGTTCTAAGATAGAAAGAAGAAAAAAAAGGTATCTAAAGGAAATTTCATTTAAACACAGCTGCTGTAAAATGAAATTAATTACATTCCTTAACCTTAAGCTCAATGGACTAAATAAGCAGTATTTAAAACGACGCAAATGAAAAATCGAAAATAGAATAGTAAAAGAGAGCCGGCTAGCTAACCCCCTCCCCCACCCCCTCTCTACTTACTACTTCGGCTGGGTAATAGAAAAACAAACAGAATAAATAGCACAAGATGAAAAAAGACAGATACATATACTCGTGTAAAATAAAAAAAGAATAGTGAAAAATGAAAGAAAAAAATGCTGAACATTTAAGAAAATTAAGTCGCCACCTTGCACACCAACTCCACGTGACAAAAGCTAAATATTAGGCTATGCCAGCCAGCCAGCAGTTCCTTCCCATAGAGGTAAGCTAGGCATAAACCTTATTTTTGTTTTCATACTCCTACACTCCTGCCTTCATGTGCTTGTGCATTTAATTTGCCTCGTTTCTTTATCGTTCGTTTCGTTTCTCATTTGTTGGTTAATACGAAACAATAGCAACGTTAATATCCCTAAATACCAACTAAATCCAAAGGACAAAATAAAAAGAATGTTATCAAGCACCAAAGCCATTTTGCTAAGAGGAAAGGTGAAATAGTTTAACCTTGTAGAAAATTTAGGAATTTATTTGGAGAACTTGAAAGACATATGAATGAGCTAATGCCGTTGATGAGATCAAATATAAAAACGGATAAATAGAAAAGCTTTTGCAACAACTTCCCTTCTCAAGTTCTTAACGATAACTGCTGAACATTTCCTATGGGGTATATGAATGCACTGGCCTAAGTTAAACATCTGCCAAATAAATTATATATTCTTTTAATAAAATCTTTTCGAAGCAATCAAATACTCATTAAGCCGACTGGCTGGCCGGCAGATTGACGGCTCATCTTTAAAGTGCCAACAACCACAATGGTGACAAAATTAAGTTTAAGACTTTAAACGTTAAAAATATACAATTACAAAAAGTAACAAGATACAAAGTCGTATTTTTACATTTTAGGGCGAACCTCTTCCTTTCATATCAATAGTGGTTTTTACAAATATCAGCATCTTATTGGAAAAAAACGGAATATTATAGGAGGTCCTTTTATTTTCCAAATGCTTAAATCCAGTTCATAGCGGGACAAAATCATATTAGTAAAAATCTTAGTTTGAGTATAATCGCTGCAGGATATGCCCACAGCGCATATATTCTTAATTTAAAAACTTTAATTTCAGCTCTAATTAAAATTATAGAGATGAACTCTCTAAAGAGAAATTAAAAAAAATCAATTTGAATGTAATAAATAATTTTAATTAAAATACATAGTTTGTGGAAGGACATGCTTACATCCCATATATCCTTTGGAGTAAAAAATTTAATCTAAAATTTGGTTATGATTTGAATATATAAATATTTATAGAATTATAGTGTGTAATAAATCCTATTTGAATCAGTGCAGCCATTCATACCTGCATCCCATATGTATATCCTTAATCTTAAAAACTATATTTCAGACAAGATTACCATTCGATTCAAGCTAAACTTTGTAACTATTTACAAAATTAAACAGTTAATATTCCTGAAAAATTTATTTTCAGTCAGTGCAAGGATAGGCATACCTCCCAAATGTCCTTAGTTTTCAAAAGCTAAATTTTAAATAAAAGTATTTCAAAAAAAAATACAATAAAAAATTTCTATGAGTTGCTTTTCGTTTAGAGGAAGGACATGCTTACCTTCCATATATCCTTTATATGAAAAATTAAATTTTAGCTTCGATTATAATCTAAATGGTACGAAAACTTGTAACTATATATAAAAGTGTGGAGTGAATGTTTCTACTAAATCACAGCTCATTTGGTGCAGGAACACGCCTGCCTTCCATATATCCTTAATCTTAAAAAGTAAATTTCTGCTAAGATTACAAACCAATTAAGACGAAACCTTGTGACTATTTGCAAAAGGCAATAAGGATTCCTAGAAAATTTCGTTTCAATCAGTGCAAAGACATGCCTACCTCCCAAATGTCCTTAAATTTTAAAACTAAATTTCACATAAAATTATTTCTACAACTTACAACCAGGCCTTTTTATTTGTAAATTGTATTAAAATAAGTGGAAAAATTTAATTTATACTCAGATTATGAACTAAATGTTACGAAAATTTGTAACTACTTTTAGAATTAAAGTTTTGATTAAATCTAAATTCAACCGATACAGGCATATGCCTGCCTGCCATATATCCTTAATTTTAAAAACTAAATTTCACCTTAAGTTCTATACCTATTAAAGCGAACTTGTAACTATTGCAAAATTAGGCAATTAAGATTTGTAGAAAATTTCTAATCAATCAGTGCAAGGACATGCCTACCTCCCATATGTCCTTTATTTAAAAAATGTATTTTAAATAAAACTATTTCTTAAATAATAAAATCGCAAATTTCTACAACTAACGTTGCAATTAGGGGAAGGACACGCCTACTTTCTTTATATCCTTTATAGTAAAAATTTAAATTAATCAATGATTATGATCTGAATGCCACGAAACCTTGTAACTATTTGAATAATTGTAGAATTAAATTGTCTCATTAATCTTAGTTCAGTTAGTGCAAGAACTCGCCTGCCTCTCATATATCCTTTATATTATAAACTATATTTCAGCCAAAATTGCAAACCAATTAAAGCGAAAGCTTCTAACTATTTACAAAACTATACAGTTAAGATTCCAAAAAAATTTTGTTTCACTCAGGACAAGGACATGCGTGTCCCCCATATATCCTTAATTTTAAGAAATTTATTTTAGCGAAGATTTAAAACCGATTAAAACGAAAACTTGTAAATGGTTACAAAATCAGACAGTTACGATTTCTGGACATACTCATCTCCCAAATGTTTTTAACTTTTATAGCTAAGTTTCTTGCAGCTAGGCTCTTTTATTTGTAATTACAGTCTGAAGGCAGCAAATATTTATATGTATGTAAGTGTTTTAACTATTTCTTTCAGTTAAACTCTTTTATAGAATTTTGCTCCAACCGAAATACTAATATGCATGTCATCCGCATTAATATAAGTACGCATAATTTATTTAAATAATCAAATTTTAGATTTAATTACAATTGTTAGGTATAGAAATTTGATAGCTAGTTAACAAATTACATACTAAAACTGTTGGGATAGTTTTTATTAAACTAGTAGAATGCAGGCCTTCTTTCCATGTATCCTTAATTTAAAAAATTTGATTTCAACGTTAATTACAAACGGATTACATCGCAAATTATGTTACAATTTCAAAAATTGTGCTGCCAAGCTCTTGGGTAAATTTTGTTTTCAATCGGTGCAAGGATATTGCTACGCCCCATATATCCTTTATTTCAAATATTTTTCATTTAATTTTAAAAATAATTTTAAGATTCAATGAAAATTTTTAAGTGTTTTCACAGTCATAAGAGCATAACTGTTTAATCAATTTCACTTTCAATAGCTTCAAGGATACGCCCTACTGCTACTTATATATATAAGGTATATTAAAATACAATAATATAAAGAAGTTATCGAAAATTAGGAGCTATTTGCGAGATTCAATAATTTAAGATGTATGGTAAATTTAATTTCAATTAGGGCAAGGATATGTTTACTTACATATATTCTTACTGTTTTAAATCAATTTTCAGATTTAATTGTAATCAGAATGTGAAATGAAAATTATTAAATTTTCGTAAAAATTTTATTGCAATTGCTCAATTTTTGTATTTTGTCAATTTAAAAAAATTATATTTCAGCTGTAAGTATTACAAGCAGAATGTGTGATTGTTGCTCTTTGCATAACTACTTCCATCGATATGAGGACACATGTCTATCTCCTAAATATCATTGAATTAAACTATATTTTTTTTTTAATTTAGTGCCCTCTAGTAAACTTACGCATTCTTCAGTTTAGGTCCTTAGCGACTGCTGCCTGTTTCTAGAACTAAATAAATTGCTGGAGCATGGAAAGATTTCAAGTTGCACACTTGATCAACTTTAACAGCAACATTAGATTCCTTTGAAAACTAAACATTTTGGTATTTACTTAATTGATTCATAAATTAATTTTACAGGAAGTGTTTGATGTCGTTTTAATGACAAATTGAAAATTCTACACAAACTGTTATGAATAATTAAAATTCTAATGCTGCTCCCTTCTTCTTTTTTGCACAAGCAAACTGTTTATTGAAACCATTTGAAATATTTAAATGATGCTGCAGTTTCTGGTAGCAAATGAAACAAAAAAGAAAATATGCTACAAAAATCAAGGACACTTAGTATAAAACAACACTCAAACTAAATGAAACAGCTCAACTCATTAATCTTCCAACTTTGATACTTCTCGGTACCTTTAAGATTTTTGCCACTTTCTCCAGCAGAGATAGAGAATTTGATATTTGACAGATGCACACAGAGAGCAAACAGCAAGACACACACACACACACATATATAAAAGACAAAATAGTGTGTAACAAATCCAGCCAAGAAGGAAAAACAACATTAACAACATATACAAACAAATAGACAGACATACAGACAGACCGAACACAAATGTCAAAAAACGAAAACTTTAACTGAAAGAGCAGACAAACAAAAACCTCAAATCAGTAGCAAAAATTCAAACCAAAAAGGGGAGCTGAAGCTTTAAGCAAAAACAACAACAACAACAGGTACATTAAATTACAGCAGTGGCATTAGCAGTGGAAGTGGCAGCAGAAGCAACAGCAGGTTTACTGTTGAGAGTATCAAGAGCTGTTGTACTCTGTTTAGCTTTGTCGTATCCAAGTCTAAAGTCAAAAAGCTGCAACAATAACTGACTAATGTTTCAGGTATAATTAATCTTTTTTTTTACTTTCAGGCTTTCAACTTTCTAAAGTTGTTTATGCGCACATACTTTCACACACACATACACATTCAATATTTTGCAAGTTCTAACAATTTCTTACACACACAAAGCAAACCTCTTAAGCACTTGGAATCTATTGATGCTTAAATTTTGTTTAACCAAATGCTAAGGAAAATAAAAAGCAGCTGATGTTTGTTAAATCAATCACCTTCTGTTGTAAATGCTTTGAAGTTTATGACAACTTAAAGTAATTTCTTTTAAACTGCTTTTAATTAATTAATCGTTTCTTGTTTCACTAATATGATGATGAGAATTTCAATGGAAAGAAATTCCATATAATTGTTGCATGAACAGGATATCAATATCGTCATTATGTTAATCGGCTGAAAAGTCTAAAATAACTTCATGCCCTAAATGTCTTTGTATTGGTTATAGATACGCTTCCTGCAGAAGTATGCGTGTATGTGGTACATTTGGCGTAAAGGTATTTACAGAAAACATCGAAAGACCATCCCTCCCCCCTCCCCTATATACTAATAAGAAGCACTAGTTTCCACTTAAAAAACATTTGTTATCAAAGTGTTAAGATTTTTTTAGTTTATTTTAAAAGTTGTATGTATATGACTTTAACGGCAGCAGAAAATTTTTTTGATTTCCGTTAAAGGATCCTTTGACGGGAATTGAATACACGAAACGAGCAACTGAGCATACTACCAGCTACCCTATGTACCCAGGTACCCTACTGGAACTACAGTGATATAATAAAGCTACTTTTCCCATGACAATTGGATTTATGTTCCGGAACGGCCCGCATCCCACTCGCCAAAAGATTTTCAATCTACCGAAAGCTTCATTAAACTATAACTATTGGCCCGTAAAATAACATACTCTCTTAAACACAAACTAGCGTCTAATAAATGCAGCAACTAACTTATTCGGAGACTAGTCTTATACTTATACTACACAAGGACCACTGTCTTATACTTCTGTAATACGACCAAAAATTACGGCCTTTCACGTAAACTTTAATGATATACCTAGACTAGAGTCTCAGGCTAAAATTAGAGTCCACAGTTTAACACTAAAACTACCATTTTGTCAAAAAGAAGTTTTATATTAGAACTATAATCTTATGCTGAACCTATTTTGTTTTATAAAATCTACTTTGTGATACTCAGTCTACATGCTGATACTAAAACAACCGTCATATAACGAAACAACTTTCTTATACTTAAACAAATTTTTTATATTATCTTCTACTAGGACTAATGTCTTTTAATTAGGAATAACTCATTAATCGGGCTCAGTTTCAGTACTTTAAATTCCTATAGAATGAAATATTTTTTATTAATTAATGTAGATTTCTAAAGAAGACAAGAATAATTAAACTTGACTTTAGCTGGGAAATGCACTCTGCCGCTCACTATGTGACTAATTCTATTGTAATCTTCACTCTGTCGCTCATTGCGTGACCCCACCTTATAGTCGTACTATCGCCTCATAAGAAACTTCCAGTTTGAGACTCAGACTATTGTATTATACCCAAAATACAGTCATATATTAAAGCTTCCAGCTTAAAATAAAACAACCGTTATATTCGATAAAATCTAAATCTTGCTAAATCTGCAGCTGTCTTATACCACAAATATTGTCTTATACTCTCCCAAACGTCTTCTACTAGCACTATTGTCTTACCGAATCACCGTCTTGTACTAAAAAAATTTCTTATACTCAAACTGCCTTATTTACTATTTTTATACTATTCTTACACTATTCTTATACTATTTTTATAATATTCAAATACTATTCTTATACTACTCTTATACTATTTGTATGCAATTGAGTACTATTATTTTACTATTTCTATATTATTCTTATACTATTCTTATAATATTCTTATACTACTCTAATAGCATTCTTATACTATTCTTATATTTTTACACTATTCTTGTAATTTTCTTATAATATTCTTATAATTTTCTTATACTATTCTAATACTACCTTTCTTATTATATTCGAATACTATTCTTATGCTATTCTTATACCTTTCTTGTAATATTCTTATTCTATTCGAATACTATTCTTATAGTATTTCTATGCTATTCTTATACTGCTCTTATATAATTTTTATAATACTCGAACACTATTACTTTACTTTTCTTATACTATTTTTATACTATTTAAATACCATTATTATACTATTTTTATATTATTCGTATAGTATTCTTAAAATATTCTTATATTATTCTTAAACATTCCTTGTATTATTCTTATACTATTCTTGTAATATTTTTATACTATTGTTATACTTTTCTAAAACTATTCTTTTACTATTCTCATATCTTTATTATAATATTCTTATACTATTCGAATACTATTCTTAAAGTTTTTTTTACTATTCATATACTATTCTTATACTACTATAATACTATTCTTATACCTTTTTTATAATATTCTTATACTATTCAAATACTATTCTTATAATATTTTTATACTATTGTTATACTTTTCTTATCCTATTCTTATACTATTTTTTTTAATCTACTTATACTATTCGTATACTTTTGTAGTTTTTAAAAGCTGAAGCTTTATACTATGCTAGGAATTTGGAACTAAAAAAAACTAACTAACATTTGATATTAAAACTTTCTTTTTATATCAATAACAAGGTCCTAACTAAGACTGTTGTCTAACAGCTTAACCTAAATTAGAGCGTTGTATCAGCAGCAGTTGCATATTAATAGTACGTTTAAACATACAAAAAGTATTTTGAGTAAACTGAAAATACGATCTCTGACACAATACTCAACAGTCAACGCTCTTATTTATGTTAGTCTTTTATTAAGACTACTATCGTTTTACTATCATGTCGGTCTTAAACAACGACTAATATTGCTTTATGTAAAGACTGGTGTATTATATTAATATATATCGTATTATAATATCAACCTTGCTGGACACAGCACACATTTCTATTAATCATACAAAACTACTTTGGCATTTTTTCCACTTCCTGTTATAAGTACTTGTACAAAATAAGTTATAAAAGCTCGATTTGTTTCTACAACAACCTCTTATGTATTTATTTTCTTTTCTATTATAGAAGACCTTACACAACGTGATGTCTATGGATTAACTTTGGAACATTTAATCACTATAAATCCACTCCAATCTCAATTAAAAATAGTTTATAACGTAAACAATAATTACTCAGTAATTGAATAAAATTTTCATTTACTTGCAACTTGCAACCAATAACAACAACAAAACAGCTAAAACACACAGAGAGAGATATTGGATATCAATGAAATGAAAGAATAAATAAGAAAATAAAACAAAAAAGAAAATAATCATTCCACTTCTCTATTCAGGGGATATAAAATCAGGAGATAGAAAAAAATAATGGTTAATAAAAGAACCGATAGATAGATTGATAGCAGTAGCGCACTGTGGCAGAAACTACTCGTACTAGAACAAAAGGACTAAACAAACTAGCATAAAACTTAAACATAATAAAAAATAAACTTAAACATGAAACAAACAATAACAAAAAACAACATGAATTTTCAACCATACACAATACAAACACCATCAATCCAAATGCTGCTCATGGATTAGAAAAAAAAATTAAAGAAATTAAAACAAAACATGTTGCAAGAACAAAAAGAAAAAACAAATCAAAACGACCCAGAGTACACTGATACTATGCAACATAATGGGTTAGCAAAAAACAATAATAGCATTGGCAAAAACTACAACAAAAATAAACTGTAAAGAATAAGAGTTTGTCATTGTTGTTGCGGCTGTAGCTGCTTGTAGCTGCTGTTGTTGATCAACAACAAATTTTAGAGCTTAACGTTCGAGATGAGATTGTTTATTACGAAATAAAAAGAAAAAGAATAGAAAAACAACAGCACAAATATGCAAAAAAAACCCAATAGCAATAGCAACAATATTCGAAACCAATAACAAAGGAAAACAACTAGAACAAAGATTTTTGAAAAAGGTCACCACTACTCGTATTAAAATCTAAATGTGTTATCACAAAACCCCTAAGAAAAGTTAGTTAAGCTGAAAATATTTTTTTAATTTAACTGGAACTGAAAAAGATTAAAGAAAAAATTTGTTGCAATAATGTATTTAGTTATAAGGATCAGGACAGCGAGCGGCTGATTAGCAAATCTTAAAAAGAATTGAGGGAAATTGAAGACTATGCCGAAAAATTAAGCTTTGCTATAAAGTAATTTTTGTAGCGGAAATCGTTCAAGGACTTGCCAAATGTGTTGAATTTTAAAATTTGAATTACAGCTACAATTGTGAATAGAATGCAGCGAAAAGCTATAACAACTTCCAAAATTATACAGACAAGCTCTCTGGCAAATGTTAATTCAGTCGGTAAAAATATATGTCCAGCTGCCCTATATCCTTTATTTTAAAAAGCTTAATATATAATTAAATAAGAAAAATAATGCAATGAATAGCGATAGAATTTTGCAGTATTGTATAATTTAACTCTTCGTGCAAGGACATGCCTGATTTACATACATATGCACTTGATTTTAAAAATTTATTATCAACGAGAGTTATGATCAGAATGCCAAGAAATCTTGAGACTACTTGGCAAATTACACAGCTAAGGTCTTTGAGAAGTTTCACTTCAATCGATTCAAGAATATAACCAGCCGCCATAAATCCTTTATTTTCCAACTTGATTTTTAACTACAAATATTATCATTAGCTATTGAAAAAATTGCATATTTCAAGTTCATGATAAATTTCACAATAATCTGTACAAGGACATACCAACCTTACGTGTATCCTTAATTGTAAAAACTGGGACTTAGCTAGAATTACAAACTCAAATCAACGAAAAGGGGTAAAATATTATTCTTATATTATGCATTTAGGTAATTTGTGTAAGGATATGTCTGTCGGCCATATATCCTTGATTTAAAAAAAATCAATTTCTGCAACAATTATGTTCAAAATGCAAAGAAAGCTTGAGACTATTTTAGAAATTGCACAGTTAAACCCTTTAGGACATTTCTATTTTATCTATAGAAGGATTTGGCAACATCTTATTTATTTGAAATTTAAAAAATTTATTATATTATGATTACAATGAACCAAAAACTGGTAACTATTTTTAAAAATATGCAAATAAGTTTTCACTTTAATTGGTGCAAGGACACTTCAATATTTGTGTTTAAAATGCAAAAAAAAAACTTGTTAATATTACAGAAATTACACAGTTAAACTCCTTTGAATCTTCCATTTTAATTAATTCAAAGATTTGAAATTCTCATTTATTTGAAATTTTAAAAATTCCGTACATTATGATTAAAATGCAGTAAAAGTTGGTAACTATTTATAGAAATATGCAAATAAGCTGTTGGGAAAATTTCAGTTCAATCAGTGCAAGGATACTCTTACCTCCCATATATCCCTTGTTTTTAAAAACTCACTTTCAGCAACAATTATGTTTAAATTCTCATAAAGCTCATGGCTATTAAAGAAACTATATGCTTAAACAATTACGGATCTTTCATCTTAATTTATTGAAGGATATAACAGCATCTCATTTATCAATAAAATGCAGTAAAAGCCGACAAAAATTTGTGAAAATATACAAGTAAGCTGTCTGGTAAATTTCACTTCAATCAGTGCGAGGACACGCGTACCTCCCATGTATCCTTTATTTTTAAAAACTCACTTTCAGCAACAATTATGTTCAAATTGCAAAGAAAAAGTGCGACTACTATAAAATTTTTATAGTTAAACTCTTTTCAGTTTAATCTACGCAAGGATATGGCAACATCTTATATATCTGAAATTTTTAAATTTTATTATATTATGATTAAAATGTAGGAAAAGCTGACAACAATTTGTGGAAATATGCAAATAAGCTGTCGGGTAAATTTCATTTCAATAGGTGCAAGGACAAGCCTACCTCCCATATATCCTTTATTTTACAAATTGATCTTCTGCTAGAACTAGAATCAGGGATTACTTAAACTATCACTACAAGCATTAGGTTGAATTTTATATTTGAATTGTTTTAAAAAAATTAAATCTTAAAAAATTTATATTGATGTTGCATAAAACATTTTCCATATGACAATATTGTTAATATAGTTCCTTTTTCATTTCATTGTATTCTTTAGAAACTTGTTAACTTTTATGCTGGCATTACAAGGGTTAAGTACACACCACATTATAAATACTGGACTATGTTTAAAAAAACTTTAATTGCATTAACCAAAACCCCAAAAATTGTTCGCTGTTATTTTTGTTTGTCTTCCACAAACCTGGCATAGACTTTTTAATAGTCTAATAATTTATACAAAAGTAAAAAACAAAACGCTTGAAAAAAATTCCCACAAAATTCATAAAAAGTAATCAACGAAAAACAACACATTCACCCCTGAAAGAAACACACACACACACACACACATGCATGCACGACATTGTTTTGTCAATTACTGTAGGGTATGATATGATCACTCATAACTGTCTGTTATCTATACATTCTAGTTTGTCTAAAGCTTGTTTTATTTTCATTTTCGTTTTTGTTTTTGGTTCTTGTTTTTCTTTTTGAAGCAAACTTTTTTATCAACATATTTTCAACCATGTATAGCAGCAGTACATCATGGAAACAAACTAAAGTAAGAAGGAAAAAAAGACAACTCGGAGAACTCTTTCGAGCATAAAATGTTGTCCTGTATGACAGTAAATATTTTGCTGGTGGAAATACTCGTACAACGACAGCGACAACATCAACTCTTTGCTGCTTGCTAAGCACAGCAGCATGTATTTCAATTCCATTACAGGCAGTGGGTTGCTGTCGCCTTCTTTTACTTACATACATACATGCTGTTTGCTAACAATTGTTGTATGAATGCTTTTAGTTTATTGTTGTTGGTAACTGGCCGTGTAGAAATTTGAATGCATACAAATCGTTACTCAGTCACCCAGGCAGGCAGTGAGGCAGTCAGTCAGTCTGATGCCGAGTCAGTCTAGTTTTATTTTTTCTTTTTTCTTTTTCAGTGTGAATTATCATGCTGGAAAACATTGCCAATACCACTTTCTGTTGTATGTACTTCATTATTTGGATTTTAGTGTCTTTTGTTTTGCCATATATTTTTGATGTTTAATAAACTGAGGGCGCAGATCATTTTTAAACCCTAAAAATAACAACGAGTTGAATTGGCTCTATGCAGAAGTTAAATTATAAGTTTTATTTTAGTCACTCAACTCAAATGTTTATTTTTAAATTTTAATTGCGTTGCCTAAAAGTATGCTGTAGTTTTTTGTTAAGCGAAATGTAAGAGCAGATATCGACGGCTGAAATTCATGCCCTTATTCTGTTCGACGTTTTGTGTCGTCTTGTCTATAGACGGAAAAAGTCGCTGTTTCGATTCTTTAAGACAATTATAACTTATTGTCTATGTTAAAAGGGTTGTAATGCTAAAAGCAATTGTTCCAAACTATTGGACCCAAACATATTTTTTCACTTATTTTTGATACCATGCTATAATTTAAATAATTAAATTTTTAGGTTTGAAAAACATGGTAATATTTTTATTTTTCCTTATCAAACACTGCAACCATTATAAGGCATTAACATTGCCTTGAAATCTAGTACTTACAAGATTTCGAGCTGAATCTAGCTGCTTTTCACTTTAGTCCACATGAAAAACGATATCTCATTTGCCAGTAGATTTGTAGAAAATCTACTCAAAGTTAAATATTTTTATTTATTTTTTACTGCCCTGTACAACATATTTATATAAAAAATTAGTGAATTAGCTACGGTCTGCTTAAAAAGGTGTGTGAATTGGCTACATTGCCTTTTTTGGAAATTTTCAGTTAATAGATTTTGTTTTGGATAAAAAACCTTGATAAATGTCTATAGATTTTAATAAAGATTTTAATTAAAATTTACTGAATTTTGCGCTGGTGTAATGCCCATTATTTCTACAAACAGGTAGTCTACCTAAGATTTTTACCTACAAGTTTGCCTTATAAAATTTTACTTACACGATAGATATCTGTACACTAATAGATATCTATGGGTACAAATAACGGGCATAAGTACCCATGTTAATTAAATTTTTACTTTTGAAAAACATGGTAATATTTTTATATTTCATTAGCAAAGGAAACAACCATTTTTTTAATAAAAATCATTTATAGGTTACTCATATTGTCTTGAAATCCAGTACAGTGTGTGAATGAGCTAAGTCGACACTTTTTGGGTTACAGTTTCAGATTAAATTTTGGACAAAGGACATTTTCTTGGAAACGAAATCTTGAAAATTTTCAATTAATTACCGCCTGTTTGTGTAAGACGTTTGAGTTAGAAATCTTGGCGTTTTTGTAATAGATTAAAGAAAAGTTGCACAAGTTTTCTTTAGTCTATTACAAAAACGTCAACATTTCTAACTCAAACGTCTTACACGAACAAGGGTTAAGTACCCTGTTTGCAGAACACAGAATGCTGACTTGAGTGGAAAATTAATATGAAGAGCACTCATTTCTTTGAGTGACTTTCATAAAAATCTTCTAGACGAGTCGCCTGCCTGACTTGTGGAAACAAGGTATAATTATTTACATTGCTTGTCGAATATATTATCCCCTGTTTCCTCAACACAAACGGTTGACTTGAGTAGAAAATGTATATGAAAAGCTCTAATTTTTTTGAGTAATTTTTATAGAAATTTCCTAAACGAGTCGTCTGTCTGACTTGTGGAAACAAAAATCCCAGAATTAAAAAAAAAATTTAAACCAAAAAACGCCAAAATGAAAATCGTCAAATCGAAAAAACACCAAAACTAAAAAAACGTCAATACTAAAAAAAATCGCCAAAAAGAGACAAGCGCAGTACGGAACCCTTTATGTGCGAGTCAAAGTCTCACTTTACTGAATATATTTATTTTATATTTGTTTATGGAAATTTCTAGGAGGCTCTAGTCACACTCATTCGGTCGGTCGTTTTTTGCACAAATCCATTTAGTATAACGTTATTAATTATAATATGAGATATTATCCGAGATATTATCTCAACAAATGTCTATGTATAATCCATCATTTGGTGAGTATAGTCCTAGACCCCATTCCTATATTTAACCTCTGAAATTATATTCATTCAGTTTATTAGGATTGTTAAACGCAAAATAGGCTCTGCTAAGACTTTTGGTTTTTAACTCTGCTAATTAAATTTCAATTTATCTTCATACACATCTAAAACAAAAAAACATTTTTTTGTACATATTACAACGCATGTAAGTTTTGAGAAACAGGCCCCATGTCTTATAAAATTAATTCTAAGAAAAAACTAATTAAATAATGAAGTCAGACCTTAGGTGTTTGATCTTCGAGCCACATTGAACAGGGTAGTGGTCCCACAGGCCGCATTAACACATTTCATATTTTTTTTAGCCCGAAAATAGGCCGAAAAAACCATGCCTCTTCACGCTGTGAGCTTAATAGCAATCATTTAGGTTAGAAGATTTTAAGTCTTTTGAAAAAACAAAAAAAACATAATTTTATATTTCACTGGCTACACAATTAAGCCACTAAATTGAATTTAAAAGGAACTCTTTTTTTTAGTATAACAAAAATACAAAAATTTTCATTGTGATTTCCTTATTCTAGTTGATGCCATTGTCATCTATACCAGCTGCATTATCATCATCATCATCATCATCATTATCATTCTCATCGACATTGTCGTATCGTTCTTATTGTCTTTGTTGGTTAAAGTAACTTCGAGTTTTGAGGTTTTGTTTAGTGTATTTTCAATCCTTTTTATTAATACTTACTTTGTAGTGTTGTTGTTGCCGCTGTTACTTGTTTGTTTTATAGTCCTTGTATTCGTTCATTCATTCAGTCGCTTTTCTTCTTCAAGTGTTTTTGTGTTTTCCGTTTTGTTGTTTGTGTTTTATTTTAATTTTTTTTTTTCTTAAGTCTTTGCGTTTTTGTCAAGTGTTTTTTGCTCAATTAATGCAATTATATAAAAATTCTCTGTTTCTTATGCTAATTTAAACTTAATCTGTTTCGCAGAGTGTGTTTTTTTTTGCTATTTTCTTCTAAATTTTTCACTTTCTTTGGAGTTTTTAAACATTTTTATTGAATGGAACAGGATGCTGTTAACTTTTTTGTTTATATAAACATTCAGCAAAAGGATGTTAAATATAAATAAGGAAAATCGTTTTAAATTAAATGAAATTAATTTATCTTCATAGTTTAACTAAAAAGTGTTAAAGTTAATTTGTTGGATAGGATTGCACTATGATATATTTAAAGCAATCTTTCAATTTACTTCGATTAATGAAGAATTTCATTCCTAAATAAGATGAAACTTTTCCAAAATCACAAGCTTCTAACGACTGAATCCGAATCTAAAATAAACAAAAAAACATATTTTACAATGCATATATATAATGCGTTTATCACTTTAAATCAGTTTGAATATTTTATTTTGAAATATCAAGGATATATGACAGCTAGTTATATCCTTGCACCGATTGAAAGGAAATTTACCACAGAGTTTAACAGCATAATTCCGTAAATAGTTGCCGAGTTTATTTACACTCCGATCATAAAAGTAGCTGAGAATAATTTTTTTTAAAGCAGCGATATATGGAAGAAAGGTATATCCTTGCTTCCTATTAACATAATTACCAAGTGGCGTTAATGTATAATATTCAAAAGTCCTGTCAATTTCTTTTTGATTTAGGAATTTTTACTAAGATTTATTTTGTAATTAAAGGATATATGTGAGGAAGCCATGCCCTGCCACCGATCAATATAAAATTTACCATACATCTTGATTGTCTAATTTTGTAAGTTGTTATCGGGTTTCTCTTCACTTTTCTAAAAATGTAACTGAAAATTAACCTATAACGTTAAGCATATAACGAGGTTTCGCATGTCCTTTTATTTACTGGAGTATTTTTTTAATAGTTTAATTGTGTTATTTTGAAAACTGGCACAATATATATTTATATGCATTAAGATCATAATTGTTGCTAAGACTCAGTTTTTTATAATAAATGATATGTGGCAGCTAGTCATATCCTCCCATCGATTAAGATGAAATTTGCCGGAAGGTTTAACTGTGTGATTGCCAAAAATAATTGCTGAATTAATTTACACAAAGATCATAAAAAAGCTACAAATAATTTTCTTGAAATCAAGTATATATGGGAAAAGGGGATGTATATCCTTGCCGTAATTATTAGGCAGCCTTAACCTAAAACGTTGAAAAATCCTTCTGATTTCCTTTTGTTTTGTAATTTTTGCTGAAATTTAATTTTTTAAATAAAGGATACATGGGAGGAAGCCATGTCCTCCCACCGATCAATATAAAATTTACCATAAATCTAGATTGTCTAATTCTGTAAGTTATTATCGGGTTTGTCTTCACTTTTATTAAAACTGTAACTGATACTTTAATATTAAGCATATAAAGGAAGATTTGCATGTCCTTTTATTTACTGAAAAAGAATTTCATAAAGCGCTTGTGTGTTATTTTGGAAACTTGTACAACACTTATATTCATCATGATAATAATTGCTGCTAAGAATCAGTTTTTATAATAAAGGATATATGGAAGGTAGGCATATCCTTGCACCGAATAAAATGAAATTCGCCAGAAAAATTAACTGTGTGATTCCCGAAATAGTTACTAAATTTATTTACACTCAGACCACAAAAGAAGCTAAAAAATCAATTTTGGGAATCAAGGATATATGGGGAAAGGTATATCATTGCTTCCTATTGACACAACTACCGGCCAACCTTAACGTATCACTTCCAGAAGTCTTACAGGTTTCCCGTTGTTTTGTAATATTTGCTAAAATTTAATTTTTTTAAATTAAGGATACATGGAAGGAAGTCCTGCCCGATCAATTTGAAATTTACAATAAATCCTAATAGCCTACATCTTTAAATAGTTAACAGTTTTCTCTATATTTTTAAAGCAACAATAGCTGAAAATCAAGTTGCAATATTAAGCAACTTAGGATGTATGAGAGGTGGGCATATCCTTGCACCGCTTAAAGTGACATTTACCAGAACCACGAATGTCTAGATATATATTATATATACAAATTAAAGCTGCTTTTTTCAATTTTTAAAATTAAGGATATATGGGAGGACGGCATATCCTTGCAATTATTAATACCAAATTTATCACAGAGATCAAACGTATGATTAGTTGAAATCTTTCTCTCGATCTTTTTCATAATTTTAGGTAAAAAAATACATTTAAAATTAAGGATATACGAGATGTGTGCATGTCCTTGCGCCGATTGAAATACAGTGTACCAGAATTTGGAGGTGTGTCATTTTGAAAATAGCTAAGAGCTTTCACTGCATTCGAATGATAACTACATATTACATTAATTTTTTAATATTGAAGATATGAGGGAAGTGGGCATATCCTTAGAGCATTTGACAACAAAAATTAGCTGCCCAGTTCTGGCAACAGTTACAGCTTTTTGGCGGCATTTACGTTAGATAGGAATATATATATACATATTTGCGCCGCCCAAAATCAAGATGTTTAGCTTATTTTAGAAATTATTACAAGCTTTCTCTGAATGGTCAAGAAAAAGGATATATGGCAGACAAACATATCCTTGCACCGATTACCAAAAAATTTACAAGAATATATAATCGCTTGATTTCACGACTATTTACCAGCTTAAACTTTTTTTTAATATTAAGGATATATTTTACAGATCTTGATGCTGTGCTGATCACAAGGATATTTAGCATAGTTTTAAAGAGTCCTAAGAACTTTTGCATCATTTTATAAGTAATTTAAGGTGAAATAATATTTCACTAGATTGGGAAACAAAGATTGTGAAACATTTAATATGGATGCCACAAGAAGCATTTAAACATAAAAATGTTTAGTGATTACTATCGATTTTTTATCAGAAGAGAAGATGTACTATATCATTTAAAGTCAGGGCTAATGTTGGCACTTGATACAGTGCCAGAAGCATTATTTAGAACCATAAATCTGTGAAAAAGTACAATTACAAGTACATGTATATTTTTCATGGTCAAATAAAAAATAAAACCCACTAGAAACTGAAAAAAAATTATAAAACCCTTTTAAAAAATATCACATTTACTACGCTGATATATTTTTGCATTATTCTATTCTATTCACCTGTCCACAAAAAAATATCAAGGACAATTTCTGAAAAATACTTTTACCTAACAATTCATAAAATATTACAAATCTATTTTAAAAAAAAAATTATTTCTTTTCTAAAGCCAAAGGAAACAAGCCAGTATTCAAAATTTATCATGTGACAACATGTTTGTGTATAAAAGATTTGTCCTTTCTACCTTTTCTTTTCACCGTTGCACATGCATAAGAAATTCATGTTGAGCTTCGGGGAAAAAATCCTTTAAAACTGTGTATAGAATTCGTATCTGTGCAAAACAATTCTGGTGGAAAAACACATCTAAGTTGAAAACAAAGTAGTTAAAAAGATAACAAAAAAATAAGTAAAATATTGAAAAAAAAAATATATATACATATTAAAAAACACACAGTAAATTTGTATACACTGACTGCGTAAGTCATATAAAACAAACGAGAGTCTGTAATTTCGTAGAACAGTATAATAATAAAATATAATAAAAATTTAACATATTTCTTTAGCATACAATAATAATACCATACACATACATGTGTAAATGCGAGAGCAGTCTATAAAATTACTTAGATATTCAAAAGAGTAATTTCTCTCAAAAAGTCTAATTAAAATTTCCTTGCTTCCTGAAGAAAATCACATGATTTAAAATAAAAATTTCATTTCTAAAATAAACATTAAGAAAATATGTATTGCAATTAAGCCTGACTACAAATTATTTGTGGCATAAATAAAAAATCACTCTACATTTTCAATTAATTTGAAGTATTAGATATTGAAATATTAACACTTTTAATAAAGCAACTTGCAGAGCAACTGCTCTGTTTTAGTTACTACTAGATTTGCAACACATGTATGGAACGTGGCTGAATCATTTATAAAATATTTCCATCTCGTTGTGTTTATTGTCTGGTCATGCCTTAAAGTATGCAATAAAATATTTAAATGAACAAAAAAAAGCAATTTTGTACGTATGATTAATATCTGATGTTAATTTAAGAAAATACTCATACGTTAATTTCATAGTTGTCAGATATGTATGTATGTATTAGTGATGTAACGAATGTCAATTTTTGATATTCGCGAATACGAATGCGAATATTTCAAACGATATTCGCGAATACGAATACGAATACGAAGGTATGTATATAGGCCCTATATTATAAGGTTTCCAAAAATTAATGAACAGTATGCTTTACAACACTTTTTTAACAGGTACTTTTATAAAAAAAATTCATTTTTTTAATTTTAAACTTTCTTTAAAAATGTCCTTTTTACAAAAATTTAATTTTTTAAAGGTATTTTTTTTAAATAAAGTACTTTTTTACCTTTTAAAGTACTTTTTTACTTTTTTAAGGTACCTTTTTTAAAAGGTAGTTTCTTAAATAAGGATTATTTTTAAAATGTACCTTTTTTAATAAGGTACTTTTTTTAAGAAGTACACTTTTAAAGTGGTGATATTTAAAAAAAAAATTCATTTGTAATTGAGGTACTTTTTAAATAATAAATTTTTTCATAAGGGTACCTTTTTTAATAAGGTACTTTTTTTAAGATGGTACTTTTTTAAAAAGGCCCTCTTTAAGAAGGTAGTTTTTAAAAAGAAAATTTTTTTAAATGTAATTTTTTTAAAAGGTAATTTTTTTTAATGGTATTTTTTTTAATTTACTTTTTTAAATATGGTCCTTTTTTAATAAGGTACTATTTTAAATAAAATTTTTTTTTAAAGGTACCTATTTTAATAAAGTCCTTTTTTAAGACGGTTCTTTTTTAAAAAGGCCCTCTTTAAGAAGGTAGTTTTTAAAAAGAAATTTTTTTTAAATGTACTTTTTTTAAAAGGTGATTTTTTTCAAAAGTATTTTTTTTAAAAGGTACATTTTTTAAATATGGTCCTTTTTTAATAAGGCACTTTTTTAAATAAGATACTTTTTTAGAAGGTACCTATTTTAATAAGGTACTTTTTTTAAGACGGTTCTTTTTTAAAAAAGGTCCTCTTTAAGAAGGTTCTTTTTAATAAGAAAATTTTTTTAATATACTTTTTTTAAATGAACTTTTTAAAAATTTACTTTTAATACGTTATTATTTTTAAAATATACTTTTTACAGTTACTTTTTCAAAAAACGTACTTCTTGCAATATTTGCTATTTTTACAAAGGTACTTTTTCAAAATTTATTTTTTTAATGATTTCTTAGAAGGTAATTTCTTCTAAATGGTACTTTTTTATACGTATTTCCTGGTACTTATTTAATGGAAACTTTTGATAATTTTTCAAAATGTTCTTTTTTGGGTAATGGTATTTTTCTTAAAATCTTCTGCTTTTTGAAATGTGCTTTTAATAAAAGTACCTTTGATTAAATATTCTTCTTTTAAAATTTAATTTTTTTAAATGCACTTTTTTAAGGTACCCTACTTATAAGACTTTATAGTACGTACGTATATACTTTTTATATCATACTTTTGACAAAGGTATTTTTTCAGACGTCTTTTTTAGAAAAGGTACCATTTGACACACACATTGTAATAGGTACTTTTTTAAAAGGGGGATTTTCTAAGTGTCTTTTTAAAAATATGGCTTTTTTTAAAAAAAATTATTTCTTAAGTAAATACTTTTTCAAGATACTTTGCATTTAAAAAAGAAGTTTTTAAAACGATCGTTTTATATTTTAAGAAAATTTACAAAAAAGACAAAGTAATTTTGTTGAAAATGCTTTTAAAAGGTAGTTATTCAAAAAGATGATTTTTTTAAAGTATACTTTTAAAAGGTACTAATTTTAAGTAAGTAACATTTTATTGACCAAAATTTTAGTCTGAGCGCTCAAAACACATTTATAGTGCAAAGCAGAAGACATGGAATAATTTAGAGTTGCTATTAAATGTTATACGATCATTAGCAAAGCTAGTGAGCATGTTTTATTTATCGTAAACCTTGTCAACAAGAAACTTTAAGGCTGCCTGCCTTAAAAACAAAGATGTTGTGCTTTAAACTAAACATACAGACACGTGCTGCCATTTTAAATATATATTTTGACGCGTCATGTGGTTTTTAACTGTAACAGTATTAAAAAATAAGAAAAAAAGATACGCACACACACAAACTTAGATACTTTTACATTTTAGTGTTTACATTGAGAGTGGGATAAACAAAAAACGGAAAAACGAGCACACACACACACACAATTGCCAACAAAACATTACCAAACAAAGAACAAAAGAAAGACAGCACAATTTCATACACCTTTAACGATAACTTCCGCCGTCATATGAAAAAAGTAACAACAACAACAACAACAGCGTTTGTACGTATGTATGTATGTATATGACGAGAGTTTCTCCAAGTACTTTGTAGTAACGCCAAAGGCTGATGTTATGTTCACAAACACACCCACACACACATTTGTATTTAATGTTAGTCACACGTAAATAGATCTTTGCAATTCTTGTGGAAGAAAAAATTGCTAAAATCTTGTCTTGTTTTTTCGTGTATATTTCGTTGCTTTTATTTTGCATTTATGGTGGTTCAGATGTGGGCTAAAAATTTTTCATTTGTTGGTATAAAAACATAAAATTTTTTAAAACTTTATTTTTTTTGTGCTGGCAAACAGCTGCAGTTGTAGGAGCATTTTTAATTTTAGTTTGTTGTAAGAAAGATTTTTTAAACTTGGATTTTTTTAACGAAATATAAAAAAATAAATATATAAAATATATATAAAGTTTTTAAATAAGCGGGGTAAAATAGAGGGAGCAGAGGTACAGTTAATTAAAAAATTAAAAAAAAAACAAAAACTTACTAAATGGCTTGAGCAGTTGATAAGTGTTGCAAGGGACAGATACAGTTGTATGAAGTGGGCTCAATGTACATATTAAAGTAATGTATTGCTGCTGCTCGCGATTTCGATATCATTTGCACTTAATTAATAGTGAAGTTTAACCTAATAAACATGCGTCTGAATCAAAAATGTTTTCATGAGTATTATTCAAGCAAATGTTTGCCAACTGTGAACATAACACACATTCACATTATGTGTGAATGAATATGGAAAAAATTGTATGTCCTTGCCGAAATTGATACAATTACCGGCTGGCCTTAACCTTTAACGTTCAGAAGTCCTGCTATTTTTTTGTAATTTTTACTGAGCTTTAAATTTTTAAATAAAGGATATATTGGAGAAAGGCATGTCCTGCCACCGATTAATATAAAATGTTCCATATACATATCTTAATTGTCTAGTTCTGTAAGTAGTTATGGGGTTTCTCTAAATTTTTATAATAACTGTAACTAAAAATTAAGCTAATGTAAAGCATGTAATATATGCATATATGTATATATGGAGGAAAGGTATATATTTGCCCCTATTGACATAATTACAAGGCGGCCTTAACCTAAATCGTTAAAATATATTTCTGATTTCCTTTTGTTTTGTAATTTTTGCTAAAATTTAATTTTAAAAATAAAGGATATATGGGAGAAAGGCACGTCTTACCACCGATCAATATAAAATTTACCACAAATCTTAATTGCCTAGTTCTGTAAGTTTTTATCGAGTTTCTTTTAATTTTTATAAAAACTGCAACTCAAAATCAAGCTGTAATGTTAAGCATATAAGGAAGTTTGGGACGTGCTTTTATTTACTAAGGTAGAATTTTTTATAGAGCTTAATTGTGTTATTCTGAATATGTTCACAAGCTTTTTATGCATTAATATCATAATTGCTGCTAAAACTTATTTTTTTGTAATAAAGGATATATGGTAGCAAGTCATATGCTTGCACCGATTAAAGCAAAATTTACCACAGAATTTAACAGTGTGATTGCCAAAATAGTTACTAATTTATTTACAATCAAATCATAAAAGTAAATTTTTGAAATCAAGGATATATGGGAGAAAGATTTTATTATTGCTTATTGTTGAAATAACTACCGAGTGACCTTAACCTACAACGTGTCGTGTCTGTCGATTTCCTTTAAGGTTGTGATTTTTGATGAAATTAAATTTTTTAAATAAAGGATGTATGGGAGGAAGGCATATCCTGCTACCGATCAAAACGAAATTTAAAGCAAATCTTAATTGTTTAATTCTGCAAATTGTTATAAAAAATTTAAGTGAAAATCAAGCTGTAATGTTAAGCATATAAAGGCATGTCCTTTTATTTACTGAAGTAAAATATTTTAAAGAGCTTAATTGTGGTATTTTTGAAACTTGCACAAGTTTTCTATGCATTAAGATTATAATTATTACTGAAAACTAGTTTTATAATAAAGGATATATGTTAGCTAGTGATATCCTTGCACCGATTACAAAAAAATTTACTAAATATTTTAACAGCATGATTCCCAAAAAAGTTACTTAAATTATTTACACCATCTCATAAAAGTAACTGAAACTCAATTTTTGAAATCAAGTATATATGGCAGAATTAACAGGTGGAATTAATGTATAACATTCAAAAATCCCGTCAACTTCTTTTTAGTTTGTTAACTTTTGCTAAGAATTAATTTTAAAAATTAAGGATATATGGGAGAAAGGCATGTCCTGCCACCGATTAAAACAAAATTTAAAATAGATCTTAATTGTCTACTTCTGTAAACTGTTATCGGATTTTTGTTCATTTTTATAACTGGTAGTTGAAAATCAAGGTGTAATATTAAGCACATAAGGCAGTTTCGCATGTGCTTTTATTCACTAAAGTAGAATTTTTTAAAGAGACTAGTTGTGTATTTTGGAAACTTGCACAAGATTTATATGCATTAAAATCATAAATCTTGCTAAAAATTAGTTTTTTATAATAAAGGATACATGGGAGCTAGTCATATACTTGCACCGATTAAAATAAATATTGCCACAGAGTTTAACTGTGCAATTACCGAAATAGTTACTGAATTCATTTACACAAAGATCGTAAAATAGGTTGAGAATCAATATTGGAATTCAAAGATATTCATATAATTGAGAAAGGTATATCCTTGCTTCCTATTGACATAATTGCCGGGAGGCCTTAATGTTTAACTGTCCGCGAACAGCAGCCATAGTTAAAGATCTTCTTTAATTATTTTGAGGTCTTCCTTTCCTCTCACCCCACACCAATCTTTCGATATTAATACTCACTTAATGCCCATTTAAAAACACCCATTAGTGTCATTGAAAACCATTTTTTTCCAACTTGCCAACAACTCTGAAGGGCATAGAAAAAAGTGAGACACTTATTTTAAAACTCTTACTTTTTTGTACAATTCAATCATATATTTATCATGTATTACTTTAATCCACTGCAAGGTGTGGATACGTGTGTGTGTTAGAGTATTTGCATGTTAATTGTTATATGCACATGTGCACACACAAACACAAATACATATTTAGAAATTTTCAAATAGCATCTTTAAACAAAATATTAGAAGGTATAGTTTAGGCACCATTTTATAAGGGATTGTATTTCCATTCGTGTAACTAAAAATGTTAACAACAAATACATGTATGTATGCGTGTATGTGTGTTTACATTTTAAATACAACACCAAATTTACAGAAACACACACACGCACAGCAACAACTACCACAAGAGCAAAAAAAAAATTGGGGAAACATAAAACCTTTTTTCTTGCTGGTTGCCCGAGTCTTTTTTAGATTTTGTTGTTTTCATTTTTCCTTTTTGTGATATTTGTTGTTGCAACATTTAGTAAGGTTTCCTATTCTAAAGTTTTATTATTTTTATTTTGCAACCCATACTTCGTTCGACATGCAAAAATATTTTGTCAACTATCAAATTTACATTGAACAACAAACTTTTTTTATTGTATTACTCTCTAAACAAAATTGCAACAACGGTAACTATGAAAAAAAATACTAGAATATTTCATAATGTTTTTTTCTACCACACCTCTCTCTTTCTTTCTCTCTCTCTCACTCTCTCTCTAAGTCACTCATATAAAAACCAGTGATGGATACGTTGATCGTACTTTTGTAATATTTGATACATGAATAAATTTTTCCTAAATCCTTTTTAGAGTTCCGTAAATCTGTCTGTCACTGGCTGTTTTCTCGAGAATCGTAAGAGCTACGGACATAAAATTTTCTTTGAATATGTAAAACGTTGGCCGCTACAACAACAAATATATGACAGTTAAAAATTAAAGGGTATTCCAAAACGAGCAACGCAAAATGTTAAAATCCCATGTAATATACAGACAATTATATATAAGTAGAGTTGGGGAAAATACATGGGTTGCGGTATTTAAAATAAAAAATACAAAATACTTGCTGGTGATGTATTTAAAATAAAAATACAAAATACTTACACGTCATGTATGTATTTAAAATACAAAATACTTAAATCTTTTGTACGTATTTTAAATACAAAAAATAGAAACGAATTGTTAACCTCCTTTTTTTGAAGTCGGTTAAAAATACTTCCACATCATTTATACATGTACATATGTATTTAATAGGGTATTAAATCAATCTGATTTTTGTTTTAAACGGTTACTCACGCGATTAATTAATCCAGGGGGCAAATCGCTTCACTCAATTTCAGTTTTTCAATAGAGTTTATATGGAAATATTTCGTAATTTCGTTCGATAACGAGTGCCGTGATTTGCCCTCAGGTTTTTGTTTAATCGGTTAATAAGTGGTCAACTTGTGACTAATCGGTTCGCGGATTAAAAACAATTTTTACAAATTTATTAATTCCAATAAATAAAAATACATAAATCATTAAATCATCATTAAATTGTTTAATAGGTTTTAAAATCATTATCGCATATATCATAATGTTTTTTGGTTCTTCATTTAATTTTATTACAAAATTATATGGCAGAAGACACTGTTGACTTGTAAAATAAAATGCAGCTGACTGAAAATATTTCTTTGTTTGCATGAAAATCAATTTCAGAGAACAAATTCTTTTTTTCATAAAAAATAACATGCAAAGGTTTTAAGTCCACTTTTATTAGAAATTGAGATTTTAATGCAGTAATGTACAATGTGGTGATGCCAACTCTAAGTTTTGGTATAGTTATATTTTTTCAGCGATTCTAATATTTTGGTTCGACGAATGATACGTTATAAATTTATCAAAATGAAAACACCAACAATTTAATGTATTTTGTATATGTATTTTGTAAACTATGTGTTTAAAATACAAAATACAAAATTCTTGAATGTCATTTATTTAAAATACAAAATACAAAATGCTTCTACTTCATGTATTTAAAATACAACTACAAAATACGTATTTGTATTTTAAATACGTATTTGAAATACATGTATTTCAAATAGTGCCCAACCCATAAGTACTTGAAATTTTTAAAGTTAGTATACTTTTATGTGTACTGCAGTAATTAACAATGAAATTTACAAAATCAAAATTAAAATTAAAGGGTATTCTATCAGTTAATGTAATTTTTACTATGTATATACATATACTTCTTACATCTTGGAAACCATAAGAGGCAAGCTCTTGAAATTTTCAAAAAATCTTAAACAAACAAATCCCAAAATTAAAACGTCACCAAAGCAAAAAAATCGCCACAATTGGAAAAAATCGCCAAAACTAAAAAAATCACTAAATCGGAAACAACACCAAAAACGCTAAAGCTAAAAAATCGCTAGAACTAAAATAAATCGCCAAATTCGAAAAAAAAACTAAGCAAGACGCCAAAACAAAACAAAAGTTAGTGTGGTTTTATAGATACTGTATCTATTCAGGCTTTCAAGGTCATTCAATTTCTTTAAAATGTAAATAAAAGCGCCTAAAACAAAAAAGCGCCACAACTAAGAAATAATTTTTATCGGGTGCTTAAAATTTTTTTAAAATTTGTACTTACAATCGATTAGGCTAAAATTTATGTATAGTATTAGATATCGTTACCTTAATATAAAAAGGCCCTAAGTCATTAAAAAAATCAAAACTACAACCACGCCAAAAACAAAATAACACGCCAAGAATAAGAAAAAATGCCAAAACTACAACAAATCGTCAAAAAGCCGAAAAAAATTTTTACCCTTTGCTTAATTTTTTTTTTAATTTATACATCAGGTGATATTCCATCCCAGCAAAAAAGAGAATCCAAAAAAGTCATGAAAATTAAGAGTTTGCGATCTGAAAGTAGTGAACATTTCGATCCGATCTAATAATTTTTACATAGGGCTGTCGTTGCAAGAAGTTCTTTTTTTCGATGCCTGGTCACTGAATTGGAAGCGATATTAAAAAAAATCAATTTTTTGTGTTCTATGATAATATTTTCATCTAGGAAAAATGGTAAATAGTTACCTATTTTAACAATTCGTTTCTTTTTATACGAATTTAAACCCGAAACAGTGTTTTCATGTAAATTTAAGCAAATAACTTTTAAATTTTAAACTAAAATTAGTTCACAAATATCTTTGAAATACTAATTTTTTTTTTAATTCTGGTGAGTATTTTCGAACACTATCGAGGAGTTATAAGGTTTTGTATGACTAAAATAAGCTTCTATAAGGTTTTTTGCTTACTCTCGGCAAATTAAAAATCTTGATTTTTTGGAAGCAATGAAAATGTAGTTCCACTAGAATGACTTCAATTTTTTTCACTGGGATTATAAAGCCTAAATATCGTTTAGTATTACATATGTAGTATTTGTGAGGTACACTTTTGGTGTGAGAGTCTAAGTCGCACTTCATTGAATTTATTATTATTTAAAAAAACTTTAATTTTTTCTGTTCATTCATATTTTTTTTTTTTGTTTCTTTGTTTGATTTAATCAGTTTAAATTTCGTATTTTGAGGAAGTAAAATTATTTGTGATAAATTTTAAGGTACAAAGAATTCCAGATTTTGTAAAAATTTCGTTTCTAAACGTTTCAAATTTGTATGAAAAATAACGAAAATTCGTTTCAAAAAATATTTTTTCCATACAAATTTTAAAACGGAAAAAACGTTTCTATTTACAAAATTTGGCGATTAATTAAATTACAATTATGTTTGGGGTAATTGCTTTCTTGAAAATAACCAGCATAAGAAATCTACCCTTATTACACCAAACAAATATAATTTTAAATTTTAATTTTTTTTTTCTCGAATTATGTTACTGTACGATTAGAATGTTGCCTATTTTTTTCTATTTTATAACGGTGTAGATTAAACAAACTTAATAAATTGGAGTGAAAATTGTAATTCAGCACTTACAACGAATTTCACCAACTTGCTCGTATTTAAATATCAATTCATATTTAAAATTCATTTTTCCGTACAAAAATTAATGCAATTCGACATTTAAATATGGATTGATATTTAAATAGAGTTGTTGAAATTGGTCCTTAAAAATTCTTACGAACAAGAAAATTGCATAATAAAATCTACGAAAACAAGGTTAATTTAACATTTTTTTTCAGCAATGACTTTGCTTTATATATTTATGCTTTTTGTTAATTCAACATGATTTTCAATACCCCTTACGGAAAATTTTTTCTTGAGACATTTTTAGATTTAATTGAACTGTACACACAAAAAAGTGATATGAATGATTTTGTAATATTAATTAAAATATTTGTAGTATCAATTAAAAAATTAATTAAATTTTCACCTGTAAACAATTTGATAATATTAATTAAGTTTTTCCAGTCAAATTAATTAACACAATTAAAAATTTAATTAATATAATTAAATTTTTATTTGAAAATATTAATGGTGAGCACTTTTTTCTGTGTAGTGAATTTTAATCAGAAATAATTTCTTATTAAGGTTTAAGTTCAGTAATTTATATTCTTAATTTGAGTTTCTAAACAAGAGAAGAAAACTTAAACTAGACTTTATAGCTGGGGGAAATACCGATATTATTCTGTGCAGCACCCTAGTCTATCTACCAAAGGTAAATCAATTGTATACACAACAATCATTTCTTATATTCCGTTTCATTTAAAATTTACGTTAAATAGCTGATGTTCATAACAATCGCTACCCAAGCAGATATACCAGGCTGCTGATGAAGTGCGTGGCTGCCTGCGAGTCCGCTTTACCGCAACACGCTTTACTGAAAGCGATACAAATCCCCGCACTGATTTTAAACGCAGCTATTCTTATTCACTTCGCTTTAGCGAAACATCGCTTTACTGAAAATATCTTACGTTTTGTATGAAACTTACTTCGCTCTAGTGAAAAAAACACAATGACAAATTTATTTATTAGAAATCGATTCCATAACTTAAGTTTGAAAAAATTGTGCATGTTTTGTACGTTAAAAAATTAAATGGCAAAATGTATTTGTCCTTTTCGCTCTTATGTACTTTATTGTATTTTTCTATTGTATTGTACTGATTTTAAGCAGTACGCTTAGAAGTAAAAAATTTCACTAATCCGAACTACGTTTTAGAAAAAAAAAATCGGATAGTTGAAAAAAAATTGGATTTTGGTTATTTCCAGTAAAGCCGAACTGACTATGTGTATGTTGTTAAATGCTCGGACTGATTGTGTGGTTGTCAAGGCGTTTACCGCTGCAGCCACAACAATCTTAATTATTTATTAGATACATACTAAATATATACCATTATGAATTAAACAGCCAGAGACTCTACCAGGAATCTTACTAACGTTCCTCCGACTGCAAGTCTAATACACGGTCTACTAATGAGTAGCAGGAGTTTTCGACAACAAGAACAAGCCACACAACTGAGCACAACACTGCATTGTAGCTATGAACAAAGCAAATAAACTCCAAGACACTCAAATTTTATGTGATTTGAAATCAAAATTATTTCATGTTAGTTTTACATTGCTATTTTTTCTGCATCTACAACTATATTTCTTCAATCCAAAACCTTGTAATTTGTGTTGTTAACAGCTTGAAGAAAATGAGCAGAACCTTTTTATGTCCATTTGAGCGGTATAACGTTTGTTGTTGGACGTATAGTTACATAAAATTAAAATTCTAAGAAGTACATTTTTCTAAGGTGGCGCCGACTGGAGTGGTTTGTGCGTTGATTACAAAAATAAGGATCATGGGATCGAGTCCAGTGTCCAACAGAGTCATAATATTTATTTCGTTTATAATTTGTATATCACTAGCTTTTTAATAAAACAAAGGTAACACTCTAAGAGCAATCGTGGTATACAATCGTTGCCTGAGTATTATATCTCTTTATAAAAAAAAAATCTGTTAATAAAACAATTTCTTAAAAAAATTACTTCTTACCCTGGAGGTCAAAAGTGTACTTTAAATATTTCTTTCTGATATTGAAATTAAGTTCCCATCCCTGACACACACCCTTTCACCCTCTCTATCTCTCTCTCACACGCTTCTTATCTGAGATTAAAATGTTTATTGTTCTGCTTGAAGTATTTTTCCGAAATGGAAAGAGGGTCATATGATATGGCAGCACAAAGAAAATGGAAGAAATGTCACGAACGACAAAATGCACATACGTGTGACAGAGCAGTCAGTCTTAAATTACCGTTCCTTGAATTTTAGATCATTTCAGCTTAAATTAACGTTCCCTGAGTAAAATATCATTTAAGCTCTTTTTGAACGTTATTTAAAGAAATATTTTTTTAACAAAATATTTCACAGAGCAAAAGAGAAGAGAAAAATTACTCTTCGAATAGTGGGTGTATTTAAAACCTTTTGTATCACAAAACTTATCCTACCACCGTCTTTTATGTATGTCCCAGGCTACATATCTTCTCTAAAAGCTGTTGGTACATTTCATTTAAATTTTTTTCTTTTTGTATTTTAACGTGTAGTTATCTTTCTTTTTTTTTTTTGCTACTTGTTATAAGCTGCTTAAAAATGTTATTTTTAGTTTGCTCGCTCGAAAGCCTTAAGCTCTTGTTCTGACATCAACTTTCTCTACTCCATACTCGTACATTAAAATGGCAAAGCAACTTTTTGTGCATATTGCTGTCATTGCTGGTGCTTTCAGATTTTTATATTTACTTTTTTTCCTACACTTCTCTTCACAAGAGCAACCAAACTTTATATTTTATTTCGGCTGCTTTTTACATCAACTAAAAGCCAAAGTGGAAAAAAAATTTGGAAGAAGACGCCAAAATATGTGACTGCGACAATTGATAACAAAAGTTATTTTAGACCTGTATAATGTTCCATCTAGTGTATGAATGTTTGTACTCCCTTGCATGCAATTTTTTTATTTTCTTAATAAAGTTTAGTTATAAGAGAAGAGTAGCATTGCTCACGTGACCGTACGAAATAATTAGTGATCTGTCTGATTCACCACCGCCTTAATTGACAGCATGTATTTGAACTGTGCAGTTCACATCATCTCCGCATGAGATAATCAGTTTTTCAGGGTCCAATGATCCCCGAATTATATGGCACGTAGCGCCGTACTGTAAAAACCTCACGTTGTTGATGTCCAATCATCCAATGCTGGCAAAAAGAAGCCCGAAGATAACTCCTAATTTGATCAATTAGTTTTATAATTTCTAGGTGCACGCAAAGAAAAAATATGGTTGAGGTAACCATAATCAAACAGCAACATACAATGATTGAATTATATGGTTGTAGCTAAATCATATTATTGTCAATAGAAAAGCAAACTTTTAATAATATTATTATCTGAGTTAATAATAATATTATCAACAAAAACAATGACCTTTGTTACACCTAATCTTATTATTGTAAATATGACAACAGTATTGTTAGATGTGACTAAAGTATAATTGATACTCACCATACCATGTTCTTATATTATAATGATATTGTTAAATACGACAACAGTATTATTTAATATAATAATAATATTTTGTTTTTCAATCATATATTTATTGGTAGATCTCTTGTTTAAAACAGCTGTGCGTTAAATCCGAAATAAAAATAAATTAATATTGTTGAAATAAAATGTATATATAGAAATGAATACTGACATATGTGTGTATACTCGAAATACAGGCACGTCTATATAAAGAGATAAACATATGTACGTATGTATCTATATGTTTTTATTTGTCTACCCTTTTGTTTGTTTGTACTTTATTTATTTATTTAACACTACGCGTGCAATGCCGATAGCTTACAAACAAAACACTGAACTGACAGAAGATGTTTCTGAAAAAGATTTTTTTAAAAACTTAACGTAGTATGGTTTTGGATAACATTATATTGTTATTTTCATTATATTATTTTTAAATAATAACAAAAATTATGTTTCAGTCATAAATTTTTAACAAAACTATATTGTTAAACTCTAACCATATCACACTTTTTTATGATATATATATAATAATCTAATAATTAAATTCAAACATTATTTTGCTTACCGTAACAGAATTAATGTTTAAAATAACAATAACCTGTTTTCAATGACCACACATTTGTTTCTGAGAACATAATATTGTTATCTCAACTATTCTACAACCATATATTTTCATTGCGTGTGGTGTTGAGTATTTCATTCATCATATATGATATATATTATATATATTATGGGCGTAACTCCACCCATTTTTTTTAAATTGAGATTCTGTCTTTACATGTTTTTTAGGCGTTTACTAAGCTTTGTGCCAGTCTAATAAGAAGAAGTATATAGAATCAAATAAAAAAATTTTATGCGCGTGATCTCTCCTACTTTTTTTTGGCAATGGGACTCTTTCAGAGGAAACAAGCCTTTTTAAAATCAGTCTAACTAAGTATTAAGTCTAAATATGACATGGCACATATAACAAAATACAAACGAATTGTTTCTTGAAGTCAGTTTTGATTCATAGTATTTCAATTTGCTGGAAGTTGTTCTGTAATGAAAGCTCAATTTTACCATCTATAAATTTACAACAGTCTTGTCATTGTCACAATTCACATATTCCATTTGCATAAAAGTTACGTGTGTAAAGCAGAAATCTACATCAACTGATACCACACACACAGTAGACCAAACACAAAAGAACGCTGATGATGAAGGTTTAGTGGCTTTCGGAAACAGCTAGTTGTTCCGTTCAACTATGTATTAGTCAGAATATTTACAACTAATTTAGGGTTATTTGTTCATTAATTTTATTGTATATTTGAGTCTGGAAAGGTGTCAAATATAGTTATATGAGTACTGCGGTTTGTGGATACGCTCATCAGTTATTTTAAAATTTCTTTTTTTTTTATCGTGAGTTTTTTTTTTTTTTTTTGAAAGCGCGGAAAATAACTGAGTGGCGAACGTGTTAATAATTATCACATGTAATTTGGCCTACAAAGCGAAACGAACTTTAGCCCATTCAAATCATAAACATAGAAGCAAATTTTTATCGATAACTTTTCAATAATAAAAATTAATTACCAATAATTTCTAAAAGAAATTTGTTATGCATAATTTTTTTATAAAAAAAATTGTATCTTAAGCCTCGTACTCTGTTCACAATTTCGTGCGAAATGCTATCAAGCTACATATAAAAGTATTTGGTATGAAATATTTGCGAAATAAATTCGCGAAAGTAGTACTCTGTTCTTGTTGCGAAAAACACGTACAAAATATCTGGCTGCATGTTTTTCCATGCAAAATTAATCCGGCAATATTTAAGTTCTGCTGCGAAACAACATGAGCAGTGCTTTTTTCGCACGGAATTTTAACAATGTTGCATACTTTCAAGCAATAAAAGCGATATATTTATCAAAAAAAAACGCGAGTTGGGCTACATTTAGTACATGTCAAATTGTTCAAGCGAAATAATCAATGATACTGAAAATTTTTCACAACTTCGAGCAGAGTACCAGCCTTTAATCAGGAATTATTTCTTAATTGAGCTTGATGTTAGTATTTTCAATTATTATTGAATGAAATATTGTTGTATGTATTAACTAATGTGAGTTTCTAAAAAAAAGAAGAAAAATTAAACTAGGCGTTATTAGCTAGTGGAAATACCCATATTTTCCTGGGCGGGAAATCCCGGGAAATGTCTGCCGGATACTCCCCGGAAATTTTTTACATTTTTCCGGGAAAACGGGAAATTAAAAGTACACGTTATTTCATAAATATATAGGGCCATAACCATAGTCACAGAATAAAGTCGGTTCGTCTATATATAAAATGGCCTAAGTGACAGAAAAATTTATTTTCATTCATATAAAAAATTTGTTTTATAATCCTGTTTAGTTTAATATTAAAATTTTCATTTTTTTTTATTACAAAAGTTCACTTGAGTGATTGCATGACTAAATTTACACGATGAAATTGTTTAAGTTATCTTTTAAAGTTGATACTGATATTTAAACACTGATATCCTGCTTATCGATGTCGAAGGATCATTTTCATTGCAACAAGTTCATTTAAATCCAAAATAAATTCTAAAATTTTGTTTTTGTTTCAATTGTAACTGTAAGAAAGAAATAATTTCTTTGACACCGATAAACAAGCAGTAAAATATCCATTAAATTTTTTGTGATTTTCAAAAATATTATTTGTGAATTCTCAAATAGTTTTTGAAAGTCTGTGCATAAGGTAAGAGGTTTGTGACTGTTCAAAATTTGTGGTTGAGGTCTACTGATGATTTTTTACAGCAACAATGAAATGCATATAGACAACGCTGAACCGCCAGTAAATAAATTTAAAAATACGGAAATTTCATAAAATTGAAGTACTACCATTTCTGCTATTTAGTCTAACTACCAGACAAATTATTGTTCTATTCGAAAACTATATGCAAGGTGCATTTAATAAAGGCAGTTTCAGACTATAATACAAGTATTAATACTTTTATGGAAAATGAAACTCTGACATGTTGAGTTGTTTTTTGATGAGATTTTTGAAAGAGAAATAAAATCAAGGATAAATTTTCGTCAAAAGTATTAAATACTAATTGTATTTGAGTCTGAAACAGCCTTAAAGACTATTTGTTAATCACTATAACATAAGAAAGTGGAATACTTTGTATAAGTATCAATGATTGCAACGATCAAATAGAAGCTGTAAAAACTCTGAGTTGACAATACTCAAATGTATTATAAGTGGACGCTATTATTAAAACCCTGAAGGAAATATCTTAGGAGAAATAAAATGATTAAAATTAAAAATATTTAGACAGACTGTGACTCAGGGTATTTAAAATTCGGTGCAGCTGAGTATAGTACTGAAACTGGTTGTAAAATAGTTAACGATAAGAATCCTCCGGGAATTTTTTCAAGAATAATAAGAAACAAGCAAGGAAAGTTCTGAGCAAAATGATTTGAAAGCCTTGATATAAAATGTTTACTAATTGCAGTAATATTATGTAATAGCTATGTGTATTCTAATTGCTTGAATTCACTTAAAAAATTTTAAAAATGTATCTTAGAAATACTTTTGTATTAACTTTTATTTAAAAAGAATGCTTACACTAATAAGACAATCGAAATTTCACCAACTCTCATTTAATAAATATACTTAATTTAGAAAATTAGCTTTTCCCGGGAACGCGATTTTTTCATTCCCGTTTCCCGGGAAGTGCAAAAGTCCGGGAAATCCCAAACCCTAATCACCACTCATGTCTATCTACAGGGGTAGATATTGTTATTAAATCAGCTATTTAACCTAAATTTGTAATGAAATGGAATATGAGAAATGATTATATTGTGTATACAATTATTGGTCTGCCTTTGGAAAATATATTTGTAAGTACGAACGAGTAGCTCTACTAATTTTCAGTTTTTTTCCTCTTTTCATTTTCTACTCAGGTTAGCACGAAGTTACTTCGTTCTACCTAAGTACGTTTTTTTTTGCAACATAGTGATCTTAAGCACGATTAAGAAATTATTCCTGATTAATATTTAAACATTTTTATTAAAAAAATTAAAGGTATTCATTTCAGTTTTTTCTCGTTGGAAAAATGGAAAAATGTAATTTTTTACAACAAACACAGGAAAAAATTTGAAAAAAATTTTAAATTTTTTTCCTGTTTGTTGTCAAAAAAAATAAATTTTTCCATTTTTCCAACGAGAAAAACCTGAAATGAATACCTTTATTATTTCTATAAATTTTCTATTGAAATTTATTATAGTTAATCAATCTTTCAATAAACAAAATTTGCTGTCATCATCATGGGTTAATTTAGTTCGTATGAGAAGCATAAGGCTTCAATAAAGTTTCTCCAATAATTTATATTTGTACTTTATTACGTTTATGTTAAAACGTTTCTTTCTGCTTGTTCTTGAAACCTCTAAAAAACTTTGCTCTTCGTCAAGCGTGTGCTGGCTTGTCTTGCTGTTTCTGCTGCGTTGCTGGTTTATCATGAAGAATTTTTACGAAAAAGTTTTTCTATAAAAAAAAATTTATACATAAGAAATTATATACATAGCAAGCACGTTGACCACAAAACCAAAGGTCCTGGTTCGAGCCCGCTCTCCGGTAGTCATAAAAAATAACAAAACAACGTATTTTTCTGTTGTGTATTAGTCTCCCTTTGTATTAGTTGTTGTAGGAAAGGTCAAGTGATGAAGGAATAGACACTGGCCACTGAACTTCAACAGCTTCAGCGGCTTCTAATCCCAATGTAAAATCCTCCTTCGTATGTAAAATCCTCGTCCTCCTTCGTCGGTATTGTGTAGCAGAATCATCGGGGAAGTAAAATAACCAATAAAATGGCTACTAAGCACATCTTCAAAATTTAATACGCCTCATTGACAATAGAGGCGCTGCAACACTGCATTATTAAAGACGTGCAAAAAGTCCTCCAGGTCCTTCATCACTTATACTCTCTATCACTATCCCTGCGCTATCACCCTCTCCCACTATGTTCTCTTCAACTCACAGGTAGCACATTGTATTTCACCTAAGTGAGCTGGACTCTAAATTTCTTCCTTCCTTACCAACAGCCAGCTAACTTAACTAACCTAATCTAAATCAGTAGATCTTGTTATTGAAAATTTTTCAGTTGAAAACTTTGTGATCGATAAATTTTCTAATTTAATCGATAATCTTTTAATACAATAGTTTTTTAACTTATATGTAGTTTGTTTTTTGTAAGAAAGTTTTATAATCGATATTTTTCTATGCCAAGAATTTTGTAATTTATAATTTTTATTTCAAATTATATTCAACTATTAATTACAATTCATCCAGCAGCTAATAATTATAATTATTATGCTTTCTACTATTAAATTAAAAATTAATTATAATTGTTTCTTTTGTTGTTAAAATTTATAACTGCCATTACTATTAATTTACAACAAACGTTGGCAAATATGTTTTATGTCACACGAACGCACTCACACACACAAACACCCTTGTGTGCTATTCGCATTGCATATGCACTGGGATTCCTTCTATTTCATCAGTGTGTGTGTGTTTGAGTGTGTGTGCTCATTGTTTTTTTATTTTTTTTTAATTATTATTCTGACAAACTTAAAGTTCATTTAAATTGTTCACTTTTTTCCAACTGCTTGCTTGTCTTTATTATAAAGAATTCCAAACGAGCAGAAAGTTGTTGTCGTACCTTTTTTTCTATTTGTAAGTTATTTTCTGTATATGTATATAGTCTTCCTTCTTTTTTTTTGCATTGCAATTGTAGTTGTATAGTACTTGAAATGGTTATAAATTTATAAATGTCGCATATGTGCCACAGCACCTCCTGTGTGAACCTTAACGCTAGAAACTGTCTAACGAAAAAAACAACAACAAAAGCTGCATTCACAAAATAAATAAAACAAAAAAAAAACAAAACGCAAAGATCTACAGAGAAAACAAAAGCAAACAACTAAAAAGACAATCAAACATACGAGTACGCACACACACACACACACACAAGTATTTGCCACCAGGATGCAAAAAGACACTGGAGCTGAAGAATACAACGGAAATATGCCTTTAAATTACAACGGCGCAGAAAGAACTAAAAAGAAAAGGACTAAAAACTAAAATTTTAATAAAAAGCTGTAAAGAATACGAGTACACCAAGTAAAGCTTAATGCCCTTGTGAGAGCGGTATGGGAGAGAGTATAAGCGCGACACTGCTAACAGCATTTTTTTTAAAGGCTGCTGCTTTGCTCACTCGTGTCAGTTTGTCTGTGTGTGTTTTGGTTTCTTTTTACAATGACGCCAAAGTCGTAGAGTGTCGTATGTAAATATGAGTTTTAGTAAGTGAGTACGTGTGTTTATTTATTTGTGAATGTCATGAATTTAAAAAAAATAGGAGTGCAAGTTTATATTTAAAATAAAGATGCTGTGTGCAATTTAAGTTTATTCTTATTCGTATTTTGTATACATGGTGCTTTATTTTGTTAAGAAGCCTATTGGAAATTTTAAAGTTTCATAAAATTTTTATCCTGAGGGAAATCGATAGATTTCAAACCGAGCAGATTTCAAAAAACAAATTCCACTGCAAGATGACTTTTAAGGCTTTTTTATTATTTTCGAATGTTAGAATACTTCATTCGAAACTATATTCCACTTCACTATATCGTGCCATTTACGGAACATTTATTTGTCTCTTATTAGTTTTGTAAAATCGCACGATTTTAAATCGAATCGAAGCGATTGTATTTCCATTACATACCAGTATAACTTTAGAAAGCACACTTTTTTTATTGACAACAAATTTTTTTCAAAAAAGAATATTATCAAAAATATCTGTGTAAAAATATTTTGTAATCGATAACTTTTCTATAGAAAACTTTTATAATCGCTAACTATTCTATGGAAATCTTTGTTATCGATAATTCTACTACGAAAGTTTTTTTGTTATCGGGTTTTTGTTATGGATAACTTATCTTTAGATAAATTTTACTAAGTATTGTATCAAAATTTGTATCGGGTAATTTTTTTATAAAAAATTTTAATTACCGATAACTTTTCTAGAGACATTTTATAATCACTAGTCGTTATCGATAACTTTTTTATAGATACATTTTTAAATCACTAATTTTTGTATCGAAATCTTTGTTATCGATCATTTTTCTATAAAAAAATTTTGTTATCGGGGTTTATCGATAAGTTTTCTACAGATAAATTTTGTAATCACTAACTGTTCTATAGAAATCTTTGTTATCGAAAATTTTTCTATAAAAATTTTATGTTATCGGCAATTTTGGTATCGATACATTTTCTATAGATACATTTTTTAATCACTAATTGTTTTATCAAAATCGTTATTATCGATAATTTTTCTATATGAATTTTTTGTTATTGGGTTTTTTATCGATAGCTTTTCCACAGAAAAATATTATAATCACTAACTATTATATCGAAATCTTTTTTATATATAATTTTTCTGTAAAATATTTTTGGTATCGGGTTTTTGTTATCGATAGCTTTTCTATAGATTAATTTTATAACCACTAACTGTTCTATCGAAATTTTTGTTATCGATAACTTTTCTTTAGATACATTTTATAATCACTAGCTGTTCTGTGGAAATATTTGCTATCGGTATTTTTCCTGTAAACATTTTTTGCAATCGGCGTTTGGTTATCGATAACTTTTCTATTAATTTTAGAATCACTACGTGTTCTAACTATCAACATTCTGGTTATAGAAAAATTTATACATTTTTATTATAATATAATTTTAAGAAATCTTTGTTATTGATAATTTTTTTTAAATAAAATTTTTGTAATCGATATAGATAAATTTTAAAATTGATAACTATTCTAGAAATCTATATCTATAATAATAATAATAATTATAATAATTTTTTAAGAAAGAAGAAGCAAAAATATTTTGCTTTTAAAAAAAATATGTTTGGTAAGAAAACTTTTTTAATCGGTAACTTTCTATACAAAATATTTGTCATCGATAATTTTTTCGACAGAAAAAACTTTATTGTAGATAATTTCGCAATAAAATAATTTTGTGAACGATAAAGGAAGAAAAACTTTGTAATCGACAATTCTTCTATAGAAAATCTTTGCAAACTAAAACTTTTTTAAGAGAAACTTTCTAACCGATGATTGTCGTATAGATAAATTATGTAATCGATCATTTTTAGAGAAAATCCCTGCTTCCCATATTTTTTATAAACAAGTTTTGAAATCAAAAAGTTATCTTCATAAGAAAAATTTTATCGATTATTTTTTTTTAATGAAATGCACAAAATGCACAAATTTTAATTGAAATCTTCATGAAAATCTATACCGTTTACACCAACTTTTTTGACATTTATCAAGATTTTTTATCCGAAACAAAACTCATTAACTGAAAATTTTCCAAAACCAAAACCAAGCAACTGCAGTGTAGCCAAGTTATAAACCTTACTTACTAAGCAGACTGCAGCTAATTCACTCACCTTTTATATAAATATGTTGTAAAGGGTAGTAAAAAATAAATAAAAATAATATATTTTGATTACATATCCTACAAATCTACTGAAAAATTTGATTTCGTTTTATATGGGAAATCTATTAAAAAGTAGCTAGATTTAGCTCAAAATCTCGTAAGTACTAGATTTCGAGAAAATGTAAATGCCCTATTAAGGATAAGTATTTCCCAAGAAAATTTTATATCGAAAACTTTTCGAACTTTAAAAATAACGTTGCAGCCTATCGGATAATTGCTATATAGAAAACTCAGTAACTATTTGAGCGAAAAAAAAAATTTGAAACCGGTTTTTCATAAAAAAATTTTTATCGATCATGTTTCTTTAAAGAGACGTAATCGCTAATTAATGATACAAATTTGTCTTCAGAAAAATGTCTTCTTCAATTACTCTTGGTAGTGGTTTTTGCATGTATAAAAAAAATTTGCAAGCGGTAATTTGTCTGGAGAAAAATTTTATTTCGATATCTTTTATTAACAAATTTTTAAATCGATAATTTTTGTCTCGAAAAACTGTTAACATTTTTCTTTAAGAGGAAATTGTAGCCATTATTTTTTATTATGTAAAAGTTTAACTATCGATAATTATTTTGTAAAAAAGAAAGGAAAAGAAGAGGAAGAAAAATTTTTTATCGATAATCTTTCTTTTTATTATTATTTATTTATTTTCGTTTTTTTTTTTATTTTTTTATTATTTATTGATTCTTATCTATCTAGGGTTTTTCTATACAAAGTTAGCAATAACTTTTCACTGGAAAAGTTATCGTTATGGAAAATTTGTTTCAAAATTAGGAATTAATGGAAAATTTGCGCTATCGAAAAAAAGAAATATTATTAATCGACCTATTTTCTTCGGTTATCGATAAGCTGTCACCACAAAAAAAATTTGCAATTAAAAAAATTTTTATAGAATATTTTTATTGTTAACGATAACATTTCTCTTGGAAAATTTATGAAATCCGTCAGTGGTGCATATAAGAATTTTGTGAATGATCATTTTTTGTAGAAAAAAAAATTTAGTTATCAGTATTTTGCGTGTAAAAAAGTTGAACAATTAGATTAAAGACAAATTTGGTTATAAGATGATTTTTCTATTAGAAATTCATAATTGCTTGAATAAATAAATAAAAAATATGCAATTCAAAATATTATGCGAATAAAAATAATTTTTAATTAGTGTGATAGTTCTACTCAAGACAAGAAAGAGATTCTAGTTTATGTAAAAATTTATTTAATTGTTTATCTAAACAGATTTTCAATATTATTCCTATTGGCCCATTTTATGTGTACAATAGCAAAAGTTAGTGGGAGTCTTCTTCTACAGAAAAAGTAATAAAAACGTAAAATGAAATTTCAAAACAGCAAACAAAAAAATAACAAGAGCCAACAACTAAAAGACATGCAGTTGTATACTTATTTAAGTGCGGAACAAAGAAGCAAAAAAAAACGGAAATATGAACCATACTTTTATATTATTATAATTCTAGTTGGTAAGCAAATACGAAAGCGAGTATGTAAAGTTTGAATAGCAGTGGCGGCAGCAGCCCAACGCAATGACAACTAAACAGGCACGTTTATATACGTTGCCACTTTGCCAGGTTGTTAAGCGAAATAAAACAATTTGATATATAAAAAAATCGTATGTCAGAGACACTTGAAAAAAATCAAGAAATTTAGAAGATTTTGAAATTTCAAATAGTTTTTGCTTAGGCCAAGCTCAGCTTTTTATTTTATAACTGCAGTTTTTCCCCAATATATTACCCAGAAAATTTCTTTGTGGACATAAACATAACTTTTTCTCTCACTGCAGTCTCACTACTCTGGTAACTGTTATGTTAAGCTCGCCATTGTTGTTATTATTGTTATTGTTGTTGCAGTTTTTTTCTGCTCCCAATTTTTCGACTTCTTCTTGTTTGCCGCCGTTGAGGTTAAATTTGTTTAATCATAGAGGTGTGTTTTAATAGGAGTTACCAGTGTTTCAGTTTTTCCTGCCGCCATTGTCAAGGGGTGTAAAAGTTAGTGTGAAGTTTATAACACAGACACACGCACACACGACTGCACCAGCATTATTTGCATTTAGGATATTAGAAAGGAGAAAAAAACTTGCAAACTAGACATTGGCCCCAAATGGCAAAAGAAATGTCACAAATGCATTTAGTATGTTGAAGGTTTAAAGAAAGTGCAAGTTTTAATGATGAAAAAAAATGTTTTCAGAAATTTTATATTTAAAATTTTACGTTAATTTTCAGCTCTTTTTATAAAATATATGATTGATTTTTTTACAATGAAAGGCGTTAATGCAATTCTTTTAATGAAAAATTATTTATCCAGCGCTATGAAAGGAAAGCAAATTTTAAAAATTATTTCTCCAAGTTAAATGTTTCCTCCTCCTTGCAAGCAAAGCAGCAATATATTTATTCAAAACTTAACCAAACACTAGAGTAGAATTTATTTAACTATGCTGCAATATCCATTTTAATTGAATTTTTTGGAAAAAGATTCTTTATATTGTGTCCACTTTTCGTCACTAAATTTTGTCGAAATCTACTTTCGAAGGGCATTTAAATTGTCTCGAAGTCTAGTAGTTGCTGCGAGATTTCAAGCTAAATCTTGCTGCTTTTTGCTAGATTTTCCATACAAAACGAAATATAATTTGTCAGTAGATTTGTAGGATATGTAATCAAAATCTATTATTTTTATTTATTTTTTACTACCCTTTACAATATATTTATATAAAAGGTGAGTGAATTAGCTGCAGTCTGCTTAAAAAGGTGTGCAACTTGGCTACACTGCAGTTGTTTGGTTGTAGTTTTGGCAAATTTTCAGTATACGGTATAGATTTTCATAAAGATTTTAATTTAAATCTGCCAGATTTTGTGCAGGTGTGAATGCCTCATTTTAGGTAACACATATAAAAATGTTTTATTTAAGTGAAACTAAATTTTAATTTATTTATTGGTGGTTAAGCATTGTCTATATGAATTTCGTTGGTACTTTGGGAAATTATCAGTAGATTTCAACCAGGTATTCTGAACAGTCACACACCTCTTGTCTTATGCATTCACAAATAATAATAGAAATCACAAAAATACAAAAAATTAACGTAGTAGGCTTACAAACTTATACAAAACCCAGCAAATAATTTATATTCGATATGAATCTATTTTATTTGAAATACTACATTTAAAATTTCAAATGGTTTTTGAAAGTCTGTGCTTAAGACAAAAAGTTTGTGACTGTTCAGAATGTGTGGTTGAAGCCTACTGATGATTTGGTAAAGCAGTAATGAAATATACATATATAGACAATGCAGCAAATTAATTTCAATTAAAATAAACTTATGACAATATGTCAAATAATCAATTTCTTAATTGAAACTTAATTACTTTAAACTTTTTAGTGCTTATTTTTGAAGTCGTTTTGATTCGTTTTTTTATTTATTTTTTAATTTTTAGTGCAAATTTTATATTTTCAGGGGTCGTGGTCACGCCCAATTTTGGAAATATAAGTATCATCCTACATTTCTAAATTCAACATTGCGTCAATCTCAAGGCTCAAGTTGTGCGGCAACTTTCACAAAACTCGTTCAAGTAGAAGCAAGAGAAATATAATACATATTTAATTTTAATGGGCGTGGTGGCTCTGCCCATTTTTTCAACTTCGAGATTGTGTCATTACGAGAGCCTACAGTGTGTGCTAAGGTTCAAAGTAATCGGATAAGTAAAAGATCATAAAATCAAAGAAAAATATTTGTGGGTGTGTTCCCGCCCACTTTTTGAAAATGAAAAAAAAATTTAATACGTCCAAAAAATACTGAGTTACGAATTAACAAACATGAATGAAGTCTTTTATCTAATAAACATATATCCTGAAGAAGTTAACCGAAGGTTAACGAAATATTGATCAAATAAAAGACAAACAATACCAGACCTAAAGCTCAAAAAAATAGTTGAATTGCATGAATGAAGTCTGTTAAAGAAGGGAAGTGAAACTATTACCGCGAATGCTAGAGAAAATCATAACTTTACTTTATTAATAAAAATAAATTCAGTAAAGTGCGACTTTGACTCGCGCACGTTTCTCGTTTTGGCGTTTTTTTCTTTTTTCATTATGGCGATTTCTTTTATTTTGGCGATTTTTTATTTTGCCGATTTTTTTCATTTAGTCGCTTTTTTTAGTTTTGACACTTTCTCGTTTTGGCATTTTTTCAGGTTTTGGCGCTTTTTTTTAATTTTGGCGATTTTTTCATTTTGGCGATTTTTTCATTTTGGCGATTTTTTATTTGTTGATTTTATTATTTATTTTATTTTTTTTTAACATTTTGCGATTTTTTTTTGGTTTGGGCACTTTTTGTCTCGTTTTTTTTGGCAATTTTTTTGTTTGGTTTTTGGCGTGTTTTTATTCTGGCGATTTTTTTTTATTTTGGTGATGTTTGTGATTTTTTTTTAGTTTCGGCAATTTTTTTAGTTTTGACACTTTTACTCGTTTTGGCGATTTTTTCGGTTTTTTTCATTATGACGATTTCTTTTATTTTGGCGATTTTTTTATTTTGCTGATTTTTTTTCATTTAGTCGCTTTTTTTAGTTTTGATACTTTCTCGTTTTGGCATTTTTTTTTTTGGATTTTAGCGTTTTTTCATTTTGGCGATTTTTTTTAATTTTTGGCGAATTTTTTCATTTTGGCGATTTTTTTTTTATAAAAATTTTTTTAGTATTGGCACCTTTTTCGCGTTTTAAAGATTTTTTTCAGTTTTTGGCGTTTTTTTTCATTTTTAGGATTTTTTCATTTTGGCGATTTTTTATTTGTTTATTTTATTATTTATTTTATTTTTATTTATTTTTTTTAAGATTTTGCGATTTATTTTGGTGTCAGAAATTTTTTTAAATAATGGCCATTTTTTTCATTTTGGCAATTTTTTAATTTTTTTTTTATTTTTGGGGATTTTTTTTTGTTTGGCGATTTTATAATTTTGTATTTTTTAGTTTTACCGTTTTCGAAAATTTCAAAAGTTTTTCTCTTACGGTTTCGAAGATACAGCAAGTTGTCAAAATTACATTACATTATATTACAAAATTACAATATTACATTAACTGATGGAAAACCATTTAATTTAAATTTTTTACATTTTAGTATTAATTGTTCTAGTATTAAATATTTCAAGTGTCTATATACATACATATGTACATACAATTGTTGTTTAAAGCAGTTTAAACTTTTTAATTTGTTTCATTGAAGTACTGTAAGTCAAATATTTTCATGCACTTTCTCCTTTTTTTAATACATATACATATATATTCAATGTTCTTCAAATAACGAGATAAGTAATCCCATACCTGAATTTTAAAAGAAACTATTGTGAATTACTTAATTAAGGAACAGAACTATGTCCAATGTAATGGTAGCGATTTTTTGACGAAGGACTGAGAACGAAAGGTTTGAGGTGGCTTGAAGTCGTATCATTTTTCCGTTTTTTTATTCTTTGCTCAACTCGGGGATAAGAACCACGTATCGCACCTTGTATTGGCATCAATTACTCAACCCTACTCAAAAAATCGCCATCTTGGAAACCCAAATTTAATAAGTATAATCACTGAATAAAATTTGTAATTAATGTAAGTACAAAACGAATTAAAATAAGAGATTTTATTTCATAAAGAACGAATAAAGGCAGGTATCCCATCCTGTACTCATTTTAGGCAGGTATCCCATCCTGTATCCATTTTCCCTGAAATCCATCTCTTGAAAGTGAACTAACTCTCAACTCGCAGTTTCTCCAATTTTTTCACAATTTGTATTCAGTATTTCACCCTTTAAACCATACGTACTTAATTTCGCTAAAATTCCATGCAGAATTAAACATGGTCCTTTCGGGCAAAGAAAGATGTATTTATACCTAGTGGTAACACTCATACAGTCCAAAAGCTCTTTTGTTGTACGTAAGTCACAATAAAAATTATTTAAGCATAGTTTACCTAAAAATCAGAAAGGAGAAACATCAAAAAAGCGAATATTACAGATGAAAAACTCATATGTACATACATAAGTACTTAAATATTTACTTATATGAAATGTGATATAAAACTAAAAAAAAAAAAATAAAAAATATTAAAATCATCAAAATTAATACATATTAAAACAAGTGTACGAGTGAAGTAATTATTCCAACTTGTATAAGCGTGTCAAAAACGACATAGAATAGATTATACATACGTACATACATATGTACGTACGTTTATTAAAATAGAATTAAAAACCAGCCTCAATTTAATGGAAAACCTGTAAGTGAAGAAACAATATTCTGTACAACAAGTGCTATAATTACTAGATGTGTGCAAGTGCATAGATTGCTTTTTTTTCTAAATTTATATGTGCCTATCTATCCAAAAATTCTTGTGTGCAATCATACATGTGTACACACCCATGTACATATGTAAGTATAGACATACAACTTAATGCACATATGCATATGCACATACACACATTATTAAATTAAATTAACTTTAATATATTTACACCTAAAAATACATTCAAAATTAAAAATAAAATTAACTTTCATAAAAATTACATTAAAAAGTACATACCTACATACATACATACATAGAGGTGTATTATATTAAACATTACATACTTATATACATATTTACATGCAATAATAAATAGAAACATACATATGCACATAAGTGCATACATACATATGTATGTATATACCTATCCCGCCAAATTAAAATAGTCTTAAATCAGAATTTTGCCTTTGGAAACAGCAACAAAACATTAGTAAAAATAAAACCGCAATCTACATGCAATTTATTGTTGTAGAAAAGGAAAAAAGAATTAAGTTAAAAACCAACACCGTTTTACAAATGAAAGAGAACGTTAATAACGAAAGTTTAAAAAAATTTTTTTTTAGAACACAGCTCTCTTAAAAACAAAAAAAAAACAATAAAGAAAGAAAAAGCTTTTATTGAGAATAATTTATTAACATACAATATCTAAAAGAGGTGCCAGATCGGCCTGGAAATATTCTAAAATTAACCTGCTTGGAAAAATAAAATAATCCCCATAAATGCCATCAAATATTTTAATAAAAGTTAAGAATATCAATAACAATTTATAACTGTGGCAAAATAAGCACATATATATGCACATTAAAAAAAAAAAACTACAATACAATTTTTTATGCAATTAAATCGTTAGATCTTACACACGTAATATAACAAAAATACATACATATACATGTACATATGTGTGTAGATAGGAATAAATAAACAATTTATAAAAAAAAATATAAAACGCAATTTGGAAAAAAGGTTGAAATAATCTGGAAAAATAAAAAATTTCAAGTCTTAATTAGATCCGTGTTTACAATCGGCTTGTATGTTATAGTGAACTTTGATCAGACTTAATAATCTAAAGCTCGTGTGTAGTTTTAATTTATTTTGCAACGAGAACTTTTCTTTACGTAGTAGAGAAGAGTTAAAAACACAAAAGAAATTTAATTTGATTTATAATCCCAGCAAACATTTATAGATTCATTTCAAGTTATAAGGGAAAAAAACCTTTATAATAGCAAGTGTACAGAAATTAATGTAAAATCACACAACTTTCTGTTTGTGACGAGTCCCAGCGAACAATTTGATTCATAGATACACATAACCATATATTTAAAATCATTTCGGTCTTATATGCACGTTATATTACATTTATACGAGAATAAAAATAGATATACAAATAAATAATCCACAAAATAACCTGTATTGAAAATTAGTAAAATTAAAGATGGAAGAAGCATTCATATTTGACTCGGATGACTTAGTCACCTATTGTTCGGGATTTGACAGCGTCCCTACCGAAGACCTCACAGAGTCTTTTCTCGAAGTGTATATTCAAGATCTTAACGATCGATGGAGCAACCTTCGAGGTTCTTATAAATCTATTTGCGCCCACAAAGACCAAATAAAAAAAGAATTTTTTGAATCTGCTCAAGCGAAATACACAACTTGCACCCAGTCATTTCACAAATGTAAGTCAAAAATACTCGATATGCAAAAAGCTTTTTTTATGCAAACACCAATTCAGATAGTTGAACACACTACTAACGAGGGTAGTTATGCTCATGTGAATGTTCCGCCTTGTGATACCGATATTTTCTACGGAGGCTATGAGGAGTGGCCGTCCTTTCGCGACATGTTTAAGGCCGTATACATAGATAACCCTAGAATTCCTCCGGTGCAAAAACTATATCACCTCCGTTTAAAAGTTCAGGGACAGGCAGGCGCCCTTATTAGGAAATACAAGCTATGCTCTGAAAACTTTAGTCTGGCATGGGAAACCTTAAAGGATAGATATGAAAATCAGAGAATTCTAATCGAAAATCAGATTAAAATTCTTCTGAATTTATCCCCAATCTCTTTGGAAAGTAGTGAAGCCCTTCAAGAACTCCAAAGCACAATCAATGACTGTCTGTCAGCCATTAAAGCCCAAAATGTTCCGATCGATCAATGGGACCCATTCGTCATTATATTATGCTCCAGTAAGCTCCCGGTCGAAACACTTTCCTTATGGGAACAATCCCTAGAATCGCACAAAAATTTAATAAAATGGGAGAAAATGGATAGATTTCTCTCTCACCGATGTGAAGTGGTTGAACGTCTGGAGTCTCGAAACCATGACATTATCTCTAATGCTCACAAGAACGAGGCTAAGACAAAAACAAGAACTTTTAAATCAGAACCTTCGTCATATCCCTGTAAAGTGTGCGGCTCTAATCATTCTCTCAAGAGTTGTTCTCGCTTCCTAAGTTGGGAGCCACAAGATAGAAATCAGTTCGTCTCCAATAATAAAATCTGTGTGAACTGCTTAGCATATAGTCACCTAAGAAAAGATTGCCCAAGTAAGTTTTCGTGTTCGCGATGCAAGAAGAGTCACCATTCGTTATTGCATTTCTTCAAAAATTCTACTCCCAATGAAAATTTAAAATACTTAGACGAGAAACCAGAAACTTCAGCGCAAGCCCGAGAAAGGGGAGCGTTTTCAACAACTGCTCATATAACACATACTGATAACAGATCCTTTACTGAAAAAACGTTATTACCCACAGCAGTAGTTCACATTTCTCACCGAGGGGAGAATTTCAGAGCTCGTGCCTTTCTTGATCAAGGCTCTGAAAAAACATTTATATCAAAGAGACTTCAACAGCAACTCATGCTTCCAACAGAAAGAAAATTCTTCCAGATCCACGGAATTGGTGGCGAAGTTGTTGCCAATTCAAATTCGTTATGTAAATTAACACTGTACTCAAAGCGATATGATCGATATGTCAATATTCAGGCCATAGTCGTGCCTAAAATAACCCGTATGTTGCCAAGTTTCTCCTTAGTAGAGTCCGATGTCCCCTGGGGGGATTTGAAGGATATTGAATTAGCTGACCCAGACTTTCACTCGCAAGGTCATGTGGATCTGCTCCTAGGAAGTAATGATCTTCCACAAGTTCTTCTGGAAGGAATTAAAATTATTTCCAATTCTCTCATAGCACAGTCAACAATTTTTGGTTGGATCATTAGTGGCCCAATTGGTGTTGAAACCGTATCTACATTCTCAATAGAAGTAAGAGAAACTTTAGGCAATTCCATTAGTGATCAGTTAAAAAAATTTTGGGAGCTAGAGGAGATTCCAGAACAGTACTCTATGTCTAGTGAAGATGAATACTGTGAGACTCTTTTTAAGAAAACCACTTTTCGAAACGCTGAAGGTCGCTACGTCGTCAAACTGCCATTCAAATCAGAGTTTTCACAAAAAATATGTCTCGGTGCGTCACGCCGTTCCGCCGTAGCACAATATCTTCAGATGGAAAGCTCTATGAAGAAGAAAGGTGATTTATCGGATGCCTATAGCAATGTTTTGCAAGAATACATATCTTTAGGTCATATGAAGCCTACCGCGTCCTTAGAAAATAAGTCTGACTATGGTTATAAGACTTTTTACCTGCCACACCATGCAGTAGTTAAGCCCGAAAGTCGTAGTACAAAGGTTAGAGTAGTTTTCAATGCCTCTAAGAAAACTACTTCTGGGTTGTCTCTTAACGATATACTACACGTAGGCCCCACATTGCAAAACGATTTAATGACTCTCATCTTGAAGTGGCGACTTTATGAATATGTTTTCAATGGTGATATAGAGAAAATGTATCGCCAAATTCTCGTTTACACCGAAGATACCCAGTATCAACGAATTGTCTTTCGCCAAAAACCCAACCACCCAATACAAGACTTTGCATTACAAACTGTCACGTTCGGAATAAATTGCGCCCCATACCTAGCCATCAGAACTCTCGTTGAATTAGCTTACGATTCCGAAAAGTTACATCCAAAAGCAGCTCATATTCTAAGAAAAGAAACATATGTAGACGACATATTGTCCGGATCGCATGATAAGCAATCTGCGATTGATGCGTTATCGCAGGTAATTTTGGTGCTAAATTCTGCTGGTTTCCCACTGAAGAAAATTACCTCAAACTGTCCTGAAGTGTTAGCGTCTGTTCCTCAAGAAAATGTTTTGGGTTCCGATTTTCTCAAATTCAAAGAGACAAGTGCAACGAAAACTCTAGGAATCCAATGGAACGCAATGTCAGATTCTTTCTCATATACTGTTGAACCAGTATCCCTTACTAGTTCTATTACAAAGAGGCAAATTCTTTCAAACGTTGCCAAACTTTTCGACCCAGCTGGTTGGGTTTCCCCTATTATAATACAAGCGAAAATGATTATTCAACAGCTCTGGTTAGATGGTACTGACTGGGACGAGAGTGTTAACCCTAGCACCCTAGCGGTTTGGAGCAAATTCATCGAAAATGTTCCCATAATTGCTACCATTAAAATACCCAGATGGGTGGAATTCTCTCCCACACGAATAACACAACTTCACGGCTTTTGCGATGCATCAGAAAAAGCATACTGTGCAGCAATATATGTACCTCCGCACTCAAACTGCTGCAAACATTATGTCACATCTATTTGTCTCCAAAACCAAAGTAGCACCCATTCAAACAATTAGTTTACCCCGGCTAGAACTGTGTGGAGCTGTTCTGTTATCAAAGTTAGTTAAACAAGTCACTAGTTCACTAACAGATCATAGTTTTGAGCTGTTTCTCTGGACGGATTCCTCTATCGTCCTGGGATGGTTAGGAAAACCACCGAATAGCTGGAAAACGTATGTGGCCAACCGAACAACCCAAATAATACGGAACGTTGGACCCATCTCTTGGCGTCATGTAAGATCATCTGAAAATCCAGCAGACTTAGGATCGCGCGGATGTGCCGCAGAAAAACTAGTTAATAGTTCTCTGTGGTGGAACGGCCCATATTGGCTTCGAAAATCCCCGGAAGAATGGCCAAAGCCCATACCAATAAAAGAAAATCATCTTGAGCTCAAACGGAAAGTTGAATGTTTTCACATACTCACAAATACTGAAAATAAGTCTAACAAAGACAATATGATTATCGACGATGACCTTTTAAGTCGATTCTCAAAGTGGGATAAGTCTATTAGGGTCCTGGCTTATAGCTTTAGATTTATAGATGCCGCTAAACGACGAGTACAAACGAAGTCTAAAGAACCTTTGCTTTTAGGAACAGAAACAAAACGAATTCCACAAGCTAAAGCAACTCTATATATATTAAGCCAGATCCCAAGTATAAGTTACGAAGAATTTGAGAGAACGAAATACAAACTTGTTTATGTAACTCAACTTTTTCATTATAATGCGGAATACAACTCGATTCTAAAGTTTAAAAAGGTTAGCAAGAAAAGTTCACTATTTGCTTTGAATCCTTATATAGACAATAATAATATTATACGCGTAAATGGTAGACTTGCTAATTCCTCGCTTTCTTACAATGAGCGACACCCAATCGTTATCCCGGCGAATTCGACATTCTGTAAATTATTTATTGATTTTACCCATAACCTTCTCATGCATGCAGAGGTTAATTTAATGGTAAGAGCCATAAGGGCAGAATATTATGTTTCTCGACTGAAATCTGCAGTAAGGTTCTCCATAAGAAAATGTATAACATGTGTTCGTTACAAACAAAAAACTAAATCTCAATTAATGGGAGCCCTTCCATTAGAAAGAAGTGAATTTTCTTTACCGTTTACCATCACCGGCTTAGACTTCGCAGGTCCGTTTTCAATAAAAACCTCTTTAATCAGAAATGCCCCATTTCAAAAAGGATATGTATGCATTTTTGTATGTTTTAGCACCAAAGCTATACACCTGGAACTTTGCTCCGATCTGACTACAGGTTCTTTTTTAGCTGCATTTACCAGGTTCGTCGGACGTAGAGGTTTGCCAAAAAAGGTTTTGTCTGACAATGGCACAAACTTTGTAGGTGCTGAAAGGGTTTTACGTCTTGAATACGAAGAATTCATTAAATTCACTTCTCAAGAAGTTAATGAAAAATATGCATCTCTCGGCTTCCAGTGGTCATTCATTCCCCCAAATGCTCCACATATGGGAGGATTATGGGAGGCAGGAGTTAAATCTTTTAAAATACATTTTAAAAAGGTGACTCAGAATACCAAATATACTTTTGAAGAGTTCACAACTCTTTTAGCCCGAATAGAGTCCGTCCTTAACTCGAGACCACTGTCCCCCATGTCTGACGATCCTAACGAATTACTTGCTCTGACTCCTGGCCACTTTCTTCGAGGAGCGCCATTAATTACTCTTCCCGAGATACCCAATGAATCGCTGACTCTTAAGGATCGTTGGGAACGATTAAAGTGTTTGCACCACCAGTTTGCTCAGAGATGGAAGGACGAATATCTCAAAGAACTTCAAAAACGATATAAGTGGCAAACTTCCGAAGAAAATTTAAAACAAGGGCAATTAGTGGTAATTAAAGACGACCTCCTGCCCCCAAATGAGTGGAGGTTAGGCCGAATCACAAGGATTTATTTTGGAAGCGATGGACTCGTCCGTGTCGCCGACATAAAGACGCAAATAGGAATAGTTACCAGGGCAATAAGCAAATTATGTCCACTTCCAGTTATATCTAAAGAAAATGAGTCTACTCTTCCGTAGAAACCTATCCTTACGTACTTTTCCACTCTTTCCTATCCGCCTATACTCATCTAGCAATATGCACACATAAATACATTATATATATTATATATCTATAGTAAAACTACTGCTACTTAGCTCTCTACCTTACTTCTAATTTGTAATCCACAGGTCTCCCAGGAATCCCCATATCCACAAATGCCTTGTTTGTTACAGATACCACGCTCTTCGGTTTTGCAAAAAATTCTTGGCTATGCCCGTTGGAGAGCGCCAACGCAATGTACATCTGCATAATTATTGCGAAAATTGTCTAGCTAGATCTCATACCACAAACGATTGCACATCGGCTGAAGTCTGCCAGCAATGCGGATGGGCTCATCATACATTGTTGCATCAGAAGAAAAGACGTTTTGTGCCTTATGAAAATGCTCCAAGATCGAGAACAAACAGTTTGGTTTCATCCAGGGAACAGCCTCCCCAGCGGCGACGTCGACAGCCTACACAACAGCAAAGGTCAATTCGAGTACACGAACGTCTTGGGCCATATCCATTCCAAAGTAGCTGTGGTCAAGCAAAATATCTATCTGGTAACAATCGGACTGTGACTAATGTAATGTCTCCAAATCCAAGGCGAATATTAGAGGGGGCGTTGCGGGCTCTTGCGCGCCTGGCTAAGGCTTTATAGACACTTTTGACACATGTGTCAAGGGGCGGATGATGTTTAAAGCAGTTTAAACTTTTTAATTTGTTTCATTGAAGTACTGTAAGTCAAATATTTTCATGCACTTTCTCCTTTTTTTAATACATATACATATATATTCAATGTTCTTCAAATAACGAGGTAAGTAATCCCATACCTGAATTTTAAAAGAAACTATTGTGAATTACTTAATTAAGGAACAGAACTATGTCCAATGTAATGGTAGCGATTTTTTGACGAAGGACTGAGAACGAAAGGTTTGAGGTGGCTTGAAGTCGTATCATTTTTCCGTTTTTTTATTCTTTGCTCAACTCGGGGATAAGAACCACGTATCGCACCTTGTATTGGCATCAATTACTCAACCCTACTCAAAAAATCGCCATCTTGGAAACCCAAATTTAATAAGTATAATCACTGAATAAAATTTGTAATTAATGTAAGTACAAAACGAATTAAAATAAGAGATTTTATTTCATAAAGAACGAATAAAGGCAGGTATCCCATCCTGTACTCATTTTAGGCAGGTATCCCATCCTGTATCCATTTTCCCTGAAATCCATCTCTTGAAAGTGAACTAACTCTCAACTCGCAGTTTCTCCAATTTTTTCACAATTTGTATTCAGTATTTCACCCTTTAAACCATACGTACTTAATTTCGCTAAAATTCCATGCAGAATTAAACAATTGTATTTATATTATATGGGATTTTAGCATTTTTTGTTGCTCGTTTTGGAACACCCTTTAGTTATTAACTCTCGTATATTTGTTGTTGTAGCGACCAGTTTCTTTTCACCTTTAAAAAGAGTTTAAGTAACGTTCAACATGCTCGAGTTTTGTCTTGCCTTAATTAACTGATTTATGTATATAATTTTATTCGGAAGCACATTGCATTGAAAAAAAAACATTTTCTCTATCTAAATGCATTTCATTGGTGCTTTACCAAATCATCAACCATACCTTTGCACAGTCTGATTTTTTAGTTTTTGAGAATTCTTTTACAATAATTAAAAATTGTGTTCTCCTTAAAGTCGTCAATCAAAATTAAGCACTTTCCATGTGAAATAAATTTTAATAAATTTTCTGTGAGAATATTGACTTTATACATACAATATTGTGGCATTTTGCAAAATTCTTGAAACCATTAGGAATTACAAACCGAAAAAAAATATTTTTTTTGTTTTACCAAAAGAGTTTATGTAAAATTATTGGCATTTTGTAGAAAATAATCCATTTTGTGCACCCTGCAGTTACACACACACACACATACACTTACGCACGCACACACGCACTGAAGTGTCAAGCAATCAGTGACCAATCTGTACTGGACATTGGTAAATGGTGCATTGTCACATATTAACGTAATTAGTTTAGGACAAGTATGTGTGATTGTATGTGTAAGTGTAAAAAGCAACATATATTTTCCTACACATACACACACACCCATACTTATGCTCTAGCTCATATGTATGGACGTGTTAAAGAATGGTTGCAGTTGTTATTATTGTTGGTTTTATTAAGTCTGCTTTTATTTTGTGTGTGTGTGTGTGTGTGTGTGTGTGCCAGTGCTTCAAGTTTAAATTGTAAAATTTGAGTGGTAGTTCTAAACTGATTGCAACACCATTGCAACTTAACTACTCTTACCTGGGTATGCAGCAACAACATGCCTCCGTTGAGCAAAGTGAAAATGAATGCAAGTGTGCAGGGCTAACATGCAATTACACATGTAGTCTTATTACACTGATGACTGGTAGGCAAACACGAAAAAAAAGTAAAAAGTAAAAACTAAAATGAGTTGAGAAAACAAAAAAATATCGAAATCCCGTTCGAAAATGGAGGCATTTGTTGGTTTTGTTTTTTCCCTATGAAAGAGTATTTTGTAATAGGCCTGTATGCATAATGCGTATGTAGTTGGTAAAATCCCTAAAGGCATTTGCTGTGCATGTACTTATTCATGTGTATGTGTAGGTGGCGGCGTGCGTGCGTGCATAAGTACGACTAGGTTTAAGTTTGCGAATATGTGCTTGAGACCAAACACTAACACTTTACAGCCAAATACATTTTGGTACAAAAGAGTTTGGGCTTTTGAAGTTGTTATTATTTTCAAATGTAAGCCTATGATAGGTTTGTAAAGGAATGCTATATTTTGGAATAGAAAAAAGTTTCGTTACAAAAGCATTTCTTAGCAAAGTAGCTTTTGAAATTAATACCCTTTTAAATAAAACACGTCCTAACAGAAAAACTTTTTGTAAAAGTACCTTTAAAAAACCTATGTAAGTACTTTTTAAAAAGAGTACAAATCTCTTGAAAGAAGTTCCCTTCCAAATAAGTATTTTTTGAAAATTGGCATTTAAAAAATTACATAAGTACTTATGCAATTGAAATAAGTTAATTAAAAAAGTACTTAAAAAAAAAATCTTTTACAAAAAAATTCCTTTCCAAAGACTTCTTTAAAAATTACATTTTCAAAACAGTACTTTTTCAAAAAACTAGTTTTTAAAAAAAGTACCCCTTCAAAAAAGTACCTTTTCAAAAAGTACTTTTTAACGAACTACTTTTAAACAAATGCTTTTTAAAAAAGTAACTTTTGAATTAATATGTATATGTATTTTTGTTGCTAAAAAGTTCCAAAAGTACCTTTGTTGTTAAAAAGTAACTCTTAAAAGAAATACTCAAGAAAAAATCTTTATAAAATAAGTAGTAATTTTTCAAAAAGTACGTTTAAAAATTACCTTTTAAAGAACGTACTAAGAAGAAGTATATGGATTTTGAAAAAGTATCTTTTAAAAAGGTACCTTACAAAAAGTACATTGGAATAAAACATCCTTTAAAAAGCAGTACCTACATTATAAAACTACTTTTTAAATAATCATTTTAATAAAGTACTTTTCTAAAAAAATCGTTTTTAAAAATTCTTTTCAATATACATAGTACGTTTTTAATAAGTCTAAAAGCAACTTTAAAAATATTACCTTGGATTAAAAGATCCTTTAAAAATCCGTACATACAGTCGACTCCGCTTTACTGGAAATAATCTAACCCCAATTTTTTTCAGTTATCCGATTTTTTCTCTAAAACGTAGTTCGAATTACTGAAATTTGTTACACTTAAGCATACTGCTTGTACAATATAATAGAAAAATTCTATAAAGTACGTAAGAGCGAAAAGGACAAATATATTTTGCCATTTAATTTTTTAACGGACAAAAAATGCACAATTTTTTCAGCCTTAAGCTATGCAATTGATTTCTAATAAATAAATTTGTCATTGTTTATTTTTTCACTAAAGCGAAGTAAGTTTCATACAAAACGTTGTTGTGGGCTTGCTTTTGGTAATACGATATTTTCAGTAAAGCGATGTTTCGCTAATGCGAAGTGAATAAGACTAGTTGCGTTTAAAATCTGTGCAGGGGTTTGTATCGCTTTCAGTAATCCGATTTTTTTCAGTAAAGCGTTTTGCGCTAAAGCGGATTCGACTGTATACATTTAAAAAGTACTTTTACAATAAGAAAAGTAGCCCTTAAGAAACTGCCTTTCAGAAAAACAACCTGAGCACTTTTCGAAAAAGTACTTTTTTTTAAGTGCTTTTATAACAAGAAAGCACCTTTTTAAAATCTATTAAAATAAGTAAATAAAAGTGCCTTTTAATAGGATTGGAAAAGGTAGTTTTTTAGCACAAGTATGTTTGAAAAAATTGATTTGTAAGAAAAATACAAATTTTTCTTGAATTCCCTAGAAAAGGTACTTTTTAAAAGAGATACATTTGAACAAAGTGGAGGTGTAAGAATTAAAGCTTTATTAGCAGATTAATGCCGTGCAAGTAATTTATTACGTGACTTATCTTTTAATATTTATTTTATGTTTCAATAAAAAAAAATACAATTTATTCACTACAAAATGTGTTTTTTACATAATTTAGACCTTTTGAAAGTCTCGGAACAGCCCTTAACCTTTTATGACTCAACATCGTGAAAATATTTATATTTAAAAGATTTCAACAGCTACGAATAAATAAATAATATATTTCTTCTAGGATTTTTTTTATTTAATTTTTTTTGTGACGAAAAGGGATAAAAAAGGATATAAGAAGAACGTCAAATATGTTGTCAATAACAGCTGATAGCAATGAAAAAATAACAATAATTTATTGGATATTCAAAAAATTTTTTGAAGTAAAATGCCGATAATATAACTTTAAAAAATGTCCCAATGGCAACATTGATTTAACATAAGCGTAGGGTTACTTTAAATCTGTTCTGCTGTTGCAGATAAAATTTTTTATTATCCAAGTTATTAAGTTGTAATGTAACGGAAAAATAAGTCCGTGACTTTTTAAATGAAACGCAGTTTTTTTTTGCAAAACAAAAATTTATTTTTGAACATAATCTTCTATTAACTCAATACATTTAGTTCAACGTTTCTTTAGTTTTTGTAGCCCTTCCAAAAATAGGATTTTTTGAAGTCCTTAAAATAGGCAATAATTTTATCGTTAGAGCTAAATCTCTTACTAAAGGGTCTAAATCCGGAGAATATGGCGGATTGCGTACCAATTCGTAGCCCAAATTCATAGAGTTTTGCCATTGACACTGCACAGGTGTGCACTAGTGTATTATCTTGATGAAAAAGAACTTCTTTTTTTTGCAATATGGGGTCGTTTCCATTTTAAATCCTCATTAAATCGGTCTAATAAGTTGGCATAACATTCGCCGTTTACTGTTTTTCCCAAAAAAAACTGTTGCCATCATTGCCATTGTTGGCCGACAAACTCATCTTGGCCTTCTTCGGAGCAGCTTTAGACTGCTTTTGGTCTCCGGAGTACAGTAATGGATCGATCTACATCTACAGTTACAAAACGCCGCAAAAACTCATTCGGATTGCGGATAAACAACTCCAAACAATCCTTTGAAGTTGTCACACGTTTACGTTTATGGTCAATTGAAAGTAAACGCGGCATCCATCTTGCAGACAAGTTTCTTAAACCCAGCTGATCATTTAAAATCGAAACCACACTGTCGCATGAAATGCCTATGACATCAACAATCTCACGCACTTTTACTCTTCAATCGGTCAACACCATATCGTGGATTTTTTCAAAATTTTCGGGTGTATTGAACTCAATTGGCCGTACAGAACGTTCAGCGTTATTTGTACTTTTGCGACCACAACCACTTTTTTACCATTGAAATCATTGGTGCAGAGTTCTCATAGCATTTTTCGAGCTTTTCTTTGGTTTGATTGGCGGTTTTTATTCAAAAAAAAAATTACATATAATAAGCACACAAAATTAATTTTGTTCCATTTTCTGCTAAAAGAGGCGAGGTAGTCTGCTATCAACGGTAGTTTGTTATCAAAACAAACTAAGGGCCATTATTACAACTTAAAGTGAGTTAAAAGTAGTATTTTTTCGGACGTATAAAAAGCTCTTTATTATTATAAATTTAATTTAACTTACCAGAAAGGATACAATTGCCTTTAATTTAGCGCTCACTATAGGTTAAGCAAAAATTGTACTGATGGAAAACTTTTTATTCCTCCAATAAAATCCTACTTTTAACTAACTTTAAGTTGTAATAATGGCCTTAAATGACACAGCTTGTTCAAATTTATATAGAAGTCAACTGACAGTTGTCTCTTGACAGAAGCAGTGTTGCCATTTCTATCAAGAGGCCGGATAATGATCCACCCTCTTAATTTCATTTAATTAATAGTTTTTATCGAGATTTAATAGTCTGTAACATATATGTAACAAGGGGTGATAAAGGGTGTGTGTATTATTTTCAGTTGTTATTTCAATCATACGCATATACATACATATGTAGCGCTGATATATATGGGCCTGTTCAATGCGCTGCATTTGATGCTTAGATGCGCAAATGTCATGAATTCAAATCACAGAAAAATAGCTGTTGTAACGTTGAGTAAAACATCATTTTTGATCTGTAAACATCACAATACAATCACAAATTTTAAGTAAGATGGTGAAGCGTTATCAAATCGGGGTGAGCTATGTATTAGTGTATTAGTAAAATCATATGAACAAGAAGTACAGAGAAACCTAACAGCTGCATAGAAATACACTCAATCGAATTTTAAAGCATACATCCAGGAGCAATGTTAAGTTTAATAGAAATTGCTTGTGAAGTGTAATAGTGTTAACAGTGGCGATAATTTTGTTAAAAAGTTGAAGAATATAAAATATATATAAACTTTTAAATAAAAGAGCGCTTTAAATGTCAAATATTTGTTTAAAAGATATAAAGCAGACTTTATAAAGAATTTATAATATTATATTATAACATATCTTCATTACGCACTGTTGCCTTACACTGAAGCTGGTGCACGTCAATTGGGTAACAATCTCCAGCTCATGCCAATTATTATGGATGGAGAATTTAATACACATTTCGCAAACACACAGTCGCAACTTTATCAAAATTTTCATTTGACCTTTTCCACTTGCATATGAGGAATTCTCCAAAAAAAAAACCCCACAACTAATAATACCACTACTAAAGATGCAGTTTTCCATAGAATTTGAAATACACTAGAGTCTGAAATGTATATGTCTTATTTTAGTTACCATAAGCCAATATTAAAAAAATGTATTACTAGATGTTTAATCGGACTCACATTGCTTTTTTTATTTATTTTATTTTGTTGAAATAAATTAGAAATAAATCATCCGGACATAGTGTTGTATAATATTTGCATACATATTTGACTTTAGACTTGTATCGAAATCTTTCAGTAGCTCGTTTCCGACACAAACCAATGATCAAAAACATGTAATTTAAATGAGTTTGATCATTGGTTTGTGTCAAAAACGAACTACTGAAAAAGTTCGATACAAGTCTAATACACATTACATAACTTTTGGAATCAGTCCGTTGTTGAAACAGAAATTTTGTTAGCATACTTTTTACGATTTTCAATCGATTTTAAGCCAAAAAATATTTAGGCATCCCATACCAGTGAATATTTTATTTTTGTCGCTAAAGAATACACTCTTTTAAAATCACTTCAGCTGCTCTTTCAGTTTAATGTTCCCGTTTTTGTGTTTATGTTGTGGTCTCTCACATACCGTTACAAAGTGATAGAGTACCCAATTGTCTAAGTATGGGTGTATGCGTGTGCTTTAAAAAGAGAGTGAGTGAATGATCGATGTATGTACCAGTATATGTTGGAGTTTGTGAGTTTCTCAAAATAAAAATTTAAAAAAAATTAAACTTATGATGCCACTGCTTATTGGTGACTGTGGTGAAATGGAAATTGTGTATTCAATGAGTGTTCGTTCCTCATCAAGGTATGTGTGTGTGTGTGTGTGTGCTTGCAGGTGAATTTGTGTATGTGGGTACTATTGACAAGGGTATTGTGTTTATGTATGCGTGTATGTCTGGGGTTTTGCTTTTACATTTCATTCATTTACGGTTTGAGAGGTTATGCCAATGTGTGCACATTTATTGTTAAGTTAAAGGACATCATTGCTTTTTCATTATTGTTATATGTATGTATGTTGTTGCTGCTATTTTGTATTCATGTATATCGATCTGACAATGCAATACGACATTATGATGATGACAATGACGATGATGATAATGATAATGATGATGCTGTCCGACATTTTTGGTAAAATAGCATTATACATATATAAATTTATGAGTGTATTTCGTTGTATTTTTGTACTTTCATTTATTTGTTTATACCAAAATATATAAAATCCCTAGAGTATGCTGCAATTCACTTTTATATTTTTGCAAATTCAAACAAAAACTTGTGTGTGTGTGGGATGGAGTTTTTTTGAGTTCGGTTTTGTCGGCTGGTAATTGCAAATGTGTTTTGTGCATTTGATTCTTGTTTCATAGTGTTGTTGTTGTTGTTTTTAGAACAGGTACATTGATGCTGCTGCTGTTGCTGCATTGTTATTGTTCTTATGGAATTTTGCTGGTAACAGAAATCTAATGTGCAGTTTTTTTAATTTCGTTTTTTGTTCATAGTTTTTACATCTTGTTAATCATGTAGTTTAGTATGGGCCAGGTTTGTTTTATAACCAGCTATTGTTAACGTCTATATTGTTATTGTTGCTTGAGCTACAGCTTTTGTTGTGGACAAATGTCATTTTGATATTTTTGGTGCTGCTCCAGGTCTCCATTGTCACCACATATTGCTTTTTATCACAATATAATACAGTTAAGCGGGTAAAATTAGCATAATAATGTGAAACTGCATGCAAGAAGTAGATATTTTATATTATATTATATCTATAATTCGAACTAGCGAAAACAGAGTATCGAAAAATCATTTATTAAAAAATGCATTATAAGATTTAACGAATAAAAATTCCTTTTCGAAAATCTATATTGTTATAGTGCATTTACACCTGCACAAAATCTAGCACATTTTAGTTAAAATTTTTATAAAAATCTATACCGTTTACACTGTTTTTTGACATTTATCGAGATTTTTTTATCCAAAACAAAACCCATTAATCGAAAAATTTCTAAAACTACAACCAAACAACTGCAATGTAGCCAATTCACACAACTTTTGAAGCAGACCGTAGCTAATTCAACCACCTTTTAAATAAATATTTTGAACAGGCCTTAGCTCGAAATCTCGTAACTACTAGATTTTGAGATAATGTAAATGCCCTATTACAAAAATTACCAAGACCCTGACCTATTATAAGTGTTTTCCATAAACTTACACATTAAAAATATGTTTCATGAAAACGTTTGTAAATTTTTAATTGAACTTTTACTGATTTTTAATCAGAAATAATTTTTAGTCAGGCTTAAGTTCAGTAATTTCAGTTCTTATTGAATGAAATATTTTTATTAATTAATGTGAGGACTAAAAATTGTTTCATGAAAACATTAAAAGTGTTTATCATAAGATCATTTGTAAATAATAACAATGCTCCTGATATTATTAGCTAAAGAACATAATACTTAAACACACAAGCATACAAGACGATATTAAGAAATATACAACCACACAATCATACAATCCAGCAGACGAAAGACACAAACAACAACAATTAAAATGCTTCCAAAGTACATACACAAACAAACAAACAGATTCAATTGTAACATGAAATAAAAACGTGATCTCAAAGTTAACAGGAAGGCTGTTTTGAGGCTGTTTTTATTTCCCCATATTTCACAATATTGGGGAAATAAAAAAAAAATATTTTCAAATCGTCCGATTTGGCATAGGTCGAAGTTTCTCATTAAAAATTTAATTATTTCATTTAGTCGAATGTACATACGAATGTATATTAGTCTCTTTATTTTCCTTAAAAATTTCATTATTTTTTTCTCGATTAATTTCTAGTTTAATCGAATAAAATTTTGCTTGATTATATCAATCACTAACGATTAAAAATGTATACTCGAGTCTTGAAATATTAATTAATATTATTATTATCCTTAAATCTGTTTAAAAACTTTTGTTTTTTGGGTTATTCGTTCATTATTTCATTCATTCGAAAAATAACTGAAAAATATACTCGACTAAATTTTGTTTTATTAGTTTATAACGTGCACACATTTTTATTACAGGTAAAATATTTTTTAGTAAGTCTGTGGAAAACCTCTTATTATATTTGTTCAAGTGTGCAATCTTATGAATAAAATAAAATATTATTCGATTAAGGGGCTGTTCACATATTACGTAACACTATTTCCTCCTCCCCTTAGGCTGAGTTTACATCTGGCATTTCTTGTGTGTCACTTGCCCAAAAAACGTAACCAACTAATTACTAATGAAAAACTGTTTGATTCAGACATGTATTTATTGATTTAAATAGTTTGCAATCAATTTAGATTCTATAAAATTTTCTATTAATTGTGTATAAAACTGTTTAACTTAATAAATAGATGTCTGAATCAAATAGTTTTTCATTAGTAATTAGTTGGTTACGCTTTTTTTACGCTTGTGTGGCATTTGGCACGCAGATGTAAGTCCGGCCTTAGTAACGCTTTTCATAGCATTTTCAGTTTGAACTTTTTAAACCGTAACAAATCCTTAACCGTAACTCCACCCTTAGAGAATTACGTAATGTGTGAACAGGCCCCAAGTGGAAAATATTATTGAAGGATTTTTTCACTTGAAAATTTTCTTACAAATTTAAAGTTCTTACATCATTAAATCTACGCAATATTTGTTCTCTTAATCGAATAAAACAAAAACTTTTTTTATTATATTTTTTAATCGTAAAAATGTTTTTTATTTAAAAAAAATTTAACAAAAATTAAAAAAAAATTTTGTCGAAATTAAGTTTATTGGAAAGAACTTTTATTATTATTGTTAAGTCTACGGAAAATCCATTGTAACATTTGTGCTCTTAATGAAAGTGGAGCGATTAATCGAATAAAATAAAAACATCTTTTATCAGTTAAAAAATATAATAAAAAAATGTAAGGGTGTTCTTTTATTAAAAGAACAATTTTAAACTTAAAACAATTTAATCGAATAAAACTTAATTCAATTAAAATGTACTCGAATCACAAACGACCTCAAATTTCAAATTGAATCTTAAAATGTGCCATCCAATTTTTCAAAAAACTTCTTTGCTTAGTTTATTTAGGAATAAATTCCTTTATTCGAATAGAATATAAATTATTCGGTTATTCGAAATTAATATATATTTTTTGTAATACCATTTTTGACTTTATAATGTTAAACTTAAAAATTTTCTTTTATAAAAATAAACATAAAAAATTTTTCTTCATTCGAATAAAGTTTTATTCGAGCTATTAACGAACTGAAATTTTAGCTTAAATCTTTAAATGTTTCACTAAATCTGTGCAAATAATTCAAAATGTTCTTTTATTCGAAAAAAATAGACAAAATTAGTTTAATCGAATAAAGTTTTAATCGAATATTAATGCGAATAACCTGGAATTTTGAATGAATCTTGAAATCTGTCACCAAATCTATGTTGTTTCGTTCGTAACATTTATGAAAAATTTTTCGTTTATTCGAAATATATCAAAATTATTCGATTATTCAAAATTAATATATATATATATATATATATTTTTAATACCATTTTTGACTTTATAATGTTAAGCTGAAAAATGTTCTTTTATTAAAAAAAAAAACACATAAAAAACTTTTCTGTATTCGAATAAAGTTTTATTTTATTGGTGATACTAACGACCTGAAATTTTAGCGTGAATCTTAAAATGTTTCACTAAATCTGTACAAAAATTTTAAATGTTCTTTTATTCGAAAAAAAAACTAAAACGTTTAATCGAATAAAGTTTTAATGGAATAATATTATTCGAATCACTAACGACCTGAAATTTTGACTTCAATCTCAAAATGTGTCACCAAATCTGTGCTGCTTACTTTGCAAAATTTGTGAAAAGTTTTTCGTTTGCAAATAAAAATTATTCGACTCTTTGAAATTAATTCATTTATGCGAGTAATTAATGAACAAAAATATTTGTTCGTGTCTTAGGATAATTCACTAAAGATGTTAAAAAAAACTTCTTAAATCTTGATAAAAAAAATTTCGATTATTCGTATATTATAAAAATTATTCGAATATTAAAAAGAAATTGGAAATTTTCGTTCACATTTTATTAATTTTTTTTAAACAAACAAAACTCTTAAGTTTTTGTTTCTATTAATCGAATAAAGTTTATTTGAATAAGTAACAACCTCAAATTTCGACTTGAATGTTAAAATGCTTCACTGAATCTTTGTAAAGACTTGTTTGCTTATTTTGTAATAGTTATGAAAAAATTTTCGTTTATTCGAAATAATAGCAAAATTATTCGATTATTCGAAAATAATATTTTTTATAATATAATATATTTGACTTAAAATGTTGATTTAATTACAAAATTTTTGTTTAAATTATTTTTTAATAAATTTTGGGATTAATCGCTTAGAATGTTTTTTTATTTATTCGAACAATTAGTGAATAGAAATACTTATTCGTGTCTCAGGATAATTCACTAAAGCTGCTAAAAAAATTTTCCAAAATTTTCATTAGAAATATTTCGATTATTCGTATAATATAAAAAATTATTCAAATGTTGTTGAAAGTGTTCGTTCATTTCTCATTTCATAAAAAAAACTTGTTTCATGAAAAAAATATCTATCTAATAGTCGTATCTACATATTTAATGACCCTCCACTGTTATTTTATGAATTACATATCATTAGCTAAAATGCAAAAAGGCTTAACTTACAAAGAAAAAAATAACTTTACAGTAGAAGCAAAAAATTTAAAAAATACTAATAACACTTGTAGCTACGAGTACGTTCCATTGTTTTTTTTTAAATCAAAAGCACGATTTTTAATTTTTTTGTTAGTTACACTATTTTTAATTTTAGCTAACGATATATAAAACCCAAACATAATTTTTACTATTTAGATTATAATTGAATTTTGAAAATAGTTTTTTTTTCGTTACACAAGCATTTATTCTATCCTTCGGCCAGGAACAAGTAAATACAAAATAGTTCTTTTGAAAAAGTTACTTTTCGTTTAAGGTTTTTAACAAAAGACTTTGAACACAATAAAGTTGAAAGTAATTGTTAAGGATTTGGCAGCATACTGAGATTATGACATTTATTCGGATAATATTCGTAAAGGCAATGAGTGACTTAAAAAATTTGAATATTTGTTTTAAGAGATTGCTGATAATCATTTAAAAATACTCATGGTCCTGACATTTATTGCAATAGTTAAAGAAATTAATTTAACTCAAAAATCCTTTGAGTTTACTATTAACTACACTTTTATTATTATTTTTCCTATTTTTACATTTAAGCCCGCCTGGCAATGTTTTGCTTTTTTTAAGGAAACATTTGCGAACATCAGCATTAGAAACTTTAAAGCCTCTAAAGCGTTTTTAGCCCAAATCTTTTTATACCAATTAAAGTTGGTCAAAATGAATGTATGGGAAATCGTTATGTTCGAGCACACACATCTGTATACATACATACATACATACGCTTTGTAGTAACCCCAAATATTAATTCAAAAAATAATAAAAATGTTCACCACAAAGCACTTATTAGATGTCCACTGCTCTTCATACGATACCATCCACCCACATTTACACGCGCAAGCTGTGCTGTGCAGTGTAGGGATTTGAATTTTGCTTTTGTAACTGAAATACTCAACATACATAGCAAACGCCTGCACGAGCAGATGAGTGACCAACGAACGACACAATCAACCAGCCATACAAATTAAAAACAACAGCAACAACAACAACAACACAAGCAAGCACAAAAAATCAAAAGGAGAAAATATTCACAAAATCTACGACAACTAAACAAACAGCACACAATTAAAATCTCATGATTTTTACTCAAATGAATACCTGTGGTCCACCATCATGGCAAAAAGATTTGTCAACATATACATACATACATACGTACATGCATGCTTATGCACACACACTCATGCACAAGCAACTGCGTGGCTTACTTCAAAACCATTTTCACATGCATTAGGAGGACAAACCAAAAAGTGAGCATAAAAATTAATTTCATTTCATTTTTTCATACTCTAAAATATTTTTTACATTTCTTTATACATACATAACAATTTTTAAAAACGGCAACACCAGCAAACAAACATCAGAAGATGTGAAGGACCAATAACCAAAGGATATTCCATATAGAAATCTATATCCGTTCTATCTAGACTTGTATCGAACTCTTTAAATTACATGGGTTGGATTACAGGTTTGCCTTCTTAATCGAGCTGCTGAAAGAGTTCCATACAAGTCCAGTAATGCGATATTTAAGCGACAATAATTTAGGTGCTGTTAATTTTATCGACAAAAATCAACAGAAAATATCAGCTGAATCCTATCGTTAAAAATAAGTTTCAGAGTCACACAATCGTTAGTTTAAGCGACAAAATGTGTAGACAAAAATTACGATTGTCGGATAGTTAAAAGCAAGGTTGGCAAACGGTATCGTAAAAATACCGATACCGATTTAAATACCGCTAAAACTAGATACCGGTATCGATACCGATACCGAAATCCATTTCGGTTGGAAAATACCGGTATCCAGAATACCGTTTACGTCTATGTACCGGTATGTACAGGTATACCGATTCCCACCAAAAATAAATTTAAAAAATATATTTCAATTAACTTTCTTTTATAAACACGTTTTTGTTCTCCTTCACACATTCTTATGAAGCGCTTTTGTTAATCAACCGGAAAGTGCAATCATATCATAATCATCACTGGTGCGAAATACTTACAAACTGCGTGAGCTGCTTAATGCACTTAGGAACGAAAAACGTATCTCTAGACATATGCATAAATTGGTTAAAATAGCATATTATTATTATTATTAGTATATTGGCTGTACCAAATACACAAGCTGATGCGAAGTTTTAAAGTTTTGAGGAGTGCTTTTTTAATATATGCACATTAAACTGGTCGCAAAGATATTTTTCTTTCTAAAGCAGTTATGAAATTTTACACAGCATTGAAGGAAGTGTCAGAGAGCTCAAGTCTGGAATTAAGACGATATATCTTTAAAGGGGGCGGCCCACTGTTCTGCTAATGGAAAAGTCAAATCTTGTAAGATTTAAAAAATTAAACTCATGATTAAGGGACAAAATTTGTAACAAAAAAAATTTGGTATTAAAATCACAATTAAGTCGAAATATATACGCAATTTAAACTAAAATTTTGAAAAAATAGTTGATTTTCGCCGTTTTTGAAGGAAAAAGTGGGTTAATTATTTCGCTATTATAAACGAATTTCGCCAATCAATATTTTCGGCTGAAAAGTCATTATTAGGTAGAAAATTATGCAATCAATACACAGAAAGTAGTAACGAAAATAATTTGCTTTTGACTTCCCGGCGATTTTCAATAAAATTAAATTAAAAATGGGACTTTTCAGTATTCTTGTTATTTTTCGCCGGACGCTGATTATATTTTGGGAAATGCATATTTGAAAACAATTCTTGTTTTAAAGTTGCGTAATACATTTTTTTGTTTACACCCTTGGAATTTGATATTTATAAAAAAAAATTGGTCTAATTCAAATAGGGACGATGGAGACAAATTTTCGAAACTTTTATACCTGAAGTTAAAGATTGGTCTCTTGAGGTGAAGAAAAGTACTTACTTTAACAAAAATATTGTTTATTGCTTGATTTGAAAACAATTCAACAATTAGTTTCATCTGAACTCGTACTCGAATACGAGTATCTAAAAAAAGCCGAATATTCGGGAATTCGAATACAAACATTCTCACATCACTAAGTGCATACAATTCTACATGTACTTCCTATATAATATACACACAATGTATGTATTTATTTTTATTATTTTGTTTAATTTTCTAAGTAATTTAATAAAAAAAATATTTTTTACTATGTCCACTATCTGAGCTAATAAATTTAGTAGTAATATCGGTATACCCGTATTGTAAACTCGTTAACGGTACGTACCGGTAACACCGATACCGAAATAAAAAAAATACCGATACCGTTACCGATACCGAAATTTTAAAAATAGCTGTACAGGTATCAATACGGATACCGTTATTTGTTTCGGTTGCCAACCTTGGTTAAAAGTTGCTGAATCGCACTACAGTTCTATTTAAGGTTGTTAATTAATGGTCTTCAAAATTATTGCCACAAAAGCTAAAACAAAATTTTTTTCTTTGAGTATTCGATTATTTGAATAAATAACGAATATTTTATTTAGAATCATTTACTTTTAGGAAGGGCTGCTAATTTTAAAAACTTTTTAATTAAAAAAAATTATTCGATTAATCGAATAAATTTTAAGTTTTAATCGATTAATCGAATATATGTATGTATATGTAGCAAAAGTTTAACAACACTTTAGTGTTTACTAAAAAAATAATTTTTTTATATATATTTTTTTTTTAATTTTATTCGATTATTCCAATGAAAAGTAAATAAAAATTAAAAATTTACAAGTTTCATACATATCACTTGCTTAAAATGTTTGTGCTTAATATTATTATAAATATTTTATTTATATGTATGTATATAAAGGGTGTTCTATCTATGGTTGTTAATTGATGGTCATCAAATATATTTCCACAAAAACAAAACAAACAAAAATTTTTCTTTGACTATTCGATTATTTGAATGGATATCTAATATTTTATTCATAATCCGTTGATTTTAGAAAGGGCTCCAAATTTAAAATTTTAATTATATTTAAAATTTATTCGATTAATCTAATAATTTTTTTTTTCGAAAATTTAAAATTTATTTAAATTTACACACCTCTTAAAAGCAAGTGATTATGAATAAAATTGTAGATATTCCTTCTAATAATCGAATAGTAAAAAAAATTTTGCTTCAGCTTTTGTGGAAATTATTTTGAAGACGTTCAATTAACAACCTAAGATAGAACACCCTTTATATATGTATGTATATATAAATAAAATATTTAAGAAATTTATTATTCGACATATTGTCATAATTATATTTTAATTTGAAATTTATTTGCTGGTGGCTTAGCTTGGTCTATATACGTATTTCATTGGCGCTTAAACCAAATCATCAGTAGACTTCAACCACAAATTTTGAACAGTCACAAACCTCTTACTTTATGCACAGACTTTCAAAAGCTATATGAGAATTCATAGAATTCTATGAATTCTATGGTTGAAGTCTACTGATGATTTGGTTTAAGCGCCAATGAAATACGTATATAGACCAAGCTAAGCCACCAGCAAATAAATTTCAAATTAAAATATAAATCAAATAGTTACACATTTTTCTGCCCCAATTTTAAGCACAAACGTTATAAGCAATTAATACGCAGAAAACTTGTAAATTATTCTGTTACTACAACAGAAAAAGATTGTGGTTTTAACAATAAAAACTAGCCAACTTGTGCTTGTGAGCGGTATTTTATTTCGGTATATAAAAAAAATATTCGCTTTTTATTCCAATAATCGAAAAAAATTTAAGTTTTATTCGATTAATCGAATATAGATCTAAGATAAATTTAGCACCAGTTTAATTTCTAGCAACATAAATATGTTTTTTTATTACGATTAATCGAATATATATTTTAATTTTATTCAATTATTCGAATAAAAAACGAAACACATATTTTTTTATGAGTATGGAAAGAAAACACAACTTACAAGTGCAACCTTGCAAATTTTTAATTTTAAATTCACAAAAATTTTCTACTGCAACAACCGAATAAATTACAAGTTTTATTCGTATCGTTTGTTTTTAACTTCTATGTTTTATATTGGTCCAAAAGTAGTTTGCCATAAACGTCAACAAATTTTTAAACGACATCATTGGGTGCCTCTGTGGCTGAGTGGTAGTAATGCTAGCCTCTCAGTCCAGAGGTCGTGGATTCGATTCCCACTATAGACCCTGGGTTTTTTCCGCAGACAAGCTAATCGCTTTGCGGGTTGTGTTTGTTCTAAAAAAAACAAATATGAAAATTTTTTTAATGAAAATCAATTATCTGCGATCGTAAATAATCGATTTTCGGCAAAGAAATGCAAGAAATATGTCGCTTAAGCTTTTTCGGCAGTTAAGGCTCGATATGTTCCGGTCGTTTCTACAATTAGCATCGGCCCGTAGATACAGATATTTTATATCGAATATATTTTTTATTGTGATAATGATAAAATGCAAAATAAAATATTGAAAATAAAATATCTTATTTTTTATCGAATTATTTTTATTTAATCGAATAAAGTTTCAAAATCTAATGGATAACTGAAATAAATAACGAATAAAAACTGTATCCAAGTCTCTAGAATTAGGATGCCCAATACTTCGATTTTAAGATTGGCGAACTAGCAGAATTATTCGCGCAATCGAATAATTTCTTAAGTTCAATTATGGTAAATAATAAATTTCATAGGATTAATGAAACAAAGCACAAATAAAAAACGAGTTTTGTTTCAATGTTTTACTAAAAAAAAATTTTTGTTCAAGCAAGCGAAAAAATTTTATATTTTATTCGATTATTCGATTGTGTAGTGATAAAACAATTTAACATTAATGTCCCGATTCAGTAACAAATGTTTGTTTAACTACACGATTAATCGAAAAAATCATGGTTTTATTCAACAACTTATATCAATGCTGGTTAAAATTTGTTTGTTTTTTTTTGTAAAATTTAAATAAAATGTAAGTTAGAAACGAATATCTGTCAAATTTCTTATTTATTGAATTTTTTTTGTGAGAAATTTTTAGATTCTTTAATTGAACTGTATTGAATTTTAATCAGAGATAATTTTTAGTCATGCTAAAGTTCAGTAATTTCAATTCTTATTAAATGAAATATTTTTATTAACTAATGTAAGTTTCTAAAGAAGAGAAGAAAAATTAAACTTAGACTTTAAGCTGGGGGAAATACCGATACTTTTCTGTGCAGCCACGCAGTTCATCAGCACCCTAGTCTATCTACTTGGGTAGAGATTCTTATTAACATCAGCTATTTAACTTAAATTTTTTATGAAACGGAATATGAGAAATGGTTGTTGTGTATACAATTGATTTACCTTTGGTAAACACATTTACAAGTATCACTATTAATCTTCTGTTTTACCATTTTTTAATTTTTTCTATTTAGATTAGCACGAAATTATATATATATTTTTTTTTGAGATTAATCGAATAAATTTTAAATTTTACACGCTACGCATTTTTTTTAATAATTTGTAAGAATTTCAACAAAGCACGAATAAATACTTAATGTGAGCAGTGGAGCACTTTTTTAGTTTTATTCGATTGATAAATTGAATAATTGCGTGATGTTCTCTAAAAATAAATTTAATGTTTCTATGAGCAGTCGAGTATTTCTTCAGTTTTATTCGATTAATAAATTGAATAAAGAATAGCGATTTTAGCTTTTTATCGCAAATTATTAATGCTAAAAATTCAAAGCTGTTGGGATTAAAATTAAAAAAAATTATTCGACTAACCGAATAAATTTTAAGTTTTATTCGATTATTCTATTCGTTTCAAAATAAAAAGTTTTTATGTGAATTGTGTTATAATTGTGTGTTCGATTAATCGAATAATCTATTTTATCAAAAAAATCTTCGATTCAAATAATCGATTAAATTTTAAGTTTTATTCGACTCCTTCTATGTGAATTGTGTTATAAAATTAAAGTAAAAAGTGTTTTTTTTTTATTTTTTTAGAGAAAAAAAACTTGTTCGAATAATCGAATAATAACTTATTATACCATAATAGTCAGATACTATAAACTTTAGTGAAGAAGTTTATTTATTTAAAATATCTACATACTTAAAAAACAGTTTAAATTACAAAATCTCTCAGGATTAAATTTAAAAAAAATGTATGTAATTAATCGAATAAATTTTAAGTTTTATTCGATTCCTTTATTACAAAATTCTATGTGAATTATGTTATTAAATGTAAGTTAAGTGTTTTTTTTTGGAATTTTTTTAAAGAAAAAAAATATTTGATTAATCCAATAATAAATTATTCTACCATAATAGTCAGATACTATAAGCTTTAGTGACGAAGTTTATCAATTTGTTTAAAATGTACAAATTTTTAGAACACACTTTTAAGACGACCCTTGTACAATATTTTTAGAAATGAAAATAACACATACCTTAAAAAAAATTTGGTACTGGTTATTTCAATTTTGGGTTTTTATATTTTTTTTATTTGAAATGGAAAGCCAAACAAGAAGAGAACTTAATTGTATAAATGCTGCATAACAGTGGGATGAAAGATGTTACATTTCGTTTGTATTGTTTTGTTTTTTCCATTGTTTTGTTACAGGTGGATGCATCTAATACAGGATGACAAACAAAATAGATTTAATTTTGATTTTGTTGGTGCATATTTTTGATAAATTTATTCCCTTACTTATTGACTTCAACGAGTAACTATTAAAGGATCAAAAAATAAATCCATAAAAGGAAAATGGGATTTATTCTTTGGTTACATTCGAGTAGTTTGGAAATAATAGTTAATTTTAGCAAAAATTAGCAGACCGAGGGTGAATCATAGTAAGTCGTCCTCCAATAGATATATATTTTCTTGAGTTGAAGTTAAAATATGCGAGAGTGGCAATTGAACCACAATATACGAACTGCCAAATAAGTTACCTCAATTAACTCTCAAATATGTAGTCCTATAATCTTTTTTATTAATTTTAAAATTTGTCATAAATAAACGACGTTTTGCGCCAGAATTTTTCAATGAACATGAATATATATGTTTCAATATAAAATAATCGTTTAAGTTGACTTAAGCAAAGTTAGCATTGTTACGCTGTATTATGTCCCAGTTAAAAGTTTAAATTCCAAACGAAAGTAGAATCTCTCAGCGACCGCGTCAAAACTTCCGAAAAATATTTCTTTGCTTGAATTGCCTTAAATGATTTTTCCATACTGCCACAAATATTTATATTAAGAGCTTTATTATACCTTTCTAATCTATTTTTATTTTCAGAGCAAAAGCCTTAAAAATTTTTCAACCGAAATACTTTTTCATTACTCTCATATATATATATATATATATATATATATATATATGTCCTTTATTTATCTAAAAAAAATATAATGTAGATGCAATAAAAAATGCAAGAAAAAAACATTTAGATAAAATGTTCACTGGGAACATACGGAGCGGGGTTTTTCTGGGGAGCGGGGTTTTTCTCAGAGGTTGAAAGCTCTCTGTCTATTATCCACTTGGGGATAATAAGAAGCGAATCCTCTGCCTGAAACTCCCAAGCATCTCACAACTTCCGGTCTTAGATCAAGTGCTCCCTGGTAATGTCACTCAGGCTACCGTCTGATGGCAGAAAATGTGAGAAGGCGAACATTGCTCACTAATGTGCATGTTAACACCGACGCGTCTCTGAAACTCAACTGTATTTACCCGGCCTATCAGTATGTTGGCAGCCCCAACGCTAGGATCGGAAGCTTTGGCCTAATCAGTCAATCTTCTTAAACTCAAACGATTACAGAAACGTCCACAAATTTGAATTTAATTAACGATTCCCCCACGATGACAACTTTTGGCTTCAAACTCTCATAAACTGAAGGAAAAAATGTTTTTTAAGGCCTAAAAGTATGCTTTAATATTTCAACTGCATTGAAGTGTTCCATATTCAGCAATTCAAAGCAAAGACAAAAACTATAATGTCTCAAAAATTATTCATTTCTTTAACCCTTTTCAGCTGACCTCATTTCTCACCATTTCCTCTCCACAAAAAAAAAACGAAAAATCCAACTCAATTAATTTCATTTAATACCAAATAAACTCCAAAAAGGAACATTTTAATTCATACAAAAAAAATAATACAGAAAAATAAAAGATACCCAAAGTGGAAAATTCTACAATTGAACCATGACTTGATGTCATGTCAATTGGCATAAAATCATGCGTCATGCTTAAAGTGTCAATGGGGTCATTTAGGTTATACCACCAAATGTTGCAATGCATGCAGCAGCTAAAATTCTTTGTTTAACATAGAAAAACATTTAAGCGTCGTCTTCGTTTATGAGCAAATTTATAAACGAGTGTTTCGCAAATCTTACTTTATTGTTTCATTTTGTTTTCCCTGCAAAATTTTCTACTTTTTCTTTAAGAATAATTTTTGTTGCTTTTTATTTTCATGTGTCGTTTGTTATCTTCTTTGCTGAACAATGTTCGAATACAAGCAAGCAGCCACAATTGCATCAGAAGGAATCTAAAGGACATTTTTTTTTAAGATATTTCTTACATGTTTTCGTACACAATACCAAATTTAATGCGTGCATGTAAGCGTGTGCATGTTTGTGGGGATTGAATTGAAATTTTACAATATGTATGTAAGTAGTAGAATGCATTTGTTTACGCCACAATATACAGATACGAAGAGGTGAAAAGTGGGTCGATTGAAAATTTAAAAAAAAAATCTGCAAGCATTTTTTTTAAATAAATGTTGATGTTTTGAAAAGGTTACTTTTGAAAATGTATTTTTTTGAAAAAGTACCTTTTGATAAAAGCACATTTCCATAAGACTACTTTATAATAAAAGTACTTTTTAATAGAAGTACCTTTTAATGGAAGTACCTTTTATTAAAAGTACCTTTTCAAATAAGTACCTTTTAATAAAAGTACCTTTTCAAATAAGTACCTTTTAATAAAAGTACCTTTAAATAAAAGTACATTTTAATAAAAGTACCTTTTAATAAAAGTACCTTTTAATAAAAGTGCCTTTTAATAAAAATCACATTTTAACATAAGTACTTTTTAACAAAAGTACTTTTTAACAAAAGTACTTTTTAACAAAAGTACCTTTTAACAAAAGTACCTTTTAATAAATGTACATGCATACCTTTTAATAAGAGTAACAAAACTTTTTTTTAATAAAAGTACCTTTTCATAAAATTACATTTAACAAAAGTATGTATCTTATAATAAACCCACAAAAAAGTAAAAGTATAAAAAAGTACTTTTTAATAAAGGTGCCTTTTAGAAGAAAAACTTATAATAAAAGTACCTTTAAATTCAAGTACATTTTAATAAAAGTACCTTTTAATAGAAGTACCATTTAATAAAAGTACATTTTAATAAAAGTATCTCTTAATAAAAGTACCTTTTAATAAAAGTACTTTTTATAAAAGTACCTTTTAACAAAAGAACTTTTTAATGATACATTATTAAAACGTATTTTTATTAAAAGGTGTTTTTTTAAAAGGTACTTTTAAAATAGGTACATTTTTTAAAACAGGTACTTTTCTTCAAAAGGTACTATTTTTAAAGGACACTTTTCTAATATAGGTTATTTTTTAAAAATGTACTTTTTTTAAGAGGTACTTTTTTAAAACGGTACCTTTTAACACAAGTACTTTTTAATAAATAGTACCGTTTTAAAGAAGTACCTTTTAAACAAAAGTACCTTGTCAAAAAATACCTTCTTAAAAAAGTAGCTATATTAAAAAAGTGCCTTTTGAAAATATTCTTTTGAAAAAGGTGCCTTTTTTAAAATAAGTACCTTTTTTAAAAAAAATTACCTTTTTTAAAAAAAGTACCTTTAAAAAACACCTTTTAATAAAAATACTTTTTAATAATGTACATACGAAACAAAGTTTCACACGTGAAAAATTAAACAATTTCCTCAACTGGTGAAACTGAAAACATTATTGTCTTCTTCTTTTCTTACCCATTTGGTGACTTATCAAACTGATTGTGTGTGTGTGTGTCACCATATATAAAACCACAAATGGAGTAAACGAGAAATAGAGTAGAAATTCCTACAACTATTCCATATAATTTACCAGTGAATACACATAATACTGTGCTTAGAATTCATGTATGTACGTGTATAAAATCGCTCTCACACTCATGCAGGTTTGGGAAAAGAAGCACACTCCCACACACAAAGGCAGTGGATAACAAGAGACAACAATGCCAAGAAATACAAAACAAACAAATGAATGCATTCATTCACTCACTCGTTTTAACATTCAAATGTGGAAGGATGTAAAGATATGTTAGTGTGTGTATTAATTTAACAGATGTTGTGTGTGTGTGTTTGTGTGTGTGTGTGGGTATTGGCATGCGTGTGTGAAATGTGCGATGTGGTAATAAGATGCAATTGAGTAGAATTTAAAAAGGGAAAATCAAAAGTTCTAAACTGAAGAAACAAGACGGAATAAATGAACGACTGAATGAAAGAATAAATGACTGACTGTCTGTATATAAATATATATTGTATGGAGATGGATGAATGAATTTCGATGGATGTGTACTCGTATGTACGGTTCGATGGTTGTTTGAACGGCTAAAGGAAGCCGGCATTAAACAGTAGGGAACATTTTATTAAGGGCATCTTAAATAAATATGAGTTGTAAAAGATAAAAAAATACAATTCGGGAATTGGTATTAGTGATTTTATGGTAATGCTCAGGTGAGACACCAGGCTGTCTTATCATTATTCGATACTAAAATTCAGCGTTCAGCTGCTTTTATTTTAATTTCCTTAAGTATATGCAGTTTGCAAATACTTTCTCATCTACATGAACACGATACCCAAATATGAATAGTTTTAAGTTAGCGACCAAATACTAGGTTGATAAGAAACCAAAAGAAAAAACAATTTCTAAAACTCATGCTTAAATAGATTTTACAATAAATATACAATTTAATGCGTTTATTGTTGATATTTAAAACTGAGACTTCATATTAAATGATACAGGGAGTTAGTTGTTGAGCTTCTTGGTAGTCCTTAGCCTCGAAATGCCAAGATTATGTGCAGTAACTTTTTTTGCATATTTGAGACAATCTCTCATACTATATCTGGTAGATATAATAAAGTGTGCTCAGGCACTCAAACCAACAATGGGACGTCGCAGGGTGACGGATAACGCGTGTCATATGTGGTATGTGTGGCTTTTTGATTTATGTTTAACCAGGCGGCAATAATGAATTATTTATGTGGATTTTCTTCATATCTTTTTCAGTGGTTTTTCTTTTCTTACGGGTACAATTTCATGGTTTCCATTTTCTTTTGTTTTTTTTTCTCTCTTTTCTTTTTTCAAGCTTGTTAAAAATGTTCAACAAACATTTTATACTAATTTGCCAAGACAATATGTAATAATAAAAAATTTAAGGTTATAGGAATATTTTTAGCATACGAGTCGTTTATAAGAATGCCCTTGCTAACAAGGAGAGAAAAATGAAATAAACTGCATGAAGACAAAGAAGGAGAGGATAAAGAGGAGACATTTAAGGTGTCGTAATCAAACACTAGCGGCATTAAATTTTGTTGCTAATAAGGGCAACAACAGAATTTAGCATTCAATGAAGTATTTTTAGTATAAAAAAATATTATAAACGATTGTTTTTTATTTTTAGGTAAAATTATAGCAAATTTTTTAAAGTACTCTGAGTGTTATTCTTTGCCAAATGCTCGTCATAATACCAAATGAAAATTCGTTCGACCAGTACTTTCGACTAAAGTCGAAGATTTAAAAGTTGCTCATAATAAGTGCCTTAATAATAGTTTTCAGTATTTATTTTTAAATAAACCAGTATGTAGATTTTTGGCCACAATATGCATTTAGTAATAAAATAATTCAGAAATAAACAATATCCATTTCTCACGAAACTAAAAACTCTAAGAAGACTCTTTACAAATTAAAATATTTTCCTTTAAGATTTAAAATCATTTAAAAAATCTAGATACTAGTTTTGAGTATTTATTTCGCAACAAAACGGTATGTAGACTTTTGGCAACAATATGCATTTGGAACTTAAAAAAAATTAAGGAATAAACAATATCCAATATACATAATATTACAATATTATTTGCTTACACTAGTATTTGCTTATTTAATTTAATAAAGTAAAGGTAGTTTAAAAGGGCGCCTCAAAGCAGCTGTAGATTATTTTATTAGAGTGCAAATTACTAAAAATCCATTTTAAAAATCTAGATAATAGTTCTGGATATTTATTTTGAAAAAAAAACTATATGTAGATTTTTGGCAACAATATGCATTTGGTACTAAAATAGTTTAGGAATGAACAATATCAATTTCTGACAAAACTAAAATTTCTAAGAAAAAGACATCTTTCAAATTCTGCGTTAAGGCTGGTACTCTGTTCAAAGCTTTGAAAAATTTTCAGTACCATTGATTATTTCGTGTGAAAAACTTGACATGTACTAAGTGTAGCTCGAGGTTTTTTTTATAAACTTCTCGCTTTTATTGCTTGAAAGTATGCAACAATGTTAAAATTCCGTGCGGAAAAAATACCGCTCATGTTGTTTCGCAGCTGAAACTAAAATGATGCCAGAGTCATTTTGCATGGAAAAACATGCTGCCAGATAGATTTTACGTATTTTTCGCAACAATAATTTTTGCGAATTTATTTCGAAAATATTTTATACCAAATACTTTTATATGTAGTTTGACAGCATTTCGCACGAAATTGTGAACAGAGTACCAGGCTTTAGATCTGATATACAAATATACGATTTTCTTATTTTGCATATAAAAAATTTTCTACAACAACAATTTAGGTACAGATTAGCATTTAGTCTTTAAAAATCCTTTGCAACCTGGAAGCTTCCAGTCGAGTTTTCAGAAACGCAGCTATTTGCTTTATGCCCTATGCCATCATTCAGAATATCTTGTGTAGGGATGAGGTTTCTTGTGACCCTATGATATGAACTACAGTAAACTCTATATAATTTGAAAATCGTTAAATGGAATCTCTCGATAATTTGAGCTGTTTCCGAGGTACCTCAAAAAACATTCAATAAACTAAAAAAAATCAAGTAACTTGGTCTTCTACGTAATTTGAAATTATTTTAATGACAGGATAATGTGATGATTATGTTTGTGATTTATTAAACCACCAAAAAAAATTAGATCATTTGAATTTAAGGCTTCAAAACGGAAACAAGTAATGATTTCTTCTCAGTTTTCATCAAAGCACAGTGAAGCCGATCATGCAATAGAATATTACGCTCTTTTTTTTTCATTATAATTATTTATCTCGTGTTAATTTGAACTCCTGTATTAGGATTCACTAACTTTTTTAACGATAATCGCATCGTTAAAATTATTATAAGGAAGGAAAATTTATCGAATTTACTACTCAGTTAGATTTTTAACGATATTCTTTTTAAGTGTCGTTACTTAAGCGACGATAATTTATGAAGTGCCAGAAGACATTAACAAAAATCATCAGCGAATAGGAGCTGTGTACTAGAATTTACAGGATTACACTATTGTTATTGCAAGCGAGAAGATGTATAGACAAAAATTACGATTGACTGATCGTTAAAAGTTAGTGAATCGCAAAACTGATTATTTGAACTTTTTCTCTGGTCCGCTGAATTTTAAATTATCAAGAGCCTACTGTATACATCTATAAAATGTCGTTGGTGTTGCCAGACTTTGCTTTTTTTAAGCATTAAACAAATATTTTCAAAATTAAGGAGTCGACATAAAAAAAGACATTAAAACGATTAAAAGAATTTTTTAAGACAAAAATTTAACCGTTTTCAAAAAGTTTTCTCAATTTTTGCATCCCATAACATAAAAATTCTATAAATGTTTTACGAGTAAATGTAATTGAATACAAAAAAACTGCAAAAAAAAATGTGTGCACATTTTGAAGAGCCAAAGTAGAAGCGGTAGCATCAAAACTTGCGTAAACAATGCTTTGCTTAACACGACTTAAGCGATTATTACATATTGCCGCATACATATTTATGTATCAGTGACCTGCATGATTACGAATCAACAGGCATAATTTAACATTTTCTAAAATTAATATTGACCTAGCACTTAACATTAAAATAATAAATGATGCTATTCTATGATTCATATTAGAGTTGAGCGATATTTCGAAACCTGTTACTTTTTCACAGCGATTGAAAAATCAGTATTCACAACAATTTTAAAATATAGTTCATTCCTACAAACTGTGATTGTTCTTGCATGCTTACTTTACAGTTAATGAAGCTACCACATTAATTTTTTTATACCTCCAGCTTTTGTCAAGAAAAAATCGTCAAATCGTGCCAAATCGTCTTTTCTGGCAACTATGAACAGCTTACTTACAGCCAGTGTTGCCAGAATTTCTAAGGCTAAAATCTGCAAAATGTAACAATTTTTCACGAAAATATCTTCAAAATCTGCATTTTATTTTTAAAATCTTCAAAAAAATCTTCAAAGCTATTTTTAAAACAACTTTTTTATATATTATTAAAAAAAATTTACATAAATATGGATGTACATGTGTAATATAAATATTTTTTCATTAATTTATATTCATAAAATTTAAGCTCTGCTTAAATTTTTTCGAAATTTTTTTTAAACAACTTTCAATCACATTTTTTTTATGAATAGAAGCCTTTAATGTTCGAAGAATGTGCATTACGTTTCTGCTTAAGAAACTTATCAGCAGACTTCAACCAAAAAATTTTTGGAATAAGGCAAAAAACTTCATATGTTTATGGAACGACTATCAATGTGTTATAATTCTTAATAACGTACCCAAACATAAAGGGAATATTTATTCACAAGAATTATTTTGGGTTACAAGACGTTTAATAAACAAATTTCCATACAAAGTTTGTTTTGTAAACTTTTTGTAAACCAAAACTATTTTTTATGAATACGCAGAAAAAGCTTAAAAACTTCAAGCAAACATCTTTACAATATAACATCTTCAATTTTGCGACATTGGTTGAAGTGTACTGATAAGTTTGTCGGTTTTTTCACACGCAAAGTTTACTTTGAAAAGTCTTGTTAAAGAAAAAGAATATAGAAAAAGATCTCTTTTCTCGTCTCTCCTACAAACTTTATACTTTGCAAAGTAAACTTTTGTGTGCAAAGTTGAAAAATCTGCGTTTTTAGGCCAAAAATCTTCAAATTTTCGTCTTTTTGGATTTCGTCTTTTTGGAGAGTAAAAATCTGCAAAATCCAGATAAATCTGCATTTCTGGCAACCGTGCTTACAGCTTATTTTCGTATGTACAATTTTATTGTCTCTCTGCGTCTTATACTACAATTCTCAATATTTGGACGATGTTAATTGCTAATTGTTTGTTGTTGTCGCTCTTCTTATTAGTATTTATCAAGACACCAATACTAATAAATACTTTTAAAGCAGAAGAGTTGAAATGTGTTAAACCGTGATCACAGTCTGCTCTTCTTATTAGATTTTTTTAAAATCATCAATCAATTTAACAGAACTGCTACAAACAAAATACAGCTAAAATGTGATCACAGTCACAGTTTAAAAGAACAGCGATTTAGAAATTACATTCACAAGAAGCAACATTATTAAAAAATCACAGTTTCGATCATCTCTAATTCATATCAATGAGACTATTTTTAATAAATGCATGCCACTGCTTGCAATCTCTATTCATTCATATGATTCACTAAAGCAATGAATCAGTATGATTTTTATGAATACTTCTTTAAACCACTTCTGAAACATATAGTTTTATGTAATATTATATAAAAAAGAAAGTGAGTTAATAACAGTCAATTGTTAGATACGTAACTCTGCAAGCAATATCATTTACATATTGATGTCAAAACAAAAAAAAAAAAAAACAAAAGCATTGTAAAAGTGAGTGGAAAGCGAAAGTGAATCAACTCATACAGTTCTCTGATATGTATTTATATATCAAATTTTTAATATTAAATCTTAAGATATTAAGAAGTTCTTGTCACAAATAATTTTAATTAAAGAAACCCTAATAACCAAGCATGGAAGAAAATTGCCGGAAGCAAAAAAAAGATTTAAACATTACAGCTATGGCGGAATTTCTAAAATTGCCTCACGTAACCAACAGTTCGGTGAACTTAATACTCGTACAACTTCTATAAGTTACGCAAAAAATTTAAATTAAAAAATTACTGACATATGGTTTTCTAAACTTTTTTCAGAAGCTTAAAGTTGTTAATTTTTTAATTTTTCCTCTTGCTTTGCTTCAGGGTTCTATAAAACAAGCAAAAATGAGAGTGTACAGAAAGGAAAAAATAAATTGTTGACGCTTTCTTTACCACAAACCTTCAAAAACACTGAATCACTAGTTTAAGGAAATGTTTTTGTTTGTAATGTTATTTGAATAAATTTAAGAAAAGAAAAGAATTTAGAATTTAAAAGGAAATTACTTTACTCTTTGAGTATAAAACTAAATTGTTAAATTATTTTTATTATTGACTTAAAAACAATTTTGCAAATGACAAATAATTGGCACGTGCACATTGTCTGTAGTAAGTAATCAAATCAAATTTAGCAATATAATACTTTTAGTTCATTTAATTGAATATTTATGCCTTTCCAAAATTAAGCCACAATTTGAAAAGTGAAATGCTGGATATTTAAGTTTTGAAAGAAAAAAAAACTTTGTTCTAAAAACCAACTTACAATAGCACATAAAAAATAAATACTCCGTATGTATGAAAATCCTCTTTAATCCTTTATAAATTAACAATATAAAATATAGGCAAACTATCATATAAACACATGCTTATTTATGCAAATGCATGTTTGTGTTTTTGCGTCTTTGTGCATGTGTTTGCGTGCAGCATATTGCCTAAAGACTTTGGCAAACTGTTTTCTTTTTTTTAATTAAATTTAAAATTGATATTTTGAAAAAAGAAGCCAAACTATTGCACACACATTTCAAATACAGTAGAATTAACTTAATTTAGTATGTGTACAGTGTTTGGCATTAGGGCGGTACTTGTTAGAAAATAAAATTTTTAAGTTTCTTTGCATTAGTTTATTATACTTTTTTCCTTGATTATCAAATCAACTCAAACTAACAGGCAGGTCGGAGGACATGGGAAAAACTTGCATATCATACCAAACCTTTTCACATGTTTTTGTTGAATATATTCATCACAACTAAATAAAGGAATTGATACCAGACCATCAGCTGTTAATTTTTCTTGTGTCAAATCAAGCAAATTTTCTGACAGCTGGAAATTTTTCACCAACAAATAAATATACATGTATGCACTTTATACAGAGTTACAAATCGCTTTGCACACAACTATTGCCTTTCTGGATATATGTATACACATCTCTTAATTGACCAGTTCAATTTAATTTACAAATGAGAAAAAGAAAATTCTATGAAAATTCTTTTTTGCTCTAATAAAGTTATACTTTAAATAAATGTGTGTTGTATGTCTGTTCATATTTTTTGGCCAAATGTGAGAAAGTCAATCGATTAGAATGTTAAAACCTACTGCAAGATATCAGCAATAATGGCAATAAACAACAAAAACAAAAACAAAAATATTTTACAACAATAAAACTACAGCAGCAGCAGCAGCAGCAAAATTTAATAGCCAATATTAAGATGAAGTCTTGCAAAAATTGCTGTTAGTAAAATAATCTACTACAAACCAACACATACGAGGGCCGTGCGAAAGTTTTTAAACACCAATGATAAAGATTTTTCACAAAATTCTCTCTATAAAAAACATTAGCGAAAACATATAATTCCTACTTTTTAATTTTAAAAATAAAATTTTTACATTTTTACAAATGTCCAAAACTTAAATAAAATTATCAAAAAAAAAATTCAAAAAAAAATTTACAAAATCTATGAAAAAAATATCAAACCAAAATGTTTGCAGAAAATCTTCAAAATTTAATTATGGAAAAAAACCCTAAGAAAAATTAAAAAAAATCCTAAAAGAAATATCAATTTAAAATTTGTACTGAAAATTTTCAAATTAAATTATCGAAAAAAAATCTAAAAAAAAATTGCAAATATAAAAAAATTAATTTTCAAAACAATTTCCAAGATTATACTTTCGAAAACAAATTCTAAAGAAAATTTGCCAAAAAAAAATATTATAAAAATAATTACAAAAAATTCCAAAATTAAATTTTCGAAAAAAATTTTAAAAATAAACATCTAAATTTTTGTGATGTAAATTCGAAAAATAAATTCTAAAGAAAACTTGCAAAATATAATTAAAAAAAATCCAAAAAAAATCTATAAAAAAAATATATGTACATCCAAAATTTTTGACGAAAATTTTCTTAATGTAATTACATATTCTACAGAAATTTCCTGATAAAAAAAATTATAAGCATATAACAATCCAAAAATTTCACAGAAAATCCTCAAAATTTAGTCAAGGAAAACAACTCTGAAGAAAATTAAAAAAAAGTCCTTAAAAAATATCAATTAAAAATTTAAACAAAAACTTTCTAAAATTAAATTATCAAAAAAAAACTGTTGAAGAGAAAATTACAAAAAAACTATAAAACAATATCAAAAAAATTTTTTTGCAGAAAATTTTCAAAATTCAATTATACCCATCCAAAGTTTTTAACGAAAATTTTTTAAATTTAGTTATCAAAAAAAATTATAGAAAATTTCCAGAAAAAAATTTAAAAAATAGTCAGCCTTACTTATCATGAATTCCACATGTGAAAATTTCCGAATCAAATTTTTCCTTCACATGGATTTTAATTTTGTATCATAAACAATAAATTTTTTGTAGACAATTTATCAATATACGATCAGTTTTCTATCTAAAATTTATTGATAAAAATTCATCCAGCAAATAAAAATGTTTTTAAGACAACTTATAGATAACAAAAATTTATTCTAGAAAATTAATCGACAAAAAAAGTTTTCTAAAGAAAATATATCGATAAGTAACAAAAAATTTATCGAAAGCAGAATTTTTTGCATATACAATTTATCGATAACAGAAATTTTTTTAAAGAAAATTAGTTGATATCGTATGAAGTTTTTTGACACCAATTGCTCACACGTTCGGAAATTTCCATGTAAAATTTTATTTATGATAATCCTAAATATGTTCTTTAAATCTTGCACAGAAAATTAAAAAAAAAATATATAAATAAAAATTTTACAAAAATGTTTGTCCCTTATTTATTAAAAAGAAATTTTTTCCGACCATGAATGTTCTGTAGAAAATTTCAATAATTATTAAAAAAAATTGCTATCGGCATAATTTTTATAGAAAATATATTTTTTTGATAAATTATCTAACAAACATTATTTTATTTATAAAAACTCCATTTAAAAATTTTTATCTATAACAATAAATTTTTATAGACAATTTATCAATATAAGAGCAGTTTTCTATTTAAAATTTATTGATAACACAAATTTTTTTTTGTGCACTGAAATTCGATAACGTACAGTTTTTTAAACTATTAAATTAAATTAAATAAATATGTCGAATAATAAATTTCTTAAATAAAACAGAAACTTTGAACTAAATATTCATCCGAAAATAAAAATGTTTTGAAGATATAACAAAAATTTTCTTTGGGAAATTCTAAATTCTTTCTAAAGAAAATTTATCGATAAGTAATTTAAACAAAAAAATTAATCGATAGCAGAAATTTTTGCATGAACAATTTATCGATAAGAGAAATTATTTTAAGGAAAATTAATCGATAACAGAAATTTTTTTCTTAAACAATTTATCAATAACAAAAAAAAAATAATAGAAATTATCCATATAAATTTGTCGATAAAATTTGTTTATAAATTATCGATAGCATAAATTTTTATAACAATTTATTGAAAAAAAAATATGGCTAACAAAAATCTGTTACAAGCAATTTATCGATCAAATTTTTTTTAACAATTTAAGGAAGCTTTAATTTTTATACAAAAATTTATTGAAAAAAAAAATGTTTAATATAGAAATTCTTTACAAGCAACTTATCGATACAATTTTTTTGACAATTTATCGATAACTTTAATTTTTATACAAAAATTTAACGATAACAGTTGTTTAAACAATTTATCGATAGCATAAAATTTTGTTTGAACAATTTATGGTAAAAAAAAAATTATGGGATACAAAAACCATCGATAACAAAAAACAACAAAATAGTTAAGCAAACAAAGTTTTTTTTTAATAAAAATTTATCAACTTCTTTTAAAAACTTACAGCTTTCTATGGGAAATCTATCGAAAAAAGATTATTTATTGATTACAAAAATATTTCTTAAAAAATTTTTCTATATTTTTTTTTTAATAATGAGGGTATTTATTGCAGTTTTTTTCCTCGTTGGAAAAGTGGAAAAATTTAATTTTTTACACAGGGAAAAAAATTTGAAATTTGAATTCAAAAATTTTAATTTTTTTTTTCTTGTGTTTGTTGTCAAAAATTACATTTTTCCATTTTTCCAGCGAGGAAAAAAACTGAAATGAATACCCTCAATATAAAAAATAAATTAGTAGAAAAAAACATTAACTTATTGATAACAAAATTTTTCTATAGAAAATTAAGTACAAACATTTTTTGACAGCAGCAAATTATCGATAATAAAAAATTATCGATAAAAAGAACTTACCTAGAAATTTTTTATATATTTTTTCTATTTATGAATAATTATTCTACTACAAAACTTACAAGTTTAATATATGTATTAATTTAATTATTTATTTATTAAGTTAATAATTATTACACACAGCGAAAAAACAGCTTAAAATCAAAATAAATAATCATATTGAATTAATAAGAAACATTACCGAAATTATTAAATTAATGTGACGCGTTCTTATTTTCAAGTTGCAACTTTTCCCTGAGTGTAATAATAGAAATATTCCACAAAAAAATTACATATTTAATTTTCCTAGAAAATAAATTTTTTACCTCCGGCCGTAAAAAGGGCTATTATAAGTTTGTAGTGTGTGTCTTTGTATCGGTATATCTGTGTGTGTGTGTGTGTGTGTGTGTGTCTGGCCGTGTCCACGTACAGACCGAACGTCTGGACCGATATTGATTTAGTTCTTTTTCTGTTTGAATGGTAACTTGATCGTGAGGGTTCTTAGCTATGTTTGAAGAAAATCGGTCCAGCCGTTTAAATGATATCACATCCTCTCTTGGTATATTCAGGGATTCTTTAAAATTTTGAATTTTTTTTATTCTTAAAATATATTTACCAATAATTTTTTTCTATTACAAATAATCTTTTTATACTCTAAATGATCATTTTACACGTATTTTGTGATTTATTTTTCATTAATTTTCAATATAAAATTTATCGATCGACTATTGAATTTCTCACACAACTCACTTACTGCATGCAGGCCATACATACGAGTGAGTACCAACCATGTATTTGTGGACTAAATTTGTATGCATGTTTGCCATTCTGCATATTTATAAGTTTGTAGATGTGTGTGAATGCATTTGTGTGTGCGGCTCATATACACCAACACTATTAAAATTCCATTAAAGTAGAAAATAGATGTAATTTATTAAAGTGTTTTGTACACACACACACAGCCACGTGAAAATTTCAAAATATTTTTGCTTATGCCCGCCAGTGTCTGTTTAAAAAAGTTAAACAAAAAGCATCACTTACTTTGTTACTTCCGTCGTAATCCAAAAGGGAGTTTATTTATTTGGCACAATATATCTCCATTTTAAGAATTAGTTTAAACTTAATTGGCTCTAAATTTCAACTAGTTCCAAGCGTATTGGCAGAATTAGTTATCGTACCGTTTAAATATGGATGTTAGTTACTAAAAACGTGACGCTGAAAGCGAATGTGTCAGCTGCTATTATATTTATATTTGATTGCTTTATACATGTGTATTAGAGTTTCAACTTGGGAAAAAATCCGGGGAATTATTTTTTTACAAGTCCCGAGAATTTCCAGGAGTTTTCAGGAATTTAATATTTACGTTTTTGGAATTTGCTTTTTTACATTGCTGTTCGTTCTTTTACTACTTAAAAATACAACTCTGTAACGATGCATAATATAAGCATGGAAGGAAGTGTAATAGAGATTACCAAGGTGACTACAACAACCTCAAGCGTTACGAAGTATTTTCAACCTAAAAAGTCTTAATAAGAAATAGTATTTAGATTGGCAGATGGAGAGGAAATTTCCATCCCGGGAATTCCCGGGAATAAAACATTTTACTTCTCGATTTCCGGAACACAGTGGACCAAACACAAAGAACGCCGATGATGAGGGTGTAGTGGCCTTCGAAAACAGCTAGTTGTTCCGTTCTTCTACGAGTTTGTCAGAATATTTACAATTAACTTTGGTATTAATTATTCATTAATAATTATCACATGTAATTTGGCTTAAAATCCGATACGAACTATAGCCTGATCAAATCATAAATATGTTTTATTTATGTAGCAGATTTTATCAGCTGATACGTCAACTCACGATACGAATCAACTAATTCTACCATAAAAACTTTCTATTGCAGTAAGCAATCCTAATAGTTTATTCTATTTTAACCAAGCGTCTACTAGGTCACTCGTTGAACTGCAGGGCAAGGAAGGAAATTTTACAAATATCTCTATACATACAGTGTTGAACTAATCAAATTTTTCAATATAATCAAAATTAGTAGCATCTATATAAATGAAAATTTGAAATATACGATTATGCATACAGAAGCATAGAAGAAAGTCGGTTAGTTTGTATTTGTTTATTTATGTGTGTATCTGTATCAGTATTGCCTATATGAACATACATACATACATATGTAGATATAATAATGTTGATGATGAAGATGAAGTTGTTCATATTGCTTGTTGTCTAGTAATATTTATTTTTGTTGATCCTTGTTGTTGTTGTTATTGTTTGGTTTTATTCTTTAGGTCTTAAGATCATGCCTGCCAGATTTGACGATTTATCATTAGTTTGACGATTTTTGGTGCCGAATATATAGCAAAATGACGATTTGACGATTTTTTCCTTTTTAAAAGTCCAAATATGGTAAGTTTTTTTTTATGAAAAATCGCCTATTACAATTCATGTTTTACTTACTAGAGAAATGCACGTGATTGTTTTTGACTCACGATACGCACGCTCACGCAAAAAAATATTTTTCTCACGATTTTCAGGATCACGCACGCTCACGAATAAAATATTCTTATTCACGCACGATTGGTTTACAACTTATCACGATCACGCATACTCACGAAAAAGTATACACTCTAATTCGCATGTTTTTTGGGTTCAAAAATTGTTTCTTGCACATGCATATGCATGTATGTATTTAATATTTACATTGCACAGTGCGAACTTTTACAAAATAAATAGTAATAAGTCTGGAACTTCTATTCTACTGAGGACTTAGGATCCAAATGTTAAATAGCGTAATTCAAATCCTGGATCGTGTGATCCATATTTTGAATCGCATGATCGAATGTTGGATTGCATAATCCAAATGGTAGACCGCGTGATCCATATTTTGTATCGCGAAATTTAATTCTTGGATGGCGTGATCAAAAAGTTAAATCGCATGATCCTAATATTTGATCACGTGATCAAAATGTTGGATCGTGTGATCCAAATGTTACATCGCGTGATACAAATGTTGGATCGCGTCATCTAAACTTTGGATCACGTGATCCAAATTATTGATTGCTTGATCTATTTTAAATTGCGAGATCCAAATGTTAAATCGCGTGATCCAAATCTTGGATCGCAAGGGCAAATCTTGGATCGCGTGGCCAAATCTTGGATCGCGTGGTCCATGACAGATTTATCAAAAAACGGACTGAACATACTACATTTGCGTGTTTAAGGAAGTGTTCAAATCTTAAACACTTCATTTGATATGTTTAACAAAACAACTCAATGTATGGTAACACATTCCAAAATCGTCGTGTTTAAGATCAGATCTTAAACACGAATTACATCGCATAATCCAAATGTTGGATCCCAAATCTTGCATCGCGTGATCCTATTCCTGTATCGCGTGATCAAATTGTTGAATCGCGTGATCAAAATGTTTGATCCAAATCCTGCATCGCATAATCCAAATATAAGATCACGTGATACAAAACCAGGATCACATGATCCAAATGTTAGATCGCGTGATCTAAGTCCTGGATTGCGTTATCAAAATCCAAGTGCTGGATCGCGTGACCCAGCGTGAACTAAATCTTGAATTGCGTTATCCAATTACTGGATCGCATGATCCAAATTTTGGATCGCGTGATCAATATCGCGTGATCAAAATTCTGGATTGCGTAGTCCAAATCCTGGATCGCATGATCCAAATGCTGGATTGCATGATCCAAATGCGGGATCGCATGATCATAATTTTGGATCACATGATAAAAATTTAGGATTGCGTAATCCAATCCTAGATCGCGTCATCGAAATGATTGATTGCGTGATCCTAATCCTGGATCGCGTGATCCAAACGTTGGATTGCCTGATCCAAATATTGAATCGTTTGATCCAAATGTTGGATCGCGTGATCTAAATTCTTAATCGCTTGATCCAAATCCTAAATCGCGTGATCCAAATGTTTGATCGCGTAATGTAAATCCTGGATCGCGTCATTTAAATCCTGAGGGTTTAGTCTATATCGCGATGCGAAAGCAATTACGATGCGAAAGCTAAATGCGATGAGGTGACAATTTGGTACTCTCTATTACTTTCACAAAATTTAATGAAAAAGTGACAACACGATCAAAAAAGTGAAGTGTAGCAGTTTTTAATTGATAATAAAGTGATGTTTTTATGAAGAAAAAGATCATGTAGAACGTGTTGCAAGACGACTCTTAAGAGTATAATTTCCTTAAATGACCGCAGGTAAGAAAAATCTGTAGCGGAATATCTTGTTAAATACATATTTCTTTATTTTAGCTTTGTACAAAACTTGGAAGCAAGCATTTCTGTATGTTCTTAGCGCTATTCAACACGAGTTAAAAGATTCAAGGAGATCAACAGCAATTCCAACTATTATAAAGATTCCACTATCGGCGCAAGTAGCACAGTCTACGAGAATTTTTATTGTGCTATATCGGCACATATTTAAAAATCTTAATTTATTCTTGCGTGGACCCATTATCGTCGCACATTGTAACAATTTTTTTTGGTTCATATCGGCCACAATACAATTGTGACATTAATTGGTACAATGCGATCACACACTCGTGCTTTACTGCACAAATTAAACAATATTTTTATGTTTATTTGCTTACTGACAGACGCAGTTTTGCTTTTAGAATGCATTATTTTCAAAAAATGAAAACTGCTGTGGATGTATATACAGTATAAAAGTCCTTTTTAATGTTTTAACACACAGTGTTGTGCAAGACATAGGCAGCAAATTCCCTCTTGGGCCTACAATTTTAATATTTTAATAAAGATTATTTCAAGCAGCGCTTTTTCCACACTTTTGTAGGGAGCCATTTCCAATTTTCAATATGGATATTTCCGAAAAATAACGAATAATCTCAGGTCCATAAATCGTGATTTTGCAAAGCAATACCAACAAATTGGAGAATGACATAATTATCAAAAAACTCTTTGGTATACCTCTATAAGTCCAAAGTCCAACAGGCTTATTAGTACTTATTATTCCTTATACTAGATTTAAAAATTCGTTTCTCGATGTTGTTGGTGCTGCTTGTTCTAAGTAAGAATGGAAAGGAGTAGAAAATGAAGTAACTTCGAACATATTTCATTTTTACTTCATGCAATTTTATTGTTTTTTTTTTATCTCAAAATGCAGTTCCGTAAAACATGCCAAATTTACATCGTAATAAAATGAGAAAACATATTTGTATGTAATTTCTCGGCCTTATTTTTAATATCAATTAATGTAGTTTTATAGATATTGTATCTGCTCAGGCTTTCTAGGTCATACAATTTCTTTAAAATGTAAATAAAAGACGTTTTCTATTTCATTCTTAATGTATCCGACGTTTCGTTGGGATTTTCCAACATCTTCGGGATAATTATTTTTATTGAAATCTGGTAACATTGGTTTTGTTTATTCCAGAATTAAAATTCTACAGGATGAATTGGTATATCATATCTACAGTTCGTCGCTTGCCTAGCAAACACTTTTTGTCACGAAATATCAAAGCGAGTTTTAAGCATACCCGCAGCTAGATTATATCCTGCTTTTCGACGTATGAAGTTAGAGTATTCCATAAAAATAAAATAAAATCCTTGAAATAAAAATTTTCAGGTTGAGAAAAATATAATCCTTCCGCTGGTGTTTCAATATGGTAATAACATACTTTGAGGTTGGACAAAAATTCAGAAATATTAATCTAATTGCAATCCTTGCTTGACCAAAAACACATAGATTTCTGAAACGCCACTCAAAATCTACTTGTAAAATGGCGCAGAAATGTTTTCAGTAAATGAATCCAAAATTTCAATGAACACTTCAAAATGCATAATAAAACTTACATATTTGTTAACTTATACGGAGCAGATATGCACTTTATATGAAAAAACTAAATATTATGCAAAAAGTACTCACTTGTTGTTTCTTTTGTTATGCACAAACACCATATACATATGTAGAAACCTGGACTATTTTAGATAAATATTTTAGAAAATAATGCCTCCATTTATTTTTGACGAGTTTGTTACGTTTGTTACGTTACGTATTTTCCACAGTACTGTATATGAATAATAGATTTTAAAAAAAATATTTTTGCTACAATTAAGCTAAAGAAAATAAAATTTTAAGGGCCAGCTTGTGTACAATTTTAAAATTCGTTCTACAATCCCATGTATCGACCATGATTGTCTCACTGTGATCGGCGCACAAGTGGCCGATAAAATTTGCTGCATATTTTATAGTTTGATTGCTCATCATTGGGCTAAAGAGTGTTCACATTATGGGAGCAACATTGTTTATTTTGATTGTCAACAGTTAGCAGGATTTCGGCGCAGATTGTCGCATTTTAAGGAATTGTGAGCGTTCACATTATCGGCACATCAAATGCGACGAAAATCGGTACATTTTGCCGATAGTGGGACCTTAGCTTAATAAAAAAAATTGAGCTGCATAGGAAAAGGGGTACCAATTTTACCATTTATTTGTTTAAGTTTGAAAAAGTGCAAATATATATTCGAATTTTTTTCATACAAAATTTTAATATGAATAAACTTTTCTTTTTGTGTTGTGTAATTCAAAAGATATATGAATTACAAAATAAGAGTATGAAAATCAGTTTTTCTCGATTTTGAAATCTAAAAGTACAATTATCAAAAAAGTACGAAACAAAAAATGCGACTGCACACACGCTCTACGTATGGATGTATGTATATTTAGTTAAGCATAGTAAATTTAAATAAAGAAGGGAGTGTTCTATTTTAATTAATTCACTTTATTTAAATTACTAGTAACTAATTAACAAAAATAACTTTAATTTGTATGGTACTTGAAATTATGTTTGCGTATTGCTTTTAACAAAGGTAAGAAAAAACTGTGTCGAAAAACGTTTGTTTTTTATGTTGTAGAAAACTCTAAAGTCGCAGTACTGAGTACTTGGGTAGTTGGTAATAAGTAAGGATGCCACATATATATATGTATATACTGCTTGGCCTACGTGATGATCATTCAGTCAGTCACGTTACTCTTTTATGTATGAATAGTAGTAATAATATGTACCAATAATAAAAATAATAATAATAATAATAACGTACTTAGATTTGATTTATTTGTTATATATTAAATTATTAAAAAAAATTTCCAAAAAGTACCTCTTTCAAAAAGTACTTTTTCCAAATAGTACCCTTATCAAAAAGGACTTTTTAAAAAAGTAACTTTTTCAAAATAAACTTTTTCCAAAAATTACATTTTTCAAAAAAAAATTTTACCAAAAAGTACTTTTATTATTATGTACTTTTTCCAAAAAGTACCTTTCCCAAAAAGTACTTTTTCCAAAAAATTACTTTTTTGTAAAAGTACCTTTCTCAAAGACTGGTTTTTCCAAAGAAAGCTTTTTTCCAGAAAGTACCTTTTCAAAAAGTAATTTTTCGAAAAAGTATAATTTTTCCATAAAGCATTCTTTTTTTAGACATTTTTAGTCTATAAAGTCTAGTTTAATTTTTTTTGATCTTCTTTAGAAACTCACATTAATTAATAAAAATATTTCATTCAATAAGAATTGAAATTACTGAACTTAAGCCCGAATAACAAATTATTTCTGATTAGCATTCTTTTTTTATAGAAAGTTCGTTTTTCAATAATGTATCGCTTCAAAAAAGTATCTCACCTAATAAGTATTTTTTTTCTGCTTAAAAGAACATTTCCCAAAAAGTACCTTATAAGAAAATTTCTCTTTCTTAAATCAAATAACTTTTCTTAAATGTACTTTTTATAAAAGAGTACTCTTTTATAAAATACTGTTGCCAACTTGTACCGTATCAAAAAGTTTTTATATGCCACAAATACATTTTCAATAATTATATTTTCAAAAAAGTGCCATTTCCCAAAAGCACCCTTAGAAAAAAGTGCTGCTTCTCAATATAATGTAAAATTCTTGTTTTCCTTACAAAAAGAACTTTTTAAAAAAGTACTTTTTCTGAAAAGAATTTTTGAAAAGTACCAAACTAATAATCAATACCCCTTTGATGACAATGTTCAGGTATTCACTATATCAGTTAATAAAATTCAACTGATATTCAAAATGTTTCAATTACATATATGAATTCTACCGAATATATAAATTTTAGCATCGTTTCTCGTACTTACTATTTTTGGTACCTCTTTTGGGCCCTTCGAAAAAACACACATACATTTATTTTTACATCTTTGTTATATGTCCCTTTTAAATGGGAATTTGCAGAAGGTGTCATAAATTATTCGAAATTCTATCCAGAAGAACGCGCCACAAAACTTTCTGCTACGTTCAAAGGTACCAAAAATCAGCTTTACTCCCTTTTAACCCATAAAAGTACACATATTGAAAAAGTATTAAATACTTGTCGGCTTATTTTGTAGCAACATTCGTAAGTTTTTGGAATTTTTAGTTCATCTAATGTGGTTTCCGAGATATAAAGATACTGATTTTACCCCTTTTTACCCTCTTAGCATGCTTTGGACTCTTCGAAAAATCATAAATTTTACTATTTCAGCTTCTACTGAGTGGTAGGAAGTAATAGTAAATTATTTTCACATGTCTGTTATATGTATCTTATCATTAATAAAAAAAAGTACCGGAAACGGGTACGATTTTACCCCTTATAAGTGCGAATTTTCGAAAAGTACCAAAACCCATTCGAGATTCTGTCTAGAAGAAATGAACGCGCCACAAAACTTTCTGCTACGTTCAATATTTCCGAAGATATGTCGAGTGCAAAAAAGGTACCAAAATTCAGTTTTTACCCCCCCTTTTAACCCATAAAAGTATACATATTGAAAAAGTACTACTTGTCGGCTTATTTTTTAGCAGCATTCGTGTGCTTTTGGAGTTTTTAGTTTATCTAATATAGTTTATAAAATATAAGGATGCTGATTTTAGCCTTTTTACCCCTTTTTACCCTCTTAGCACGCTTTGGACTCTTCGAAAAATCATAAATTTTACTATTTCAGCTTCTACTGAGCGGTAGAAAGTCATAGTAAATTATTTGCACATGTCTGTTATATGTATATTATCATTAATAAAAAAAGTACCCGAAACGGGTACGATTTTACCCCTTATAAGTGCGAATTTTCAAAAAGTACCAAAACTCATTCGAGATTCTGTCTAGAAGAAATGAACGCGCTAAAAATCTTTCTGAGACCTTTAATAAATGTTATATGAAATGTTATATGAAATTTATCACTGAAAAAGGTTATCTAAGGATTAACAGAAAATGTACCAATAGAGAATTTTCTAAATACAAATCATTATCGATGGTAAAACTTATACAAAGGATATATCGTCAATAAATTTATAAATAAAATCAGTGAAGTGCGACTTTGACCCGCGCACGAAGGGTTCCGTACGGACACGAGATATGTAATTCAATACGAACTTTAGCCAATATAAACTAGTTTTGGAATTTTTTTTCGTTTTGGGGTTTTATCGGTTTTAAACGTTTTTTTTTAGTTTTGGGGTTTTTTGAATTTATTGGCGCTTTCTGAGTTTTGGCACATTTTTTTCTCGTTTTGGCGATTTTTTTTGGTTTTTGAATTTTTTTTTTATTTTGGCGATTTTTTTTTTTTGATTTTTTCTTTTATTTTTGCGATTTTATTAGTTTTTGGGATTTTTTTCGGGTTTTTGTTATTTTAATTTTGGCGATTTTTTTCGTTTTGGCGATTTTTTATTAATTTTGGCGAATTTTTTTCATTTTTGGCGATTTTTTTTCATAGAAACAATTATTTTGGTTTTTACGCATTTTTCGCGTTTTGGCAATTTGTTTCAGTTTTTGGCGCTATTTTCATTTTGGCGATTTTTTCATTTGGGCGATTTTTACGAATTTGGCAATTTATTTTAGTGCTAGAAATTTTTTTAATTTTGGCGATTTTTTTTGTTTTGGCGATTTTTTTTAGTTTTACCGGTTTTGAAAATGTCAAGAGTTTACCTCTTACGGTTTCTAAGATACAGCAAGTTGTCAAAATTACATAGTCAAAATTGCATTAACTGATGGCCCACCCTTTAATTTAAATATTTTTAAATTTTTATATTACATGTGATTTTTTTAACACTTTTCGTTGATCGTTTTGGAACACCCATTAATTTTTAATTCTCATGTATTTGTTGTTGTAGCGGGCAAGGTCTACATACTCTGTCCAAATTTCAGGTCCGTAGCTCTTACGGTTCCTGAGAAAATATCGTGTGACGGGCAGATGGACAGCGTAGCGAAAACAATAGGGTTCCTTTTTTCACCTTTGGTGTACGGAACCCTAAAAAGGCTTAAGTTACATTTATGATATTTTAAAGAAGAAGGAAAACAAACTACATATTCTGGAAAGATGGATTTTATATAATTACATCATAATCAATCAAGTTTTTGTAAGTTGCACACTTTTAGAAAAAAAAATTCGGCAATAGAAAATTAACGAATTTAAATGAGAAAAGTTTAACTACAAGAAAATATTTTTCGAAGAAAATTTATGTATAGAAAAAAATATTCCACAGAAAATTTATGCATAAAAAAATTTTCTAACGAAAATTTGGGAATAATAAAAGGTTTTTGTGAAAAGTTGTCGATAACTAAAACAATAACTATAAAAAATTTATCGATAACAGAAATGTGTCAACAAAAATTGCATCAATAAAATTTGTATAGAAGATGCAAGAAAGAAACACTTAAACAAATTCAAGAAAAGTTTTTTTTTTTTGAGGAACAACGAAAAATTTACATATTTGCTATCTACTAGTTTTGGACATATTGATTGATAATAATTGAACGACATAAAATTTATTATAAATGAAAACTTCTGAACTATAAATTTATATTTTTCATTTCCTGAATTTTGTTACACCTTAATTTTTTATTATATCTTCTAAATATTTATGTATGTATGTATGTATGTATGAATATTGCAAACTTTAAAGTTTATAAAATATTTTACCACAATATAAGAACTTACCTTATTTATCACTTGAGTTTTTTCTTTCTATTTTTTGGGGTTTTTCATGTGTTCAATGAAGACGAAGATGTTGACCAAGATTTTAACAAATGTGGTCATTCTGTGACATTCCGAAACAGAAAGGTAAGAAAGCATACAGAAACATGAAATGGATAGAAAAATAAAAAATAAAAATAAGCAATAAGAAACCCCAGTTTGTGCAAAGAAATATTTCTTGTGTACTAAAGTTATTTTTTATCTAGATAAATATGTAAATGCAATGAAAATTTTCAAAAGATTTTCTAAAGCAATTGCAATGAATATTCAATGTCCAAAATTATTGATGCAATATCGCTCATTTACTCAAACAATGCCTTAACTCAAAAACACCAGTTTACAAAAAAAAACACATTTCAATTTTCAATTTATACACAACGTAATGGAACAAGAAAATTTTATTTTTCTTTTAAGAGTTGAGTAAACAAGATGTTTGTGTGAAATTTTTATACAATATGAAGAATGATACACAGAAAAAAATAATCGGTAATCAGTAAACAACTTTAATTGAAAATAAAACCGAAAATCAATTAAATATGTAATTGAGTCAATTAAACTTTGTAATTAATTTAATTTTTAAACAAAAGTTTAATACATTTTTAATTGATTTTTGGTTTTGTTTTCAATTAAAGTTATTTACTGCAGGAATATTTTTTCTGTGTATGAGGATTAATTCTGCGTCATTCAGAACAATTATGAATAAAATTCCGCGAGGAATTTCTACATTTTCTTATACATTTTTTTTTGTTTTCCCTATTACTTGCTATTGTTTGAAATTGTTCCCCAAAAATTCCAATTTTTGAGTTACGATGTTATTTTAGTAATTTATGTTATTTATATTTGTATTTATTTATTTTTCATTAAAGCATGTTCGATTAAAAAAAAACATTTTCTACCCTGCAGGAGAATAGGCGTCAATTGTCTAAAAGCTACTAGTATAATTACTAAAACAGCAAGAACTAGTGCGAAAAGGGTTAAAGTTGACGTGTAAAACTACTAGTTCTGATGAGTACTAGTATATGAAGTAGTTCCAAGCCACCAAATTGCAAAATAAATTTCGACTGTCTAACAGAGCCCTTGCACTGTACGAAAATTAGTATTATACAATTATTAAGGTTTTAGATTCACCTAAAAATAATTATAATCAAATAATTATAATTAACCTTTTATATTTTTGAATTTTGAGAAATAATTGCGAATTTTAACTAGCAGTTGTCACTGGGTAACAAAGGAATAAAACCACCAATTTTATAGAATTTTTCTTTGCAAAAGAACTAGTAATAAACTAGTCCTAAACTAGTAACAATGTCACTAGTAATTTTCTAAACACACTCAATGTTAATTTGAGCATTAAGATGTTATAGGAAAGTTTACAGTTGGGAACTAGTGGTGGTGGTTTCTGTACTAGTAAAACACCAGTTGGACACTAGTTCGACCTCCTGCAGAGTATGTACATATATGAATATAGATATGCATGTATATATGTGTGTATGTATGTATGTATTAGGTATTCATTTAATCCGGTTTTTGCTTTAATCGGTTAATCGTTCGATTAATTAATCGAGGTTTATAATCGGTTAATATTCGGTTCATTTTGGTATTAACCGGTTAACCGATTAATAAAGTTTTCTATAAATCAAGTGTTTTCAACAAATAAAAGTGCATAAATTATTTATTAATTTAAGTTTATTAGTAAAACCAAAAACACACATAATAATTCTTAAAAAAATTCGGCTAATTTTTTTTAGAACATTTCTTGTAATACTATAGATAGTTACTTTAGCTGGCGGGTCATCATCTGAGTCATAATGACAGAGCTCAGCGACGAATATTCTGCAAAAAAAAGGTAATTTCTGAATTTTTTGGCTTTCGTTTTTGTACTGTCTCTCATTAAATCTAATCCTTAATTAAATCGTTGCCAACAGTACTATGGGCTTTTATTAAATTATTAAATAAAAACTTAATAACTCCCTCCAGTTAGAGTACCAGAGTCTCTAGTTAAACTTTTTTATATTCATGTCCAAAGATTTTGAAGTTTTACTTAAGTAAGGATCACTGAACATTAGGCTTATGCAGAAAATAAAAAATTTGCAAAACGCGAAGGGCTCACTGGGTTTTTATATGCGGGCTAAAATTCTAAGACAAACTGCGTTTTTATTTCTTTCATATCTTAAAAAAAAGTTCCGCACCAAATGCAAATGTGGATTTTCAAATCCAAAAAAATCTCATATTTTCGTAATGACAAAAAATTTTTTGTTAATAAACCATCTATTTGATCCGCTGATTACGAATCTGCTGTATATTTTAAAATCCATTAAGTGGTTTCCGATTAACGGTTAACCGATTGAATACCCTAGTACGTACATATGTATGTATGTCTATATGTAATAATATTAATAAATTACATTAAATCAGAAAAACATATTTGTTCTGCTCAAAATAAAGCAAATAAGAAAAACACACATTATTTCAATTTTATTAAGCTTAAAAATCCAAACAATTTTATATTTTTGCATAATAAACTTTATCAATTGCCAATTAATTAAATTTGTTTGTTAATTCGTATCCGATTGTTTATAAATCTTTTCTACGCCATAATAATATACAAACTAATCACGAAGCCGATTGGTTAAATTTTGTCTTATAGACACCGCCGTTAGGTAGTAAAATAATTTACAAGACGGCAAGATTTAAACGTGGTTCATTGGTTAACAGAAGCCAATTCTTTTAATATTTATTAAATAAATATTTGCTTTTATCTACATATTTTTACATTAAAACTAAATTTTAATATAAAACCTGGTTTCAACGTATACTTTAAGCAAACGTTATTTTTTTTTTGCAATAAGGGGTAATTTGCAATAATATGTATTGTTTTTCAGCCATGAGTTGATATTCATATTTATTGCCGCCGTCAAAAAATTTTCAACGTCGACCTGGCACTTTATATGTATGAGACAGCAAAAACAAAACCAACTGTACAAATAAAACAGAGTAGCGAGTTGAGTGAGTCACATTTGTGTGTGTGTGTGTGTGTGTGTGCTCATATGTGTATATAATAACCTAACGGTTTTTAAGCAGCCACAATAAATATGCCCGGGTAGCTCAGTCGGTAGAGCATTGGACTTTTAATCCAAGGGTCCAGGGTTCAAGTCCCTGCTCGGGCGGTACAATTTTTTCTTTTTTTTTCAACTATTATACTTTTAATATTGTTTTTAATTAATTTTTACAAGAAAATTATACATTTTTATTGAATGATATAGCAAACTAATTTTCGTATTTTTAGAATTACTTTCATACTCCACGGCATTCCCAGACCGATAATTTTGCATGAAGATAAAATATTTTTTAAGGGAAATTCCCCTAGCAATTTAACCACAAAAAAAGAATTTTAGCTTACAAGGAAGAAAGAACATATAGAAATTTATAGAAAATGTGTCGAATTTCTCCAAAAAAAAATTATTGATACAATAAAAAAATAGTTTAAAAAATTCATTGAAAAGAGATTTCCACTAGATTTACTTAAGGCCAAATTTTGTAAATAATAGAAACGTTTTTTTCGTTTTGAAATTTGTATGGAAAAAATATTTTTTTAAACGAATTTTCGTTACTTTTCATACAAATTTTAAACGTTTAGAAACGAAATTTTTTACAAAATCTGCCTATTAAACAAAATAATTTTATATAAAATTTCTTTCAAGAATTATTTTCTAAACAAAATTATTTGAGTAGACTTTTATAAAAAATTCACTACACAATTTATCGAAAATGCCAAGTTTTATACAGGGCGGGCCTTAATTTATGTATATGAGTTTTGTTTTTGTAATTTATATTTTTTTCATATAAAAGTGGTCAACGCCTAGCCTGGTGTTTTAAGAAATAAGGCCCAAAAAGTGTCGATAACAAAAGATTTTTGCAGAAAATCTATCGATAACAAAAAATTTTTTGCAGAAAGTCTAGATACAACACAAAAGTTTTTATTTCTTAAATTTATGTAACAAAAAATTGTTTCCACAAAATCTATCGATATCAAAAAAAAAAATTCTACAGAAACAAAGAAGCCAAAACAAATAACTTTTTATTTTTATTTGCTTATCGATGGAAATTATTAAAAATATTTATTGATACCATTAAAAAATTCATTTTATATTAGTAAATTTATCGAAAACGAAAAACTCTTTATCAAAAAAATGTATGTATTACAAAATTTTCTATGGGAAACTTATCAATAACAAAAAACTTTTCATGTAAAATTTTTAGATAAAAAATAAAATTTTCTTTAATAAAATATATAGAAAATATTTTGTATTTATTTATTTATCGTTACTAATAGCGGCAGACAACTGGAGAATAATAAAAAATTTTAATATAAAATAAATTATAATAAAATAATCAGCAATATGGATAGACTTTCTGCAGAAAAATTATTAACAATAAAATATATATTTCTTCGTTAATGATAAATTTTATATAAAAATACCTCTATCGAAAATTTTTCCACAACTAAAATTTTCTATCGAAAATTTATCCACAGCAAAAATTTTCTATCGAAAATTTATAGATAACAAAAAATTATTTACATAAAAGTTTTGATAGTAACATATTTTATTTTATTTTTTTTATTTACGTTAAAGATTCAATCATTATTCATAATAAATAATTTTGAGTTACGAAATGTTTAACAAACAAATTTTAATACAAAATCGCTTTTGTACAGCTTTTGGAAGCTAAATTTACTTTTTATGAATACGGCATTTAGTTTCTTTATTTATCGATAAATATATTCTATAAAAAAATCATCGGTAAAAAAATTTACATACAAGATAAATATCGATTTTATCCTGAGCGACATGTTATCGAAAACAGAATTTTTTATGGAAATTAAAATTAGTTTAGAATTATCAAAATGCCTAAATTCTTGATAACTTTCATCGTAAGATAAGTATGTAAAACATATTCGAATATTATAAACAAAAAAATATTCTCCAAAAAACTTTAATTTTTGGCGTTTACGATTACGATCGAAAATAGGGCTCGATTCAGTAATAACTTAAAATTATTTTTTAGTTTTACCAATTAAATTTAATTTATTTTTTTAGTAATTTAATGCATTAAAAAAAGCAACAAAAGCTTTCATTCATTTCATTAAATATTTAACTTTTCAAATGAATCTGATAGAAGTATAATTAAAACTTATTTTTTTTCTCCCCCGTTAATATTACGAATAGTATAGTAGAGATTTGAAATTGTGTTTCAATCTGTGACAGATGCATATTTAAATATGAACTGAACTCATATATTTGGTTGGTCTTAATTGCATGACGGAATGCATACGGAGTTATAAGCACACATGCACTTGGATGTGTGTGTGTGTGTGCATGTGTGTGTGTGTGTGTTTGTGTAGGTGTTTTTGTGTGTCCAGTATACAGTATGCCTCTGGTAAATATAATAAATTAATAAATTTATTGAACTAAATATTATTATTATAATTATTGTTGATTTTGTAGGAGAGTGTATTTTACTTGAATGACTGATACTGACGCCCAATAACTGACTTCTCAATTAAATGTCATTTAGCTAATTGTTACTTAAATTTAAATTGCATTTAAATGCAGTTTCATTTTTTCAGTGCTTAATTAAAGTTCTTATTAAATTACATTAATAGTACGGCAGCATTAAACAATTTCCAAATCTATCCAAACAACAGCTGTTTAATATAAATAAAAAAGTTAGAAAATTTAAATTGCATAAAAACACATTTTTTTTTTTCATTTGTGTTTCCATGATATGAAACTATAAATTGTGTATATTATATATTTATGAAAATTAAACGAAATTATTTTTAATAAGACCACATCATGTTCATGTATGTGCATTAGAGGCCTGCATAAGCCGTTTTTAAATGTAAATACGTCTTGTTTTTTTTTTAATTTATTCTCGTGGCATGTATCATACTAAACCAATACAGTGAAACTTCGATATTACGAACTTCGTTATAACGAAAAACTCAATATAACGAATTTTTAGCTGAGTCCCTTGAAAAAACCTTTTTATTGCAAAGTTTTTCATACAAAAATGCTTTATAGCTATAACGAAAAAATTCTGAGCTATAAAGCCTGTATATAGCCTCTATACAACGAAATTATAATTGTGAAATACATACATAACATTTTAATATAACATTTTGAGTGTGTTAGTCATTATCAAAAGCCTCTACATAACGAAGTCTTGAACTATAGCCTCCATACGACGAAGTCAGAATAAAGCAAAATTAAATTTTAAGCAAAACGGGGAAATCCCTTTTAAAAACAACGAAAGGTAAATGTCTTTGCATGTTAATATGTAAAGCACCACAAATTAAATAGTCAGTTCTGAAGGTTTTACAATGCATATGTACATATATATAACGAATCAATAGCTGTAACGAAGTATTTTTCGATCCTCTCCTAGATTCGTTATATCGAAGTTTCACTGTAATAAATACTGTCGTTTAATAAGCGAAGCACGATGGATGTATTAATGTCCATGTATATGAGTGTTAACAAGAGATTTCGCGAAGACTTCTTGTTCGTAACAAACACTCAAAAGAAGAAGTGTTGATGCGTGTATGCTTTTTATTTTGCATAATGTACGTTTTGGTGTGTGTGTGTGTGTGTGTGTGTGTGTGTAAGAAGTAGATGGTAACCCAACAAACATGCAGGATTAATATCAAATTGAGAATGATTTGAAATCAAACCTTTTCTCAAACGACCAAAGTTTGAAAATGATTTGAAAATAACTTGAACAATATAGCATTCTCAACAAAAAGGTGAAATTATTTTCAAATTGAGAAATTCTTTTATTTTCAACCTACTCTCAAACGTTATTCTCATTTGTTTTTCAAATGTGGATTGTAATATAATGTGGAACATAAATGAAATACAATTTTTGCTTTGTAAATTCATGTTTAACATACTTGTATGTCCATATAAAGTTATAAGTATATAATATTATTTATTAATTAATTATAATTAAATAATTATATATTTGCAAATTATTTTAAGTAAGTCATCATTAGCATTAGTCGTTAAGTTATGTTGAATAGTCCAGTTACACAAACCCCATAATTGCTGCTACGCTGCTGCTAAAAGATGAAAAATTATTTTTTTATTATTATATTACTTGGCTCCTGTTCATTTTCAATATTGTAAAAGCTCGATCATATAACAAACTTATTATTTCTTCACTTTCCCGTTTTATCCTTTTCTTATTCGCGTTCTTATACATAATTAATTTTTCACAAGCAAGCAGTAATGTAATTTTTCTTTAATTTGATCGCCATATTTTTAAAATGTATACAATTTATTTTTTGCTTTAAATAGTGTTGCCCACAAGGCGAATGCATAAAAATGCCTTGGTTGCCACGTGTTTTTATAATTTGAGAATGACACTTGACATCAAGTTGACACAAAATTGATAAAACACGGATTGTCAACTGTTTACATTCATATCATTATCAACTTGAATTCAAGTGTTAAACACAAACCTTTGAAAAAGATTTGAGAATTGTGCTTGATATCAAATTGTAAAGTCATCTTATTTCAAAGGTTTGACTTCATGTTTGCTGGGCAGCTCCCAGTATAAATATGTATAAGGAAAAATATCACCGCATTGATCTGAAATACAAGCTTGGTCAAGGTACGTTACATTATGTGGCACTGCCCATATGGTATGGTCGTAAAACTTAAATAGGATTTAAATTCGCAAGGTCTGGGGCATTTAAGTGTCATTTAAATGTCTCTCAACGTTGTACTGAAAAAAATTATTTGGTAATGAGAAGTCAATTATTGGGCCTGAGTGAATCACTGGGGTTGGCACATTAAAATTCAATTCAATATTCATATAGACACTTATGAAAATATATACATATATACATTTACTTCTATACATTATATATACATATATAACTGTTTCTACATATATATCTACCTATGGATATGCATGTAAGCATATATATATATATATTTTTTTTAATTTACTACGCATAAAAGTCCATTCATACACACATTTAAGAGTGCAAATTTAATTCCCAAAAGTCCCAAAAGCATAACGAAAATTATTTCAATTAAATATTTGCTCTACAACCCAGTTGGCCAGATTGCCTTGCACGACCTTGTCATCTATGATTTTCATTTTTTGTTATTTAGTTTTCTAGTCAACAATTTAAAAATGGAAATCGTCATTCATGACAATCTGAGTGACAATGTCTTGCATTTTGTCCTCAATTAAATACTTTTAACTTTGGTGATGACAATCTGAGGCGACAAGTCGGCTGTTCTGCCTTCAATCAAACACATGACAAGGTTATAGATGATTTCTTAGCAGCCTCCTTACAAAGCATATAGAGATGACACGAGACGAAAGATAATTGTATTTTTCTATTTGTTTCGCTTCCACTGAAATTTTGTCGGCGGTTTTGTTTCGATTGTTCATTCTAGTGCAATGAAATTGCAACGTATTCTATTAGCTATGTCAATTGTGCTATTTTTGAGAAAATACAACTATGGTATGATGAAGTCTACGAAAGTTTTCAAAAGACAATAAGAATTCATCAGATCATTAGGGTTGTCTTTTTTTCTTAAATCGTGCGATTGTGAAGATAACCTTTATTCGTTTCTTTTTCCCACGAAATCTAGCTTTTTTTTTCTATCACTTTTAACACTTCCTGTATATTTTGTGGCCTTAGTTCGAATCCCAGCTAAGTCAATAATTTAGATGAAACGGAAAAAACAATTAAACAAAAAAATTAATTTTTATGTCAAAAATAAGGCTTAAAGTCAGTTCTGTTGATTGACATTTTTACTCAAGGACTCACACTATCATTTTGTGTATGAAAATCGATATGGTGGTGGAAATTATCCCTTGTGTGGTCTTGCATGATTTCATGGCCATTTGTTCGAAAATTTAGTCAACGATTTATTTCAGATGTCGTCAATAAGTCTTCCACGATTTTATTTTGTCTTGTACCCATGGTTTAAGATGTCTGGAAGAAATGGCCAACTGGGAAATTACACACGCAATCCCACATACACACACACATACACACATCCATTGCATACGCCCACTTGACCTGAGATTCAATATAAGCGAATGCTCACTAAAGCGAAGGAATTTCGAAACAAAATTTTTCAATATTTGTTTGCAAATCTAAGAAAATTCAGAACTTCTCGAACTTCTCTCGATAGTTTCTCGAATGTGTGATGGTAGACGAGCGGCGGTGTGCTAGTCTGTAAGAATGCAGGTACTATATTCAAATCATGCAGCGTAAGTTAAGGAATTAAAAAGTAATTAAAATAAAGTAATTTAAATAAATAAAATAATTAAAAATAAATATATTACAAAACGAAATTACTTTTTCTGCAGAATTTTTCCAGCGATATCGAAATAAGCTCGATATTCTCTCACTCTTGATATTGGTAGCGAACCTACGAAATCAAATGCATTTTGGAACAAAACTGAGCGACAAGTAAATTTTTTTTCGATTCATTCTCGAAAGTTTTACACGTTATATATTCGAGATATCGATATCATTAACAAAAGTCTTGGTCAACTGGGCGTAGGCAAACAGTTTGAATGCTTATGTGTGAGATAAATTTTGCCAGTCCCTCTCTCTCTCTATGTGTCAGCTTGTCTGCCTCTGTGTGTGTGTGTTCTATTCACAACTCTATCATTGAAATTTGTTTTGCGTGCCCATCCTTGTGCGTGCATGCGTCAGTTGGTGTGTGTGCATTTAACAATTGTCCTTTAATAAGTATAACAAAATATGAAATTGTTCATCTTTGCACAAACTGAATGAATGCAACAACAACTGCAACAACAATAAAAAAAACAATCAAATTCAAATAAACCTCATCTGATATTAAGCTCATTCCACATGCACTATGGGCCGATAATATGATAAATTCAAAATTTTATTTTATCATTTTGCTTTATATTTTAATTGGTATTAATAAAAAAAAAACTTAATAATCCCGTCAAATAAATGGGAGACATCTTTTAAGGCAATAGTTTAGCAATATTCCCAATTTGTCATCTATAATAAAAAAACCAAAGTATTTTCTTTTTATTTTCTTCTTTTTACAATTTTTGAGATTCAAATTCCATCGAAATTAGTTTCAATTCTGTAATTAGGCTCAGCATAAAATAAACAACACAAAAATTGCTCGAAATGCTCGGAATTATTATTTTAAATCTATTTGCAACAATTTTATTTAAATACGGAAAAATATTCTTGAAAAACTTTTTAAAATTTTATATATTTGATATAAAGGGTGGGCAAAGTTTAGGTTAGCATGTAATTTGGCTTAAAAACACATTTTTATTTTGACAAATTCAGTTGCATTGATAACAATGTAAAGTAGAAATATGGGAAGCAATAATGGAATATAATGTCGGGCAAATGCTCACCTCTAGCACGTCGGCAGACGTCCGTTTTATTTTCACAAAATTATTAACCACATTTTGCAAAAAAGTTTCGTTTATCTTGTTAAGGCAGTGTCGCATTTCATCTTTCAGAGAGTTAGTTTTTACTGGTTGGTTCAAGCAAAGCCGGTCTTTCAAATGGGCCCAGAGAAAATAATTCAGCGGCGTTAAAACTGAAGAACAAGGCGGTCAATCGACATTGCCAAATCGGGAAATTACTCATGCAATAACTGAATTGTCTTTCCGCCTGTGTGGCTTGTGGCGCCGTCTTGCTGATACCAAAGGTCACTTATGCCAACATCAGCCAATTGTAGCCAGAAAAAATCGGTTGTCAAGGTTTGGTAGCGCAGAGAATTCATGGTAAAGGCGTATCCTTGAGGTCCGGGTATGCCGCCTGACAACAAACCGTAATACAAGGGTATTGTTTTGGTCTATTGTCGCAACCATACCCTGAGCCTCGAATTTAGCGTTTAAATTATGCACAGCGGTCTCAGGAAGAGCCTGATTAGAAGAAAAAGCGGCTCGAATTTTACGAAGTGATACAGTAAAATTTTCGCCATTTGGATAGTAAATTTTCACAATCAAAATTCTTTGTTCAAGAGTGCAGCGTCCCATACTTAAAATTTCCCAACTTTTTACTAAGCAAATGTCAAAGGATGACAGCTCAAATCTTGACATTTCAACATTAGACATCCAATTTACTTCTTAATGAATAAACAGAATACCGGCATAAACACGTTTTCCATGCAAATTCACACAAAAAAACAGCCCCAGAAACCAGTCGTGCGATAGAATCTATTTTATTTTGGGAGCGTTTTTGCTTATGCTCTCACATATCAATACTCATTCTTCTCACAAAAATGTTACCATACTTTCAATAAATTTCATAAATTTTGTAAACAATACTACAAAGAAAAATAAGCACAAAAGAAAATAAAACAAAAATCAGAGAACATTTCAATTTACTGCAAATTCACACAAAAAAAACCCAGTAACCAGTCGTGCGATAGAATCTATTTTATTTTGGGAGCGTTTTTCCTTATGCTCTCACATATCAATACTCATTCTTCTCACAAAAATGTTACCATACTTTCAATAAATTTCATAAATTTTGTAAACAATACTACAAAGAAAAATAAGCACAAAAGAAAATAAAACAAAAATCAGAGAACATTTGAATTTACTGGCGTCGATTTTATTATGGGCTTTATTAATTTGTCAGCGATTTTCCTGAAGTTGCAGACTTTATTCTGTTTCATCATTTAACCTCAAATACCAGCAGTTTTCTGTGCAGCCCGATTAAGAAATTATTGCTGATTAAAATTTTAGAAATTTCTTTTTACAAATTTAAAAAATAATTAATTAAATTAAAAAAATTTTTGGAGTCTTTTTAAAAAAAGAACTGAAATATTTTATTCAGTCAAAGTGTTGCCACATTTTGGATATAAAAGTGGAACTGAAGTATCCTTGAATCCTCTTCGCCGTAATTTTACGGCCGACTGTTATCGTCTCGGGCGTTTAGCTTTGACATTATAGAATTTCAGGCATTTCTAGTATTAATTTTTAAATTTTGTGCACTTCAATAAATAAAAATATTTTTTTTTTGGTTCTTGTCTTCCTCTTCTTTATATATTTTTCACTTTGAATTGCGCATTATTGTCACATTTAAATTGAAAACAATTCGGAATAAGCAAAATTGGTAGAAATCTGGAGAAGGTCTAACAAAATCGAAGTAAATGTAAATTCGTAATAAAAATAATTTCGAACGATTTCTGTAACAGGCCTGTTTGTTACACAGAAATAACCTTTTAATTAAATGTTATGGTCAATATACGGCCACAGATGTTGAAGAACTTCATCGAAAATTGGACCTACACACTAGATTACGTCCCAGCCAGCCGTAGTGATCATATGCCAGAAGTCATATTTAAATTATAATGCCAGAAGATTATCTTTCGAATAAAGTAAAAAAATGAAACATGAAGTCAATTTAAAAAATTCATTTTTGTTTTATTCCATTCCAAAGTTCTATCAGGGCAATTATGAATAAAATTCCGCGGGAAATCTCTCCCTTTTCCAATTATATTTTTATTTGTTTTCCCTATTACTGAATTGTTCGCAGGGAATTTTATTCATAATTGCCCTATATACCTCTATAAAAAAAACACCCCTTATTTTGTGTGAAATAACCAGTGTTGCCAACTTTTATCCAACAAATATTGCTAAAGTATGCAAGAAAATAGCTAGAAAATAGCTAAATTTTAAAAACATTTGAAAATTTAGCAATAAATAGCTAAAAACAAATTTATTTTAAAATTTTTTTAAAAATGTTACGGTAACTTGTTAATTTTTTCATACTTCCCGAGTTTTTCTAAAAATTTTATAAAATACCAAATAAAAGCAATGTAATAGGAAAATAAAAGTTTCGTTTTATTGAAAAACATATACATACATATGTATTCATTATATAAATATTTATATACATATGTTTACAAAAAATATTATAACTACTGAATTCGGGACTTTCCCAGTAAAAAATTTTTTTAAATATAGCAGGGGGGTTATTATGTAATCCGAATTGAACGGATATGTGTTCGAACTGTAATGTTAATAACATACAAATTCGAACAGCTTCCGTTTCGAATCGAATTACATAATAACCCCCCAGGCTTCTGCTATTATAGAGCAAAAGTAGCACTGACACCTGCGACTGATTTTTATATGGCGATTTCCCGGTTTGGAGTACTGTATTTCTGCTCACAAAATCCCTTTTTGAATCTAATAAAACATGTTAACATAGCAGTTGTCTGAAGTGCTATTTATGTATGAAAGCGCTTCTCAAGATGGATAGGAGTACATTAGCTACCTTTCTGGCTTTAAAACCTGCATTGTTCTGCCGCTATTCAACAAATTCTATAGTTTGCCTCTTATACGTTCAGTGCATCTAAACAACCTCACATTTTAAAGCGAATTATGATGCAAAAAAATGGCTAGAATTCCCGCTAATAGCTAAAACAGAATTTCTCCCGCAAAATGTACTTAAAAATCGCTAGATTTGACGAAAAAATAGCTGAAATGGCAACAGTGGAAATAACTGATAAGCTGAACTTTTTTACAATTTTGACTTAGAACATATTTATATATGTATATATATATATTTTTTTTTGTTGTCTTCTCTGCCAGAATCAACTGATCCCGGTATGTATATTTTACCGCAATTTTTCGCCTTGTCCAGCACAAGCCCATTGTGCACGCTCTGTCCTTCTCTCATGCATCATGCATCCACACTATCATTCGTTTCATACACTCAGTCATTTATTTGTTTGCTTTCGTCCAGCAACAGTCCCAAAAATTTATTTCAATCTGTTTGCATTTAAATTTTTATGTACAAACATTATGTTTGAGTGTGTAAGTAGGAATGCAAACAACATACGATTTTTTTTTGAGCCGACCGTCTGTTTATAGTTTAAAGTTTAAATGCAACAGAATCCCTTTTTTGCTACTTCTTGCTTCCTGCAATTTTAATGTGTCCCAATACAAAAAGGACAAAAAAGTAAAAATTAAAAAAATGAGGTACAAAAGTCTAGAGTGAAAGTGGTATTATGTCTCTATTTAAAAGTATACAATGTAAATTAAATGAATGTATGAGAGCCTACTCGATAATTTAAATGTCTTTTTTTACTATTACTTGCAGCAGGAATAAATGCAAATGTTGTATCAATTTATTTAAAAGTGAAAATGTTTGCAGGATTTTTGAAAATAACATTGAAGGATTTAAGAAATGTTTAAGCAATTTAAACATTAAGCAATCAAAGTTATCGTTTGAATAATCATTAAAACGGATTCGTCGCATAAGTTTTGGAAAACCAAATAATAGGCTCATTCTTTAGAGTTTTTTATAACTTCTAAAATTTTTTGATAAAAAAAATATTATTTGAAACAAACAATCAATAAAAAATAAAAGAAATTTTTGGAAAAAATTAATAATGATAATCAAAAAACGTTATTTGTAATCAAAAAAAATCGGTTACTTGGTTAAACGATATATTGTGCGTATGTATGTATGTAGTATATTTTAAATTAAATTTTATTTTCTTTATTTTCAATTTAACCTTTTAATCAAAAATATTATTTTTAATAAAAATACTCGGGTACTCGATTAATCGATACATCAGTAAGGAAATATATTTTATATGAAAAATTGCTTTTTTTTTATTTTCAAACAAATTAATATTTTAATCAAAAATATTATATTAAATAATAAAAATTATTATTATTACTCGGTTAACCGATACAACAGTAAATAGATATATTTGATATTATTACGAGTAATTATACATACATACATGTATGTAGTTTATATGGTATTATTATCATCAAAAACTTTAAGTTTTAATTAAAAAAAATGCATTTGTAGTTAAAGTAATCGGTTACTCGGTTAACCGAATAATTGAAAATATATGTGTACATTTTATATTAAAAAAATTATCTTTATATTTTATTTTAAATAAAAATTACTCGGCTACTCGATTAATCGATGCACCAGTAAAGAAATTTATTTTTTATTTAAATTTATTTATATTCAAATTTTTTCTTTATTTTTAAATTAATATTTGAATCATTTTTTTTTAATAAAATTACTTACTGCATCAGTGAGAAAAAAATAGTTTTTTAACAAATTAAATTAAAATATTTTTAAGCAAAAAGGTTTAGTATGAAATAAAACTACTCGGGTACTCGGTTAACCGATACAAAGATATTGTGTATCAAAAAATTATTTTGATTTTATATTTTACTATACAATGTAGTTAAAATAATCGGTTACTGGGTTAGACGACGATAAATTGAAAATATATTATAAAACTTTTTTTCTTCATTTTCCAATTAATGTTTTAATCAGGTAAAACTGATTAAAATTAAATTTAATATGTATGTAAGTTTATGCGAAACAAAAATATTATTTAAAATAAAAATTACTCGCGTACTCGGTTAACCGATCAGTAAAGAAAGATATTTTAAATGAAATATATTTTACTTTAATTTCAAACAAATTAATATTTTAATCAAAATATATTATTGGAAATAAATATTACTCGGGTAGTCGGTTAACCAATAAATCAGTAAAGAAAGAAATATTTTGTTGTTGTTTGTATTATTATACAAAAACGTTAATTTTTATAACAGGAATTTTCTTTGAATTTAAAATAATCGGTTGCTCGGTTAACCGATACTTTTAAAATGTATGTATTTTATATTAAAAAATTGTTTATTTGTTTTCAAAAAAATATTTTTATTAAAAATATTTTTTTAAATAAAAATTACTCGGGTACTCGATTAATCGATAGATCAGCAAAAATAAGATATTTGAAAATAAAAATTGTTTTGTTTATTATCATTCAAACACTTAAAGTTCTAATAAAAACATTTATTTGTAGTTAAAATAATCGGTTACTTTTTGGCATTTTAATTGATATTGGCATCATATTTATGCAAATATTGCATAGTACAAACAAATACTCCGAATAACTGGTTAATCAATATATATCAAAACACGAGTGTATACATATGTACATAAGACGAACAAAAAATATTCGAATGATCGGTTAAGCGATATTAAAAAAATTTTTTCAATAAAATATTGGTTTTTTGATGGAATTGAATAATAAAAATATAATAATAAAATTTTTGTTTTCCAAAAAAAAAAATTACTAATGGTACGGTCACATTGGGGAATCATTTGCATCAAATATCTTTGTCTGTGCTTAACGAAAAATTTTTCAAATACATAAAAGTTTTATTTTCTGGCCACACTAGCAGCATTTATTTGTGCTATTTTACTAGTTCAAACACAAGAAAACTATTATTTGAGCAAACATGTTTTCTCTATGGTCACATTGAAAAAACTATTTGCTACTAAAATATATTTGCTCAAACTGTCAAAACTATTTTCCCACAAATTATTTAAGAATTAAATGAAAGATATTGAAGATTTCATTTTCTTGGGCTGTGGAGCTGCTTTTAAATTGGTATTAGAGGAAGAAATGAAAAAGAAAAAGAAAAGACAATGGATGCGAAAGTGGGTTCAAACTTTCAAAACTTTTATTGGAGTTACGAAACGAAACTACAGCACTTTATAAAAACTTTGTAAGAATGAACGGAAGTGATTTCGATAATTTGGCAAGTATAACTTGCCAGATAATAGTTCTTATAATTCCTTTGCAGCTAAACTTAGTGAAACTACTAAAATAAAAAACAACAAGGCTGCGTAACCCAATTTCTGCTACAGAACGTTTAGCAGTTACGCTTCGCTATCTAGCGACTGGTGAAAGCTTTAGGGCGTTGCAGTATATATTTCGGATTCCTCATAAAACAATTTCAAAAATCATTCCCGCAGCCAGAATATTTAAAGGTACAATAAAATAAACGTTGATTTTGCTTTTGTGTTTATTGGTCTTATGTACTTATTCAGATGCCATCCACCGAAGAGGAGTGGATGACCGTTTCTGAAGAGTTTTTTTGACTGTGGAATTTTCCCAATTGCATCGGATCGTTGGATGGCAAACATGTTGTAATGGTGGCGCCGTCCCATGCAGGTAGTGTCTCCTTTAATTACAAAGGTAAATTTGCTTCATTAAGTTATAAGACTACCTCGTTGGCTTCGTTGTTTCTTAAGCAAGGTAACCAGATATTTTACAGTTTTACAACTCAGAGTAATTTCAATAATTTGCAAAACAAAAGGATTAATAAAATAAACAGCAAATATGTATGTTAACATTTATTATTGTTATGCTTTGTAAATTAATTAGTTTTTAATGACTTTCACAATTTTTATTTAACCTTTTTTAAAAATTTTACGCATTTCGTTTGCTTACTTTTCATTAGTTTACATTTTGAATCATATGTTTTTTAGTAAAATGCAGTAAAGTTCAGTAAAAAAATTTAAAAACTTTTGAGTACGCGAACGCAATTATTATAGTTCTTATGGGAATCGCTGATGAAACATATAAGTTTTTGTACATTTGTTTGCCAGCCGGTGTTTGTTCTTACAAAAACTTTGTAAGATCAAATAATTGTTTGCTGAAAAACTACGAAAATATTTTTTATCTTGTGTTCACATTAGACACATTTTTATTCGCCAGCAAATTATTTTACTTGCCAGATAACAGCTGTTTTGTTGTTTGCCGCTAATAATTATTTTATGGTCACATTACAGCAAGATAATATTTGATGTTTGCTTTCAAATATTTCCCCCATGTGACCTCACCTTAAGCTATGTGTTTTATTTTATAGAGTTATTCGCTTAACCAGTTAACCGATTTAGCAGCTTTTACTTTAAATTAAATTTTAATGTTTCATTTCAAGTCTTTTTAAAATGATTTGATAAGCAGTGGAAAAAATTAACATTTAGAATAGAAATGAGTCCTCTAAGAAAAAATTTAATTTGTGTAGAAGTGAATGCAGAGTATCAATATTATATTCGATTAACATATAAACGCTAAGACTTTAGCATTTGTTGCATAATACAGGCTTAATTTCACTTAAATGTTAATACAAATTCTCACTTTCTTCCCTCCTTTCCGCTTTTTTTCATTGCAAAATTATACATCTAGTCTAGAAATCTATTAGCATATATTGTATAAATAGAACAAAATTGTATTCAAATACTCGTACTTATTGATTTCAGTTTATATTTCACAGCAAACACAAACAATTTGAAATTCTCTTCTTAATGTTGGTGATTATTGAATATTTTCCAAATAAAAATTTGCATTACAAATTTTCTTTTCTTTTTATTATTATGTATTCTTCTTTTTAAAGACTTTAACATGCAATAAATGAAATGCAAATTCAAACCAAAAAAAATACACATTCTAATGCCATTGGAATGCGAACATTTTTGCACACAATTTTATTTGTAGGATTTTATTTAAATTTTAAACACTCGTTTGCCGTTCAACTCAATATTTTACCACAAGGAGTAAATTGTTTAGTGTTAGAAAATAAAAGGACATACACATACATACATATGCAAAGAGAATAGAAATTAATTAAGAAGTGTCAAAATAGCTGAGAAATACTTTAAAATCAATTTTCCTTGCAGCAAAAAATTTACATTTTACAAAAACCAGTAAAAAAAAGGAAAAGGAAATTTATAGTGCATAATATTTGTTAAGGCAATGATTATTTTTGTGTAAAGAAACAAACAATTTTGTAAAAATATTATGCATTTTTTATTTTCATTTAATAACGAGTCTATATAAATTCGAATTCATAATTTTTAAGTTTATATTTTTGTAATTCTCATTTATCTATTGTGAAGTTTTCTATAAGATTTGGAATTTTTTTAAATTTTTTTCAAGTCTATTAATGAATTGCCCTAACAACTACAAAAAGAAATTGTTAATACATATTAAATTAAATTTAACATTTAAGAAAGGTGTAGAAAAATAAAATAGATTCATATCGAATATAAATTATTTGCTGGGTTTTGTATGAGTTTCAAAGCCTACTAAGCTTATTTTGTCTTTGTGATTTTCAAAAATATTATTATTTTATGAATTCTCATATAGTTTTTGAAAGTCTGTGCATAAAGTAATAGGTTTGTGACTGTTCAAAATTTGTGGTTGAAGTCTACTGATGAAATACGTATATAGACCAAGCTGAACCACCAGCAAATAAATTTCAAATTAAAATTAAATTTAATTATTAACATAATAAAATATGTATGATAAGTTCACAAACCGGTTTTATTAGATGCAATTCTACAAAACTTTATGTCTTGAAATATTATGTTTTATTAAAAAAAATAAGGTGGTTTATCATTTTTGTTAAAAATTTTTGGAATTTTGATTAATAAAAAATAACAATAAAATCTATATTTATGATTTGATTAGGTATAAAGTTCGTATTTCGCTTTGTAAGCCAAATTACATGTGATAATTATTAATGGAAAAAATAACACTAAAGTTAATTGTAAATATTCTGAAAAACATGTAGAAGAACGGAACAACTACCTGTTTTAGAAGGCCACTACACCCTAATCATCAGCGTTCTTTGTGTTTGGTCCACTGTGTGTGGTATCAGTTGGATAAAATTTCTGCTTTATAAACACAACTTTTATGCAAATTTGTTTCGTAAAAGAAAATTTTGCAAAAAAAAATATTATTTTTTATATAAATTTTAATGTTTATTTTACTTTTTATAACATGAGATACTAAATTCCGCCGTCAAAAAAGGGGTTTTTGTAAAAACCCGGATTTCTAAATACCGAGTTTTATTCAGAAATTAATTTTTTTTTATAAAAATTTTAAAACAGGAAACAATATTTGGTATATTATAGATACTTAATCAAGTCGGTATAAAAACCGAGTTCGTTTTCTAAGACACCATTTTTTTAGTAAAAACCGGGTTAGCAGAAGCCCGGGTTTAGAAAAAATGATTGTTTTTTAATAAATATTTTAACGCAGAACAAATATTTAATATTACAAGTGGCTTAAAAACCGAGTTTTACTAACCCTGGTTTGTTTAAAAAAAAATTTCATAAAAAAGTTATGCTTTTAGAAAAGCAACAAAGAAATCGGTTTTTGAGGTCTAATTTATTACTTCTTTTAATTAGGTCTCAATCTTAAACTGTTATTCGGCTTTCCTTACTTGTATTTACATACATATGTATGTATGTATGTGTATGTATGTATGTACATATGTGTACGAGCATATCGAATAATGTGCTTAATAAAATATTGAAAATACCAAACGTCTAAGACATGATATGACAGAAAATATTTTAGTTTGTGTGTCCACAAAGTTTTAAGGACATATACACGTATGTATGTACGTTAGTTTATTCGAAAAATGTTTGGTGTTTAAATAAGAATTTTACATAGCAGAATATTTTGCAGTAATTGTTAATTTAATATATTTTGCAATTATTTAAAACATCAATACAAAATATCATTACCAAATAAATACTTTTAATTATAGAAATATTTGTAATTAGTAAACACAAGTATTTGAAAGCAATCGTAGATATACAGTGAATCAAAGGAAAGTTCAACAAATCAAAATATTCTATCAGAAAAGAAAAGAACAATATGTTGATTGCATTTATACAGAAGAAAATTTGTTTTTGTTTTCGATATATGTAAGACATACAATATAAAACAAAATTTTAAAATATTTCGATAGACTTTATATAGAAATGATTCAAAAGGGGTTTTCAGCATTCAGACTACAGATAGGGCTGCCAGAAGCTTTGCGAAGCAAATCATAATTTGTAGGAAAGAAAATCCTATTTAGAAGGAAGAAAATCATCATCAAATCGAAGTTTTGTTTATCAAATAAAATAAGTAACACTAATTGACATATTTACAGTCGACAAAAAACTATTCGACATACACCAGCGCTATTTTTTTTTTATAAATAAAAAAAGCTATTTACTGTTTTATTTTACAAATAGAACTTAGAAAGTATTTTATTGAGGAACTTCAAATTGTGTTCAATAAAAAAATGAGATCATTAAAGTAACTACATAATATAAAAATTTCATTTAATAAGAAATTTGTTAAGAAATGCAAACAAAAAAGTATTCGACTAATATTCTTATCATATAAAGCAAATTGCTTTTCCTTTTGCGACGAATGACTTCTTTTAATCGATTTGGTATAGATTTGTGCAAGATTTACGTATAGTCCGGACCAATGTTTCGTCTCTTCTCTAAGATGATTTTTTTATTATTTCTTGTAAAATCACGTTTTCTTATACTTTTTTTTAACCACCCCAGTGGAGGAGGAAGACACAATTCTTCCGTACCAGCCTGCTTACAGGTAGACGAATATTTTCGCTGGAACAAAAATGTTTTCTTTATAGGTATTAATAAACATTGTAGAACAACAAAGAAAATTATACATACATATGTATTGAAAGTAAAAACAATAATTTCCAAAATTAAAAATCATCATTCTAGGGGAAAAAAATCTTGAAAACATATTTTGGTCCAAAAATCATAAAATATATGATAAATCATCATTCTGGTAGCACTGACTACAGAATCAACCCCTCATCATTGTACTGAACACAACACAGGTAAAACTCACCAACATAGTACAAATACCCACCACTGAAGTATGTACGTAATACTCAGTCAACAAAATTCGCATAAATAACAAAAATTAAAGTAACTTTGCATTATTACGAAGGGGATGTAGCTCAGTGGTAGAGCGTTCGCTTTGCATGTGAAAGGCCCCGGGTTCGATCCCCGGCATCTCCAAGTAACTTTTTCTTTCATTTTAGTTATTTTTTTTAAATTTATTTTTTTTAAATTAATACTTTTAATTTATTGTTTTTAATCTATTATTTTTAATTCATTATTTTTAATTTATTATTTTTAATTTATTATTTTTAATTTACTATTTTTAGCTCATAATTTTTAATTTATTATTTTTAATCGATTTTTAATTTATTATTTAAAATTTATTATTTTAAGTTTATTATTTTGAATTTATTATTTTTAATTTATTAATGTTAATTTATTAATTTTAATTAATTATTTTAAATTTATTATTTTTAATTTACTATTTTTAATTTATAATTTTTAATTTATTATTTTTAATTTATTATTTTTAATTTACTATTTTTAATTTATTATTTTTAATCGATTTTTAATTTATTTATTTTTAATTTATTATTTTAAATTTATTATTTTAAATTTATTACATATTTTAAATTTTTTATTTTCAATTTATTATTTTTAATTTACTTTTTTAAATTTATTATTTTGAATTTATTTTTTTTTAATTTATTATTTTTAATTTATTATTTTTAATTTATTATTTCCAATTTATTATTTTTAATTTATTACTTTTAATTTATTTTTTTTTTAATTTATTATTTTTATATTTCTATTTTTAACTTATTATTTTTAATTTAATATTTTTAATTTTCTATTTTTAACTTATTATTTTTAATTTATTATTTTTAATTTACTATTTTTAATTTATTATTTTTAATTTACTAGTTTTAATTTATTATTTTTAACTTATTATTTTTAATTTATTATTTAGTTTTTTATTTATTTAGTTTTTTATTTATTTAGTTTTTTATTTATTTCCGTGTTATTACTTTTAGTTATTAAGTACATCCTGCTAAATTTAAACGTACACTATCTGTAATATTAAAAACTCTAGCAGATATTGCACAAGTGTGAAAACAGCTGATTTTTTTCGTCATATTGTTTTTGCTGTTAATAAAGTATGCATGTACAAGCAAGCATTTCTCAAACTAAAAATGAAAACTATCAAAGAGACGCGAAATACCAAAAAAAGAATTATAAAAAGAAAACGCGATAAAAGTTATAAAAATATACACGAAAAACTCGCTAAGTACACGATATGTAAAATCCCGCATGCTTATGTAGCTATGACGTCACGAGAATTTTCCGCAAATTGGTTGGATTTTTTTTAATAAATAATAGTGGGTATATGGCGTAGTATTTTTGTTCCAAAATCCAAATATGGCACATCTAGCCGAAGTGGAAAAATTTACAGAGGCAGCACATGTCAATGTCTACATTTGCATGTTTTATGTAGTACACGGATATACATACATACATACATGGTTAACTGTCCTACTCAACCAAACAAAACAATTGCCAAGCACAAAAAAACTAATAAATCAAGTTATTCAGCATTAATGCGTTATTTGACACAATTTATCTAACGAGCAGAGTGGCGCAGTGGAAGCGTGCTGGGCCCATAACCCAGAGGTCCGAGGATCGAAACCTTGTTCTGCTATGAGTAATTGTGGTTGTTTTTTATAACAAATAATAAAATATAAAATTAATAATACTACGGTAAGGTTAGAGATGAGCGATTTCGTAATTTTTTAATTATTAAGCTCCTAGTGAAAGTGATTTTTAAATCGTTGTTCCTTAAACTGTGACTGTGATCACAGTTTAGCAGTATTTTGTAAGAATAAGAACAGTAGCAGTGAAATTAAACAGTGACAGCGATCGAGTATTGCAACTTTTTTCTAGATATTATCCCAATTTTTGATTTGTCATCCCCGAAAATCCTTAAATTTAGTTTTTTGATTAATATATTTCTTTTGTGAAAAAAGTTTACAAAATAACATATTTATTCAATAAAATTCATTTATATCGATACCTATATTTACATTCGTATTAATTAAATTTGTACTTATAGAACTTGTAAAGAAAAAGTTACACATACGTAGTTTAATATACACAAGTATAAAAAAAAACTTCAGAATCGCAATCTTCTGATTCATGAGCTTCAAAAATTGTGTTGTACATAGTACTTGTATTAAAAAGTTTTAGCAATTCAGCAAAAGGATTAAATTTGTCACAACAAATTGCATTATTTTTAAAATGTTTGTTTATTGTAATAAGTATCTTTGTTTTGGTAGTGTGTATTATTGGTTAATCTGCCTTGATATTCTTCTTTATTAGAAATAATTCACTATAAATAATAACACACGTTACATTCTTATTACCAATAGTTATAAAAAAATTCCCTAAAATTTGGTTATCATCCCCAACAAATCCCCAGATCCCCAACATGAAATTTTCATCCCCAATCGCGAAAAAAAATCCACAATTTGGGTAAAAATCCACTAAACCGGCAACGTTGCCATGACCACCTTTTAGCAAATTTCAGCAATTCTGCTTTAAAAGTGTGTGTTAGTTTTATGGCATTTTCTTTTCTGGAAAAAAATGTTACATTTATTACACTTTTCAATGAAAATTCGCAATAAAATGATTTTCTAAAACATAAATTTTATTAGAAATTGTTGTATCATCCCTTGCGAACTTAAATTTTTTCTTTAAACGAGCGCTAAATTGTATTTTTTCTTAATAAAAAGTTAAAAAGTGTTACACTTTTTCCAAAAAAGAAAACACCATTAGTATTTTGAAATACTAATAAGAAGAGCGACAAGAACAAACAATTAGCACTCAATCAGCGTTGGTAATTTTTAAATTTCAAAAGCACTGAAACCGGGTAAAAACACGTAATTTAAGTTAAAAAGCACTAAATTTTAATTAACACTAAAATTTAAAAAAATTAAATTAAGGGGTGTTCTATCAGTTAATGTAATTTTGACAACTTGCTGTATCTTGGAAACATTAAGCGGCAAAGCAAACTCTTGAAATTTTCAAAAACGGTAAAACTAAAAATTCCCAAAATTATAAAATCGCCCAACCGAAAAATGGCCAAAAACCGAAAAAATCGCCAAAACGATAAAAGCACTCAATTGAAAAAAGTTTAGCACTAAAATAAATCACCAAAATTAAAAAAATCGCTAAAATGACACAAAATTGCCAAAATGAAAAAAAATTGCCAAAATAAAAAAACGCCAAAAACCAAAAAAAAAACGCTAAAATGAGAAAAAAAGCATCAAAACTAAATAAAACGATAAAAACCTAAAAGAAACAAAACTTAAAACAATTCCTAAAACTAAAATAAATCGCCAAAAACCGAAGTAATTGCAAAATGAAAAAAAATCGCCAGGAAGAAATAAATCGCCAAAACGAGAAAAATCGCCAGGAAGAAATAAATCGCCAAAACGAGAAAAAAACGCCAAAACGAGAATAAAACGCCAAAACGAGAAAAAAACGCCAAAACGAGAAAAAAAAGCCAAGACTGAAAAAAGTGCCAAAACTTACAAGAAATTGTCAAAACAGCAAAACGCTAAAAACGACAAAATTAATAAAACGTTCAAGGCCGAAAAAATCCCAAAAACGAAACAAATTTCAAAACTATATAATATATAGGCTAAAGCCCGAAATGTATTACATATTACAACACAAAGCGATGGTAAATAAAAAAATAAAATTAAAAAAATATCTAGTGTCCGTACGGAACCCTTCGTGCGCGAGTCTAAGTCGTACTTTACTAAATTTATTTATATAAAGCAAAGCGTGTAAGGGGACATTTAAATATAGAAGTGACAGAAGTTTGATGGGAATGCAATTTTATATAATGCGTCAAACGAGCTTATATCAAATGAATCGTTATTAATTTTACTTTTGCCGCAAACTCGATTATGACTTTAAGGTTTCTCCATCCTCTATACTATAAAAAATTTCGCTATTAGGGTAGCTACTTGCATTAAGTCTTCTTTGTTGTGTGGCAAAGCGGTGTTTAAGCTTGAGAGTAATATGGCACGCCTTGTACAACTTTTTGAAATTATAGATATCCTTGAAAAAAATATGCATAAGAAAATATCTTTTTATGGTTTGGGTTTACTGCCACCGCCGCGAAATAAAAAGCACCAAAAATTAATTTAAAAAAGCACTGAGTGCACTAATTTGAAAATTTATCGCGTCGAAAATTTCAAAAAGCACTTAAAACGATACGAAAAGCAGAGAGTTGACAACTCTGTTAGAAACGTAAGAAAAAGGCAGAGTTGTAAAATAGTGAAGCTTTCCTCTGCTTCTTCCTTCACCACCAGCTTTCCCTATCATTACATGTTAAATTCCTAAAGAAGGTAATACCTAGTAACACCTTAAAAAACAACGAACAACACAAAGACAAAAATTTTAATGATAAAATGACAACAAAATTAAAACTTTAACCAATTTCATTTTAGTGAAAATTTTGTAATAGAACTAATTTTTATGGCGTTAAAATTTTTTATTCAGTGCAATGCTAAAATTATTATTACTTTTAAACAAATTCCAAATGCACTTTACGTTACTTCACCCAACAGATTTCTTTTCTATTACAAAAAACCAACGGCAATCCACATCTAACTAATTTTACCTTTATTTGCCATTTTACTCGAATAATTTCAACATTTTCAATATTTCCTTTGTAAAATAACTGCTTGCAATTCAATTGAAATTCTAACGTTTTTTCTTTCTTACCTTGTTGTTTATTTTTTTGTGAACACAAATAAATTGTGACTGGAATGTGCATCAAAGGTGTTTGCAACAAATTTTTGCACAAAAGTAACGACATAACTTTAGAGGGATTCCTTAAGATTCGCGCCAAAAAAAAATAATAGTGGAAGGGAAGTGAAAAAAATAGATTCTTGAAAATAAAGCACAGGACGCAGAACAAATGGAATTCCTATGGTCAGTCTTCAACAACACCGACCACCCACCCACCCGCTTGTATTAAAATTCCAGCTCCTGTTACCAATTTAATGGGAAAATGTAGACAAAATCAAGGCGCTAGCAAAAGCAACCAAGGAAAGCAACAATGCATCATCTTGTCTTGGCAAGAGAGAAAGATGTCGGAAAGGGAAACAAAAATAACAGGAATAAATTTCTTTAAATTGCGTAGAAAATAAGTTTTCATTGGCTGTTATGGCTACAACACAGTGTGTATGCACGCTTGTTGTTTTTCCCATAATTTCGCGTAATAATCTAAGAATATTTAACCCATTTTGGAGTTATTTTCTGTGTGTGTTTGTTTAAAGAAAACAGGCACTTGGTAGCACTTCCTTCCTACTTTTAACTGTATCGTTATGCTTTTTCTTATTTTCTTGCGTTTTTTTAATTTAAATTTTCTGCTCACTGTTGCGTATTTTTTTTTACTTTATTTTATTTAAACGTCGGCGAAAACTTTATAATCTGTTAATTATTTGTCTTATGCCAAGTTAGCAAAATTTTATTGCTTCCCCGGAGTCTTGCAGTCTTTGACGTATTTTTCTTTTCTCATTTCTTTCCACATGCTACAATATGTATACTTTACCTCTTGTCACATTTTGCTTAGTTGCGAAAATATTTCTTCACAAGTTTATTATCGAATGAAAATCTATTTTAATGGCAATTTAAAATTATTTTTAAAAAAAAAATAATTTATTTTTATTCTTGAAATTTTTTTATTATAAAAATTTCTTGTTCATGTTTTCTAAATTTCGAACACAATTTCGAAACTAAATTAAAGGCTTGGCGACAGCACTCAATGCGTATAGTTTGAAACATTATTAAAATAAATAAAAAAAATTTTGGGTTTTCACAAGTTTTAAGGTCGTTTTGAAAATTTTTTCAAATACTTAACAATTTTCGAAAATTTGATTACAATTTCGAAAATAAATTAGACCACTCAATGCGTGTACTTTGCAAAATTATTAAAATAAAAAAAATGGTTTTTAACAAGCTTTAAAGTCGTTTTTAATATATTTTTTCATGTTTTTGTAAATTTTCGAATTTAGAATTAAATTTCTTTATCAAGTTCGAAGTTAACAACTGGAGGTTTTTTATCACCGAAAATAAATTGTTAAAAATGTTACGAAAATGTTCATGTATTTGACAATTTTCGAAAATTCGAACATAATTTTGAAAAGAAATAAAATATTTTGGGGTTTAACAAGTTTTTAAACTCTTTTTTCATGTATTTAACAATTTTCGAAAATTCGAAAATAATTTCGAAAATAAATTGTCAACAACAATGCTTTAATCTAGTTTACAAAATTATTAATATAATTAAAAACAATTTAGTTTTTAACAAGTTTTTCTTTTTATGTTTTTGAAATTTTCGAAATTAAACTAAAAAAATTTCTTGGTCAAGTTCGAAGTTAACAACTGGAGGTTTTTTGTCACCGAAATATGATAAATTTTTAAAAATTTTATGATTGCGCCAAATGTTCAATTATTTGACAATTGTCGAAAATTCAAACACAAGTTCGAAAATAAATTAGTGACATCAAAAAAATATATTAAAGCATCTATCTGGTTTACAAAATTATTAAAATAAATAAAAAAAATTTGAGGTTTAACAATTTTAAAGTCGTTTTTTAAATCTTTTAATATAAATAAGTGTGTGAGTGAAATCCATGTTAAAATCAATTTTTTTTACAAAAATGAAGGCTTAGTTTATTTTTGTGGCTTGTAATTTTTTTATATTCGCAAGTTTTAGGGAATGTTCGAAAACTCGAAAAAATTTCGAAACTAAATAAAGCGCTTGAAAACTACACATGATTAAACTTCTTTACAAAATTTATTAGATTAAATTAAGTTTTTAGATTAGATTAAAGTTCTTTTTTGAAAATCGTTCAAGGCTTTGACTGTTGCTTGTAATTTTTTATATTTAGGAGTTCAGGGGAATGTTCGGAAATTCGAGCAAAATTTCGAAATTAAATAAGACTATTGAAAACTACACTTAATTCATCTAGTTTACAAATTTATTAAATTAAATTCTAAAAAATTTATTTTTCGAGAAGTTTTATAAAGTTTTTTTTCGAAAAATCTTAAACAAAATAATGATTTCCATGATTAAACGTTTTTCTTAAAAATAATTGTAGCCAAAAATTTATTTTTTCACTTATATGTATATTTATTTATATATTTTTGGGCATGTTCGAATATTCGAACATAGAAGATACAATATAATTAAAAGTATTTTTTTGGCTTAATTTCGAAAATAAGTTAAATGTATAGAAATGGGTATAATGGATCTAATTACGAGTAACGTATTTCGACTTCCACTACTACAATTTTGTACTAGAACATTGCAAGATTTTTTCTTTAATCTAGTACAAAATAGTCGCATTTAAAGTCCTAACTAGACTCAATATTTGTCTTTTATATTAGAGGCAGCAAAATGCAAATGTATTGGATCCTCCAGTATAAGCATTTTTATAATGGGATGCTTAAAAATTATTCTATATCACCCAAATTTGAATTCATGCAAAATTTAACGATTTCATTTAAAAATTCGAACTTTGCTTCGAAAAATAAAATAAAAAGCACAAATGTGATTGATTAACTATAATTTTAATAAATTTATATTTATTTTCAATATAGTTACGGGTATGTAGTTCATTCTCTATTCGTTTATTATTCACCTTTATTATTTATATTTTTGTTTATTTTAGTTTATAGAAATTTCCAAAAAGACTAACTAACCCTTACGTACGCATCGCATTTTATAGTTTCGCATACGTATTTCAAGCTCTCTACTTTATTTACTTGCTTTTAATTTTACCCTTACCATTGCTGAACAACTTACATAAGTGTCCTTTTTTACACACTGGTTTTGCTTAAATAAAGAAAAAGGAAAAATAGAAAGAAAAAAAATACGGAAACCAGACTTTTAACTGCCAACTGCTTTAAATTTATCTCCCAATGCAATACGGCAAGTATGCCTGGCCTGGCTTGGCCGCTATTTTGTGGGTGGAGAATTTGATGCGGCATATAAATTTATAAACTTTATGTATATTTATGCCTTTAGTATTTAGTTTTGTTCCCCCCGAACCACCTTTTCAAGTGTTACTCAAGATAAATAGTAACAAAGCAAACTGCCGTTTGTACTAAAGTCTGTTGGCATGTTTTTTGTTTTTTCTAGGAATGATGAGGGGTGCAGGAGTAGTCCAATGAAATTTTCAAGCTAAATCTTAGAAGTGTAATAAAATACATAAAACCGTTAAGGCTAATACGAGCATCAAAAGCATTTTACATTACGATAAAACAAACGCAGCAAAAAAAAAAATTATATAAGTTTAATTGGAATTTATATTTAGTTTTATTTATTTCTAAAAGGTGAAATTTAAATTTATGCTTTTGCTGGGTTGAGAGAAAGAAATATATGATGGCTTTGAATTGTATATAACGACGGCTGGTGCTCATTATATTTTGTTATGATTATTTTTAGTTTATTATCATTACGGTTTTTTTTTTTAATAAAAATTAAATGAAAATGTTTAAAATTTTCAAAGCACTAAATCGTGTAATTATAGATGATTTATTTCATATTTTAAATTAACAACACTTACATTAATATTTTTGTTCGTAAAAATATGCTGGACTAGTATAATTTTTATTACTTTTTTACACCAAAAGCGAAAAGGAACCGTATTGTTTTCGCTACGCTGTCCATCTGTCCGTCACAGGCTGTTTTCTCGAGAACCGTAAGAGCCTACGGCCATGAAATTTTGACAGAATATGTAGAACTTTAGCCACTACAACAACAATTATATGACAGTTAAAAATTAAAGGGTGTTCCAAAACGTGCAACGAAAAATTTTAAAATCCCATGTATCACTTATAATAGCAGTTATTTATTTGTCGTTGTTATGCTTCACATGACGAATTTACTCATTTAAGAATACTTATCGACGAATTCGTCGCCGTAGACGAAATTAAATTCGTCGTTCGCCCCAGTTGTGTTCCTAGCATAACTTTGGCGTTATTTGTTCCTTAAAAAAATTATCACATGCAATTTGGCTTAAAAAGTGATACGAACTTTAGCCTAATCAAATCATAAATATAGAAAGAACTATTAATTTTGATACTTAATTTGTGTACTTTTGTATTTATTAGAAATATTTTATTACATATTGAGTAATTGAGGCAGCTGCTATCATTCTTTGTATTCCTCAGTCGTATTCAAGTGGTTTCAAAAACGTCCATCAGCAGCATATGCATACATACTATACATCCCTGGCTAGTTTTTTAACCATAATATGCACCTCTTAGACCAAATGGCACAGGTGGTTTATAGATATCTGTTGGTGCACTGTTAGAACCATATGGGGATTTTGGGGGATCACTATAAAATCTTCTAGGCACAAATTGGTATAAGGTATCTGCTGCTCCATTATAAAATCTTCTGGGCATAAATTCGGGATGGGTATCTGTTGGTTCATTATAATAGCTTCTAGGCACCGATTCGAAAGAGGTATCTCTTGGTTCACTGTTAGAGCCACGTGGGGATTTTTGGGGATCATTATAATAGCTTTTAGGCACCGATTCGAAAGAGGTATCTGTTGGTCCACTGTTAGAACCACGTGTGGATTTTTGGGGATCATTATAATAGCTTTTAGGCACCGATTCGAAAGAGGTATCTGTTGGTTCACTGTTAGAGTCACGTGGGGATTTTTGGGGATCATTATAATAGCTTTTAGGCACCGATTCGAAAGAGGTATCTGTTGGTTCAGTGTTAGAACCAAGTGGGGATTTTGGAGGTTCAGTATAAGAGCTTTCAGGCACATATGGGGTATAGCCATTTGTTGGTACACTGTTAGGACCATATGGGGGTTTTGGACGACCAGCATAAGATCCCCTGAAGCTGTCTGTTATTACAAATAACAAAAAAAAAATTGCATAATTTAAAATATGTAAGTATTTTTAAGAGATATATTTTCTTCTAATCTTACCTCCATATACAGCAACTGCTAGTATGGTTAAAAGTAGAGCGATTATGAATTTCATATTGTCTGCGTCAAGATTTTCAACTGAACTTGATAAAAAACTAGCTGTGGGTTGAGCTTTTATACTTTTTAACTTGTAAGTTTTTTTTATCTTAATTAATAAAAAATAAAAAAAAAATTTAATAAGATCATAAATTAATTTACTACTGGAAAAAAACTTTACAATTCACTGATATGACAATAAGTTCTTTGACCTTACCAAATTATAAAATAAAAAAATTCAGCATAACTAAAAAATAAATATACGAGTAGTAAAATTATATAAAGTAATAGGCCGTTTATCTATCTCTACACTGAAAGCAAAATCATTTAGTTAGACACTGTCAAAGTTTCATTAAATGTTCTTCGTTCAAAACTAAGACACTTAAGTATATCTTCTTTCTTATTAGAATATTTGGCTAATGCTGTCTGTTTTTACCCGACTGCGCGATGCAAACAAGGGTATTGTGTTTATCAGCCTATAAGTGTATGCATGTATGTATGTATGTATGTGTGTTCCTTTGCGGCGCTATATAAACCCAAAGCGTGAACCCATTTTGATGATTCTTACATCAATCGATTTGCCTTAATCCTGGAAAGATGACAGTAGTCAAAATCCAATATGGCGGCAAACAGACGCCATTTTGTAAAAACAAAAAGATAAAATAATCAAGCGAACTATATCAAAATGGTTATCATTCGACAGGTGTCTTTTTGGGGCCTCCACTCCAGTTTCAAGAACTTTGCCTAGTGGCGAATTAGGCCATCAGCAAGTATATCTATTTACCTTTATACAATATAATTTTTAATTTTAGTAATAGTTACATTTTCGTTAATTTTCGAAAATTAATTCACAGCATTCATAAAATGAAATTTCAAATTTCTTGAAATAATCAAGAAATATGTACACATGTGCACACAAAATAAATTTATTATAAAAAATATGTATGTACTAGTGATGAAACGATATTCGCGAATACGAATACGAATACAAATATTATATGCAATATGAAATATTAAAAAATTGTTATAAAAAAGGACTTCACACTCTTGTTGGCGTACTTTAAAGTTACTAAAAAGTACCCAACATTTTAATGATCGTCATTGAATAATATTTGGAAATGATACAAAACACACATTTCTATAAAAAAAATAATATAGTTGTACAAACTAAAATTTTTAGTCATTTATTTAAATTTCGTTTAGGATTTATGCATTTATTTATTTAATTTCTTTGGAAAAATATTCGTATTCGTATTCGCATCCGCCTGAATTTAGCGAATACGAATACATTCGTATTCGACTGAAAATGGCCGAATATTCGACAATTCGAATACGAATATTCGTGCATCACTAGTATGTACATACATTAGAGTGGCCGTTATTTATTTTTTCTTGACTTCTTTTATTCTCACCCCCCCCCCCCCCTACAAATCGGTTCAGTTTTATGTAAAAAAAAAATACAAAAAATGTCAAAGCGATAAGTTGTGTTTTAGGGGGTGCGTCCGCCCCTCAAAGTTGTTTTTCAAGCCCACTTTTCAATGTAATTTTTTGCATATGACTAACTTTTTAAAAAATAACTTTACAAGAATATGACGTATAGCAATATTTTAGCTCTTTGAGTCGACAACATTAGTCTCAAAGAAAGTTTTTTGCTAAAATTGATATTTTAGGAAATAATGAAGAAAATAACCAACAAAATACCAAAAATTATGTTTACCAAAATTGCATTTATATGGAAATTATTTTACTAAGCGGTTACAATATACATATATCTATTATATCTATTAAATTATATCTTACGTATATTAAGCATAGTCATAAAAAACTAAACCCAAAAAAAAAATAATAATAAAAATTACATTGAATAAATGAGCTTGAGGGCTAACTTTGAGAGCCGGACGCACCCCCTAAAACACAACTTATTGCTATGAAATTTTTTGTATTTTTTTTTACATAAAACTGAACCGATTTGGGAGGTGAGAATAAAAGAAATCAACAAAAAAATTCTCCATACAACTAACGACCACTCTAATGTACATATAAAAAAAATTCCGGGAATTGCCTCCCAAAGTTCATGGGATTTCTTTATCGGTATTACGGAATTTTTTCCCCGGAAATCCCGATAAATTATTGGATAGGCCAAATATGTATGAACAAATCGTAGAACAATTATTATTTTCGAGTATCCAAAGAACCATTTTCAGCAATAAAAAAATAATAATTTTTCGCGAAAAGTCGATTTTAACATACATATTGCTACATATGTATGTATGTATGTATGTATAGTTATTGCGTATTATGCAAAAATCAAAGAAGGTTTAAAAAATACTTCGTATGCACAAGAGCTATAATTAGCATGAAATAGTAATGCAAAGCTATTGGGACCGTAGATATAATTTGTGTATAGCTCGCTGCGACCAGTGTTCCTTGTAAGCCAACTCCACTGTACTTGAGTGCTATAGTTTGATGTGCCGAATCTTATATATCCTGTACCAAAGTGCGTTTATGTAGTATATAGATATGTACATACATAAGCACATACCTAACGTATAAACAGAAATAAAAAATAATTTGACCTAGTTACTTTTATGTACAAAAAAAATATTTAATTTTCCAACCCAAAAATCATAATTTTAGATTTTTCTCATTCCTTATACCAATCAAGTAGTTATTAAAAAAATATATAAGGTATGGCCGACTTCCTAAACGCAAGTTGCAATGCACAATTTAATAAAATGGGTGTGCAATGCTAAGCATGTATTAAGAGCAAACTTGCGTTGTGGAGAAATTTTTTGCATTTTATCGGCATTTAGGAACGTCGCTATGCAACTCATACATATGTTTGCCTACAAAATAAAAATGATGCGCGATTATGACAACTGATACTCATTAAAATGAGTTGCCAAACGACTAGGAACATTGGACATTGCCAGAAAGTTTACATATGCGTTTACGAAGTGTATGCATTGTAAATATGAATTGCAACTTGCTTTTAGGAAGTCGGCCTATGTTAAGTGAACAAAGGAAAAAGGAAATTAAAAAAAATAGTGTTATTTAGTTACTTTAATATCCAGAAAAAAAATTTAAATTTTCCAGCTCTGAAGCTGTGGTTTTTATTTTTCTACTTTTCTATACGAAACTTTTCTTTCCAAAACGTAAAATATATACACATAATTTATAAAGAGAAAAAAAATTAATTAGACTTATTTACTTTTATATATCGCAAAAAGTGTAAGTTTCCCAACCCTGGAATCATCCTTTTTCATTTTTCTGATTTTCTACATTTAATTTACAGAGAAAAAAAATTTGTCTCAGTAATTTACTCTTGTATAAAAAAAGTTAATGTTTTCCAACCCTTTCTTTTTTTTCTTTTTAATTTTTTTAATTTTTACTAATTTGAAATACTACTTTTATTCGTACTGAAGTATAAAATAAGTTTATTTAATTAAAAAAAAAATTAAAATTAGTTTTCGGTAGTTACTTTTATATGGCAAAATAGAGTTTGAGTTTTCCAGCCCTGAAACGTTTCAATACCAGTATTTTTCGGACCATTTGTGACACACCAGTCCAAGGCCGAAGTCTCTAGGTTTTCTGGGAGCTTCGGAAACCCGATTTCACGTACAGACAGAAGGACGTCGCTTGTTCGTCTTCCCTATACATAAGGATCCAGAATATATATTCTTTATGGGTCGCTTATTAATATTGTGGAAATTACAAACGGAATGACAATTGTATATACATATGTATGCCCATTTACTATTTTTGGGTAAAGGGCATAAAAACAAATTTATTAAAAATATTTTTTTTTTGCTGAGAACTCAATTTTGAATAATTGGAATTAATTGAGTTGATTTTATTTTCTTATGTTACGTTTATGTTATATTTTGTATTCAAAAAAATCATTCTAGGTGCCTTTTTAAAAAATATTTTAATTTGCATTCGTAAATATATTAATTGTATTCACAAATCTTTTTTTTCTGTGTATGATAAAAGTAAGTTTTTATGCTCTGCAGAAATGGTTCAATTGACTTTGTAATGCGCGTGTTGAGAAAAATAACACTTTATTATATTTTGAACAAAAATAGATAAGCATATAAGATAAGTTATTTGTTTACACACGCTGTTAGTGAGGCAAGTTCTTTCTACAAGCATACATACACATACATATGTTATGGGGCATTACACGCGAAATCGGATGGTTTGAAAAAAATATTTTTTTTTAATGTAAAACAAAATTTTTTTTTAAATAACAAAGTACAGGCGAATTACTGGTTACAAATATTGGTAACAACCAAATAGAATAACAATGATAAAAAATAAGCCCTCTTGGGCGTAAAGGACAATTTCTAAGGTAAGCAAAACGTAAGGAACGCGGTGCCCCAATTTGTAAATTTTATTGCCACGATATCTGACTTTCTTTCCTATTAATTCTTTGCCCTTTTTCGCTCCAATAAGTCAAATTTCCAAGAAAAACTAAATCTAGAATAAAATGTTTTACTTGTGCTTACGACCTCCTAGAATCTTTACAAAAAAATTATTTGAGACATTTGTAAATTTTAATTGAACTTTAGTGATTTTTAATCAGAAATAATTTTTAGTCAGGCTTAAGTTCAGTAATTTCAATTCTTATTGAATGAAATATTTTTCATTAATTAATGTGAATTTCTAAAGAAGAGAAGAAAAATTAAACTTACGACTTTAAGCTGTGGGAAATACCGATACTTTTCTGTGCAGCCACGCACTTCATCAGCACCCTAGTATATCTACTTGGGTAGAGATTCTTATTAACATCAGCTATTTAACTTAAATTTACAATGAAACGGAATATGAGAAACGATTGTTGTGTATACAATTGATTTAACTTTCAAATAATTAATCATGGGCACGAGAAATTATAAGTTAACTTGGCAATCACTGTTCACTTGGCAATCACAGTTTCAGAATGCTGGAAAGCCAAATAAAAACTGTAGAATGCAACAACAAAGTAACATAAAGCCACTACAATAATACTTACATGCATGTACCGATGGTACATCGAATAAGTAAAAATAATTAATGTGATGATTGTAAAAGATAAGCAAGAATAATTAAAAATACTAAGGTAGAGTAATATAATTTCATGCTAACCTAAATAGAAAAATGATAAATGTGTTTTCCAAAGTTTAATTTTAATTTTTCTTCTCTTCATTAGAAACTCACATTAATTAATATAAATATTTCATTCAATAAGAATTGAAATTACAGAACTTAAGCCTGACTAAAAATTATTTGTGGTTAAAAAAAATTATTTTCTCGATGTTGCTCCGTAAAGGGTTAAGAACGTGTCAAAGGATCGGAAGCAAATTTGCAGCATTTGAGAGATAGTTAATCGATTCGTTTCTGTACATTTCGAAAATAACGTTTTCATAAAAATGGGTTTTTTTTATTAATTTTTAACTACTAAGGGCTAATAAATCAGTGGAAGTTAATCTCTATTTTTGGTTTAATATATTATAATACAGGCCATATGTTTTGCATTAAAAGAACACTCAACTTTTTTTCAGATCTTGTTCGATCTGTTTTCGTACACTTCATTATTGTTTTATACCATTCTACTTCGCCAAACATAAATATAATTTATTCTTCAGTAAAATTTGGCGACTGATTTACTTCTGCTGAGTTTAAACTACATAAAAATTTGAATTTAGTTCAACTAAACCAGCGTTTAAATGTTGACTGATTTATTAGCCCTGAGGAGACAAAGTTTAAAATCCAATCAACACTTAAACTCAAAAAGAGTCCAAGGATATCGTTGACGAAAATTTTCTAATTTACTTTAAAAATCTTTTTCAAATCGATTTTGGGTTTTCACTGTTTTTTTTTTTAGATTCACAAGGCGTCTTGTATGCTGCAAATTTGAAAAAGATCATTTGGCCAAAATTTGCTAAAAAAAAGTGTTTATATTTTATTACTCCGTTGTTAAATTTTCGAGTTTTTTTTACTGTTGGTAAGTTTCAGGGATGTCCTAACAAGGTCAAGGGTGATTTTTTTAGCAACTTTCTTTTTGTCAACTCAGCTGTTGTCGTGTATCATGTTACTGTTAAACTTGTTCATTTTGATCTATAATTTGACCATGAATCGGCTTACAAATGAACAACGCTTGGAGATTATTAAAAATCTTCTATTGTTCTATAAAATTATTAAGAGTTCTAGGCCCTTATCATTATATTATCAGATTATTTTTCCTAGAATTCGTTCATCTCTTTTAGAGAAATCTTTTATTGTCAGGGTTTTGCGGTGGTGGAACCAGTTACCACATCAGTTACGTGTCTTCTCTCATTCAAACAATGTATTTCGTTTGAAACTTTTAAAATTATATTCTCTATGATTACTCATGTCTCTCTAAAGATTGAATTTAACTCAATTTACCTTAACTTCTACTGCTGGCTACTGAAGGGACCTTTCTTTACTTTACTTTTTTTTATCATTTTTTATATTTCCTACTTATGTTATCTTTGGCTGGGGAGCTGATTTTATGTTGGGATAGTAAATCTTTTATATTATAAATCAATGAATTGTTATGGTATGAATTTAATTTAATGAACAATTATTATGTAGTACCTAAGGTATTTTTAACTGTTATGTAATATTATATAATTGGCCTTAAAGGCTTTGTATTACATATTTTCTTGTAAATAAATAAATAAATAAATAAAATTGTTATCAAAATTCATGATCGGTTAAGAAAGTGCATCGTGCAATTCTTCCATTTTATGATCAGTTTGAACGACCTTCTGAGGCAGCTATTGGGACTATTTGTGGCTAAATTTCACTCTAAATTGACATTATTGGGCATTAAATCACCAACTCGCATACGTAGAGTGCGGAAAGGGGAAAATATCGCAGCTGTATCCTTCAGTGTTGTTGATGACCGTGAATTATTGATTCGGCGCCGTTCGCAGCAATTGTGAATCTGTTACTTTTTTTTGTCCAAAATAGTAGAGCTGGACTTGGCTGACATGTGTTTGCAGAAAGACGGTGCCACATGCCACACAGTACGTGAAACAATGGCCCAATTGAGAGGCGAGTTTGGTGAACAGTTTATTTCACGTTTGAAGCCGATCGATTGGCTGCCTAAAACGTGCTATTTAACGCCTTTAGACTACTTTTTGTGGGTCCATGTTAAGGCTCATATTTATAGGGATAAGCCCGCAACGTTTGACGCACTGGAATATAATATGGAAGAATTTATTAGTGACATACAGGGCGATATGTTGGAGAGAGTATGCCAAAATTGGACCCAGCGTATGAACCATTTGCGACGTATTCGCGGTCAACATTTACAAAAATTTTGTTTTTTTTACAAATCCGAAAGCTCTTAAAAAATCACCCTTTATGATTACCAAACTGGATCATTTGTCAACCGATTTTAAAATTTGTTTTTTTTTTTGGCTCAGAGTGTACACTAAGCTGGGCTTTGATCCATTTGAAATTTTGCACACATATTTAGCTCTCGTAATGCTTGGCCACGTCCATTTAAAATTTATAATGATATCTCATGTAGTTTCATTCAACTGCTTCCTATAAAATTTTGTACACATACAGGGTGGCGTAGAATGAGCTATATGGTTTGAACTCTTCATAACTTTTTTAATTATTATTCTTTCTTCGTTTTTTTTAACATTTTGTGAAAAAGACTTGGGGAATTAATTACACTGAAAGAAAAACACTTCGTAACGGGAATGAAACCATTAACTTGAACCCCTTTCATTAATACAACGATAAATTTCATTAATAAAATGAAACATTACAATATATTGATGGAAGATTTCATTAATGGAATGAAACGATTCTAAGGCTTAATATTTTACATTTTCTAGTATCATTTAAGTTACGAAATAATTTTCATTCGGGTAATGAAAAACTTAAATACTTGTTTTTATAAAGAATTCATAAAAAAATATTTCAAATTGATTAGGTGACATAAAATAGTTCCAAAGTATCAACCCACAATATTAATTTATCTATAGTTTTGTTGGTTGCAACTTTAATGTAATATTTTCTTAACTACAATGAAGAAATCATCCTGCTGCTGGCTAGTAGGCAGTGTGCTACTTTTGTAGCAATTTTTTTATATATATATATAGATATATATATATAACTTTTCAAATTAATTAAATAATCACCCTTATTCCAGTTATCGCCATTGAAGTCACTTTAACAGAACACCAAAAAATGTTGGTGCTCGTATATCCGTTGTCGAAAACAACTGACTCCTGTTGGCAGCTTTATGCCATTTTCTAGACCTTAAGGAACGGATATATATTGTCAGTTGCTCAAAATTGGTTTCTCGAGAGCGAGTAAGTGACGTCGATGACGACAACTGGAATAAGGATGAATGTTGAATTAATTAGATCAATTAAATAACTTTGAATTAAAATTTCATTATTAATGGTATGTTTGTATTTAGTGTGTATCTAAATAATATTTGAGGTTGTTGTGGCTGCAGCGGTAAGCACGCTAACTACCACGCGATGAGTTCCAAGTTCAAATCTTGGCCGGGGAAGTCAATTATGTCATACAAACGTTTTTTTGATGCCTGTGCAAAAATATACAACACGTAAGTTGAATAATTAATAAGATACAATGATAATTAAATAAATGAATCAGATTAGAGTCATTACAATAATGACTTATTTTGTTAACACAATGATACGATGTGATAAAAAAATGATATGTTACGTCTCAGTAATGAAATACTGTCATGATTTGCATGAAAAATGTTGTTTCTTCAATGAAATAGTCCGTTCAAAAAATGTAAAACTAATGTCACTTCATTGTATAAACTAAAAAGTTTCATCGCAATGATTACCTTTTTCATTTAAAATATGAAAATGTACGTTGCTTAGTAAAAAATAATGTCGTTACTTGAATTAAAATATTTCGTTGTATATATGACATGTTCATAATACGAATAAAGCGTTGTATTGATTGAAAAACAATGACAAAATCGAAAATATAATGTCGAAAATCGTTGCATTTACGAAGGTTTTTCTCTCAGTCTATACGAATCATTACACGATCGAAAAACGTACAAAAATAATTAAATTTTATTTTTCTAACCAACAGTCTATTGTGTTGACACGATTTTAAGGGGCGACATCGATTTGAACTGGACTCCACGTTCACTAGTTTTAACAGCCCCTGACAGTTTTCTTTGGAGATATTTGAAAGAAAGAGTGTACCAAGAACCATACTCCAAATAAAAACCAGCATTCGAAATGAAATCATGGCCATTACACCCCAAATTTTGCGAAAAGTTATGGAAAATATGCTAAAAAGAGCTCGTGTGTGCGAAGCAGAAAATGCATATCATTTTGCAAAGCTAATTTCAATAAATTACCCAATAATATACTGTATTTAAAAATAAAAAATTATAATAATCGCATAAATAAAAAAGTCATAAACCATTTAAACCATACAGCTCATTATGCGGTGCCACCCTGTATTAGAGTCGTTCCATGACTTTAAAAAAAACTCAGTTTTAATTACCACTTCGGACAATCGTATGGGTAAGACATGTAATGGTTCAGTTAAAGTTGCATTTAAAATTAAATTAATTTTAAATGTTTACAGACTATTTTTGAAGTCGCTTAAATGCACTAGAATATGTAGTTTTATTTTTTCTTTAAAATTCTCAAGTGCAATTTGTATATCATTATTCTACAATCTATAAGAATTTTAGCATATTAAATACATTAATTTTTTTTTTGTGAAACTCTAACAAAAAAAATAGCTCCCAATAAATTAACACCACTTCAATTTAAAATGCATTAAAAGTGAAGAAGTCCAATTTTGAAGAGAAGACAGACAGACACACAAACAAATAACTAAGCACTAAGAAGTAAAATGATATGCATATTTATAACATGAATGAATACTCAATGAAATAGTTTTAGTCTTACTTTGAGCCCAAAAGAATTCAAAAACGAATAAAGAAGAATAAAGCTCAAATTAAATGCAAACAAATACTACGGCTGCTTAAAATTTAACATTAAGAGCCAGGCAACACGGCACTTGCATGCATTCACAAAGATTGGCAAGTTACGAGTAGCAAGAATGGAAAAGGCAGGAACAAATGGAAATAAGCAAATTTGAAATACACACACACACACAATCGCACAACAGACTCATCCTTTTAGTCAATTTTAGTCAGGCAACCAACAACAACAACACCAGCCTTTAGTTAAATGGCAAACACAGGTGTGCATAGTGTTATAGATGATTGCATACTTTCAGGCGGTTGCAAAATTTAAGAAAACATTGCAGACATTTAATAGTTAAAAACTCAAAAAACCCAACTAAAACCTTTAGCGCTAAGTTTTCTTATTTGCTTGTCTCTAGTTCTTTATCTCTTTTCTTGGCAATATTATTTTTTTTTTCAATCTTTAAAAGAAAAAAGAAATATTAAGAAATATAGAAAACTTTTTGGCGTCGAATTAGCACAGGCAGGTAAAAGTAGAAGTAAAGTAGTCTTTTGCTTCTATTCTTTTTTACTTCTTGTTGCACTTTACTCGTAGTAGAGCATGCAACGTTAAACAACAAAACTTTTTAAGAAGAATATGCAGTTTTGAGCTGAATCAGGCTGTTTGTTGTATGAGCAACGATCGCTCTTCGCCAGTTAAATATACTTTTGCTGAAAATTAGTTTTAATTTTTTTTGGCCAAATTGCACAAATTCCTTAAGAAGTCAAGTTTTCTTTTTATTTATTCTTTTTTTTTTTTTGTTGCCTAGAAATGAAGATGAAAATAAGTAAGAAAGTATTTCTTTACAGATAAACACCGAGCAAAGAAAATGCTAATAAATTACAGCTTTTAGCCGATTAATACGAAAGAAAAAAATTAAATAGGAGCTGAGCTAAATATATAAATAGCAATTTTTCTATTTTATTAACAGGGTGATTGAGCTGAAAATTCACGCAAATAGATTATGCAGAAAATTAACAAACAGCAAAAAAAATAAATGTGTACATTAATTAAAAGTTTTAAATATAGAATTCATATTTTCTTATTTGTAAAATTTTCTGCTACATTTTTTAGATGCATAAACAACTTCACATATTATGAGATCTTAGGCATACAAAATCAAACAGTTAATTAATGACTATTCTGTGCGGCATTGAAAAGTTTTATGCTTATTATGTCCATTCAGCTTTCATATTTTTTTCTACAACAGTTTTTGACGAAAAAAAAAATATACAAAATAAAATAAATAATTTTAGTTCGTTAGTTCACTGAGTATTTTCGCGACTTTTTTGCTCTAAAGTGAAATTATAAACTTGTGTAAACTGCAAGGGCCTACTTTTTGTAAAAATATTATTGATATGAAAATAATATAATTTCAAAAATATTCTACTTTCATTGCAACACTTGTAATTTTATGAAACAGAACCCAGCAGTGATGTGATAGAATTTTTATGAAATAAAAAACTATGTCCTTTTGCAATTCAGGTCTAATATATTTTAATAAAACAATTTTTAGCACAAATAGTTAAATTAGCAAATGTTTCTTGCTCCAAAAAGTAAACCGAAATTTCATATATTGAAATTAACAGAACTGTTGGGCTGTTAATTTTTTTGAGGTATATTGTAGTATTTTTAAACAGATTTAAAAAAAATACCTTTCATTTCGATTGTTTTTTTTAATATTTTTTAATTTTTTTTAATATTTTTTCCTATTTTTTATTACTGTTTATTGTTTTATTTCTTGTTTAAACTAATAAATATTTATTTATTATTTTAATTCGTTTTATGTTTTTTATTTAATTTTTTATATTTTTTTATTTATTTATTAATCGTAATTCATTATTTTTTTTTTGTTTTTAACTTTTTTATTTTTTTATAAATTTTTTTTTTATTTTATTTTATTTTATATTATTTTATTTCATTTTATTATATTATTTTATTTCATTTTATTATATTATTTTATTTCATTTTATTATATTATTTTATTTCATTTTATTATATTATTTTATGTTTTATTTTGTTTTATCTCTTTTGTGATTTTTTTTTGATCGGTTTTGGTATTTTATTTATTTTCTTTTATTGTTTTAAATTTTAATTTTTTTAATTATTCTTTTTATATTTTTTTATTTATTGTTTGTTTATTTTATTTTTTTTTTTTTTGTTGTTATTATTAATTTTTTTAATTATTTCTATTTTTTGCTTTTTTTGTTACTTTTTTTTAAATTTATTTTTATTTTTTATGTTTTATCTTTTTTATTTTTTTTATTTTTTTATTTTTTTATTTTTTTTAATATATTTATTATTTTTTATTTTCGTTTTAATATTTTTAATATTTTATATTTTCGTTTTAATATTTTTATTATTTTTTATTTTCGTTTTAATTGTTTTATTACTTTTTAATTATTGCTTTGATATTTTATATTTTTACTTTATATTTATTTACTTTTAAAGTTTTAGTTTTCAATTTTATTTTTATTTTTTTTTTGTATATTTTTATCTTTCAATTTTATTTTTAATTTTTTTGATTTAATTTTTTTTATTTTAAAATTTATTTATTTATCTATTTTTTTAGTTTTTAATTTGTTGCTTTTATTTTTTTCATTAATTTTTACTTTTATTTTTTGGAATTTATTTTTTTTCTTTAATTTTTTTAAATTAATTTTTATTTTTTTTATTTCTTTTTAGTTTTTTATTTTTTATTTTCTTTTATTTTTTAATTTTGTTTTAATATTTTTTTATATTTTTGCTTTGATAATTTTATATTTGTTTTTTTATTATCTGTGTGTTATATTGTTATTTGACCAATATTTTTATTTTCGCTTTAATTTTTTTCATTTTTTTATTTTTGCTTTATTTTATCTTTAATATTTTATATTTTTTTACTTTTTTCTTATTTATTTTTATAGTTTTATTTTTTAATTTCATACGTTTATATGTTTCAGCTTTTTATTTTTACTCTTGTATTGCTTACCTTTTTATTTATAAATTTAATTTATTTCTTTCACTTTTATATTATGTACCTTTTCGTTTTTAAAATTTTAAAATTTTTTTAATAATAGTATTTATTTCTTTTTTTTTTGTTTTTTACCTTGTTAGCTTTTTTCTTTTTATATTTTGTTATCGTTTTTCATTATTATTTTACTTTTTTTGTTTTTAACATGCTTTGTTATTGATTTCTTTTCTTTTTTCTAGTTTTCAATTTTATTTTTATATTTCACTATTTATTTAATTTTGTACTTAATTTTATTATTTTTTATCATTATTTTAACTAAATTCATAATTTTTTTAACTAAATTTTATTTCATTTAATTTAATTTTACTATTATTATTTATTTTTTTTAATTTTTAATTTATTTTTGATTTTACTTTTGTATTTTATTTGCTGTTTTTTGTTTATTTAATTTTTAATTTTATTTAATTTAATTTAATTTAATTTAATTTATTTTAATTTAATTTAATTTAATTTAGTTTAATTTAATTTAATTTAATTTAATTTAATTTAATTTAATTTAATTTAATTTAATTTAATTTAATTTAATTTAATTTAATTTAATTTAATTTAATTTAATTTAATTTAATTTAATTTAATTTAATTTAATTTAATTTAATTTAATTTAATTTAATTTAATTTAATTTAATTTAATTTAATTTAATTTAATTTAATTTAATTTAATTTAATTTAATTTAATTTAATTTAATTTAATTTAATTTAATTTAATTTAATTTAATTTAATTTAATTTAATTAAATTTAATTTAATTTAATTTAATTTAATTTAATTTATTTAAGTTGATTGAATTTAATTTAATTTATTTAAGTTGATTGAATTTAATTTAATTTAATTCAATTTAATTTAATTAACTTATCAATTTAATTTAATTAACTTTTTAATTTAATTTAATTATCTTACTAATTTAATTTAATTAACTTATTAATTTAATTTAATTAACTTATTAATTTACTTTAAATTAAATTTTATTTTATGTTTTTATGTATTTATGTATTTTATTTTCTTTTAAGTTTTTATTTTACTTAAAATTTTTATTTTTATTTAATTTTTTATTTTGTTTTAAGTTTTTATTTTATTTAATTTAATTTTTTTTTCAACTTTAAAGTGTATCTAATGAAGATAAACGTTTATTTTCTGCAAAATTTTCTGGCTACAAATGAGAGCATTACAATCCGAAATTTCGATATCGAATACGACATTCGACCTTAACCTCTTCTTTTTATAATTAGTACTCGTAAAATTACATTTCGATTTTTGAATCTATTTTTTAAGTTTTCTCAACCTTCCTTACAATAAGTTGCCGCATTTCGTTAGTAATAAAAATATTTAAGAGGCGAAAAGAAAAAATATATATTCATTTTTATATAAGAAATACCTAATAAGTACATTTATTTGAAATTCACTGTCTGATTGATAAAAAAATCTGTTTTCTAAAGGCTTTATGAAACAACTTTTGTATGGAAATCTGTTTTATAAACCTTTTGTAAATCAAAAATATTTTTTTTATGAATATGACCTTCAGTCCTTAATGTATTAAGGACATATTTTGTTTGTTGGTTAAGCCACAAAAAACTTTCAGCAAAATAAATGCTTCTTTTCAAAAATTCCTTAAGCCTTAAAAGTCTGTTTCATATAATATTTGTCACTCTGTTAATGGTATTTCGCACATTCGTAAAATTTTTTAGTTGCACCATCTTTACAAAATTACAAAAAAAAATTAAATAAAAAACTATCAAAAAAAGATGTTGAGTTTTATCTGTTTTAAAAAAAGGTATGTTAGTAATGAATAAATGAATATTTGTGTTAAATTTAATTAAAATGTAAATAAAAGTATGAACTACGAATTTCATTGCAAGAATATATGTATGTATGTGTAGTATGTTTCCATAAGCAATAGGAAAAATATTAATTCGAGCCTCTAGACATTAAAATAACACATATTTTGATTATAAAGCAAAATTCGTTGCAAGTGTAAGTATATAATATTTACTAAAAGGTAAAAAATATATGCTTAAGTAAATTAATTTCGTTGGAATCATTTGCTATAAATGAAAAACTAATTTTTAAAATTGGGCCTAATTACGAGTGTTGTATTTCGAGTACGACTACGAGGATTTTGTACTAGATTAAAGAAAAAATTTTGCAATGTTCTTTAGTCTAGTACAAAATCGTCGTATAGTCGATATCGTAATACGACACTCGTAATAAGGCCCATTAATTTAGAAAGCCAATTATTGATAAGATAAGTTTCAATTACACTGTAAACCACAAAAAAATAGTGTCAAAGTCACAATAAATGACAAACTGTTTTGAAAGTTTCGAGAGAGTTTGAAGTTTCATTGTTTTGTACTCGTAAGGTATTATGATGAATGAAATGTGTTCAGTCAGCACTTTTTATGGGACGTTTTTGTGGAACATTTTAGCACTCTGGTTTCTTTTAGGTTTGTATCTTTTGCGTAAAACCAGGTAAATCCTTTAATGGATCAGGCTGGTGTGTCCCAAAAGAATTATTAAAAATTTCATGTAACTATTTATTTTCATATTCATCATGTTCCCTAGATAAATTTTTAGCTAAGCCAATGTTGGTGGTCTACCACAAATAAGAAATACGTGATAGATCAACTTTACAGAAATCCGCTTGCATCAGGATTACTGGATGTTTAGCTACTTGCCTTTCAGAGGCTCTGAATGCTATACTAAACCTTATTTCGATCGACCTTCATGTATGGCGTTATATCCGCATGTAGTGCGGCAAAATTAATGGCGTCTGGGTGGTGGAGAATAAATTCTTATGGTCATGCCAGCATCTTGCATCAATTACCTCCTACACTGAGGAAATCTTCTGACTACATGGTGCCTCATCTGGACTTTGAGATTAAAGTCCTATTTCCATCCAGGCGGGAATGGAAGGAAGGCACAAAAGTTAAAGAATACGACCTCACAGTATACACTGAGGAAGAGCAGAGTTGTTAAAAAAGAATGAACCTTTCCTCTATCTCGTCCTTCAACACCTGTCTTCTCTAGCACCCTCTCTCACTATCTTCTCTTCAATTAACAGGTAGCACAAAGGGATTATTGTATTGGACCCAAGTGAGCTGGACTCTAAATTTCACCCTTCCTTACCAGCAGAATGCCAAGTTAACCTATCCTAACCTGACCTATCCTCTTACGATGAGACGACGATACAACGGAACACATTATTTGTGAGTTTAGCGTCGTATGTAACAGTAGAAGGCATGTTTTACATTCAGAGTTTCTGTGAGACGGGCTTCTCCAATCTCTGTGCAGACTTTCAGAGGGAGAGTCATACAGAGCTTGATTTAATTTACAGATCTATAGCACAAGATATCCATCAGGTGTCGCAGTGTTGGTCTTTGTACAAGATTTTTCCCCTATTCTAAGAGATGCTAGTTAACGAAAATTATTTTCGATAGATCATTGTATGTGGTTCATAATACGAACATCTATTAATTCGATGTTTGATAGCCAATTAAGACCGCATGCAGCTCACAAGAAGAGACAATTTATGTACGCACACATATCCGAAGTTATTTCTAAATTTAAAAAAAAAATTAAATCTCTTCATCTCTTCCATTTTCATACACATTCCTTCCGGAATTTCATTTCAAACTTTTATTTTTAACAACACACACTTTTTTCTCTTCTCTACTCCCAGCGGCATTTTAACACTATAAACTGAACTTTTGCTTGATACCAAATTAATTTTCAGTTCGCAGTTTTTATTTAATTTAATTTTTTTTTGTGATACAATGATAATTGCAAAGAGGACGACGCAAAGAGATGGCAGTTAAAATGACAATGATGATGATGTTGTACAAATAATGATAATGACACTGACGATGAGAGGGATTTTATGTTTGTTAATTGAAAATAAAAAATACTTATTTTCACTTTTCTTTACTTGTTTATTATTATTTTTTTTTTCTTCTTTTAATAGACCACAAGCATTACAGAGCCAACAAAATGATATTTGTCAAAATGATAATGGGTATGATGTTGCATTTTTGCTCACACACGCACACACACACACAATCATTCTGTTACTATCCCTTTCCAAAACAGCACTCAATGCTGATGAAAAACTACCACAATCCGGGCTATAAGACTACTAAGTAATTTGTACTCCGCTTGTACGTACATTCAACGTCAATGAGGACACAACGACAACGACTTTGATGACGATGACGATGATGAGTTTGGTGGTGGTGATAGAGCTGATGATGATTATGATGATTGTGTGACAACTGTTTGACGTTGGTTGATGATGAATTCATTTCATTTCACTTCACATTGTTCAGCAGCGAAAAAAGGAAAATTTTTCTTGTTTACTTTTCATTTCATAAATATTACAAAATTCTCTCATAATTTGATACTGAGAGAAAATTTGGAAAATTTTGTTTAAATTATGGTTTTTTTAGCTCTAATTAACCCCCTGTTTCTACATACGGTCGACTTGAGTATAAAATTCATATGGAAAGCACTAAATCTTTTAGTGAGTTTCATACAAATTTTCTAGACGAGTCGTTTGCCTGACTTGTGGAAACTGCACATAAAGCACCATCTTACGAGCGAGTTGCAGCATTATTTAATTAGATGCAAAAGTGAGAGTTCTAGTACTTGGCAGTTTGCATTCAGCATACCCAGTATTAGGTTAATCTAGGCGCACGGTAGTGCGCCAGTCCGATTTACGGCCAATGCATATATACTACCAAGACAGTCCACCTCGTAATGCTCTTAGTAAAAGTTTTAAGATGCATTCTTCTGTAAGCTGAACCACCATGTGAAAAGCGGAGTGTGCCCATAAAGAACCTGTCCAGTATAAGGTTTTGCTGATAATACCCAATTCGAGATACAGTTGAGCCCATTGTGATTACATCCTATTGCTCTTCTACTGAGGGTGGTTTTGGCTGAAGTTGTAGGCATGTTGACTACAAAACCGAAGATCCTGGGTTCGATCCCGGTCTTCGACAGTCATTAAAACAACAATACCACGCATTTGTCTGACGTGCATTAGTGTCCCTTGTATCAGTTGTTATAGGAAAAGTTCCAGTGATGCAGGCATAGGCAAACTACACTAAACTACACTGGCTTCAGCGGATGCTAAACCTAATGTAACAACAGAGCGCCCTCCTTCATTGGTATTGTGTAGCAGAATTATCGGCGAAGTAAAATAACCAATAAAATGGCTACTAAACACAGCTTCAAAATTTAATACGCCTCATTCGACACCAGAGGCGCTGCAACACTGCACTATTAAAAATGTGCAATAAGCAGAGTTGTAAGAAATAATTAATATTTCCTCTATATCTTCCTTCACGACCTGTCTTCTCTATCACTATACCTTCGCTATCCCCCTCTCTCACTATATTCTCTTGATGAACTACAAACAGAGTGACCGATGACATTTTTCAAAAAGTGGCACCAAAAAGGGAATTTATCAAAAAAAAAGGGGCAAAATTAAATAAAACGAGAAAACTACACTAAACTTTTTATTCTTAATATATTTTTATATAACTCACTCTAAAAAAAATGGAGACAAAAAGTGGCAAATGCACTCTAAAAAGTGGCAATTTGCCACTTTAGTCGGTCAAACGGTCACGCTGACTACAAACCGCCATGGAAATGATTGGCGAGCTCTTGAATGTAACACAACTGACACAACTATTAGCCAAAGCGGACTTAGATCAAGATGGTAAAATAAATTATGAAGAATTTACAAGACTATTACTCTAATCTTTGGGAAAGAGACATTTAACTACAGACATATACATATGTATTTGTTAAGCACCCCATTATAAGAATTCTTCTAATAAATTTCAATAAAATCAAGTATATATTCAATAAAAAAACCAAATAACAATAACAAGAAAAATATTTCTACTTAATAGATCATTATTAATGATATATATATACATACATACATGTAATCAAAATTTATAATACTTATAAGCTGGTGTTATTGGTTTTGGAGCACCCTGGCTAGTGGTAATGCACCAAATGTTGAGACCTTACGATTATGTTGTGGACTAGAAAGGACTTACATATAGATATAATCACTTGTATATATTTGAAATTTTAAAATATTTTTGTTTCATAAATAAAAACACGAGGAAAAACAAAAGCGTTTCCGTCAAAATTTAGATTAAAAAAAACTGACAGTTACCAAGCAGAAAGGGATTATTGTATTGGACCCAAGTGAGCTGGACTCTAAATTTTACACTTCCTTACCAGCAGCCTGCTAATCTAATCTAACCCATTGCCCGTTAATAGTATTATTTATCCCTTATTTGTACGCAGAAGTGACCCTATTATTCGTCATTAAGCCCACTGAATTCCCATGATGAAGTACCTGATATCATCCAGTTTACACTTCCCGATATCTGAAATGCTCTCATGGAAACGTCTGCTCAGCTATCTAAGCCTGTAACGTTGCAGCTTCGGAAAGTTACAGATAATATGTTCAATGGTTTTTGGTTCCTCTTCATCCCCGCACATTCTACAGAAATCTGGAGTGCCAGTTTCCCAAATGTTGGTTCTTAATCTGACCGAGCAGTGACCAGTCAAAGCGCCTATCACGACTCGCATGGCCTTCCTATTCATATGCAGTAGCAATTTTGTATCTTTCTGAGTCAAGTTTTAGTCGCATAGCCCTCGATACCTTACAATCCTCCCTACTGCACCATGAAGTATTGCTGTATCTGTATCTCAATGAGTAAATCTAAAATCATTAATCTTAATAGCTTCACAATTTGGGGATGTAAGTTGCATCACCAAAAACCACGGCAATAGGAAATGCAGTGTTTGTCAGTTGGAGGTCATTGGATTATGCTCAGAATGGTGAGAAGTCTGAAAAATCTCGCAATTGCTACTGCAAGGAGGCCAATTCTTTTCGAGATAGTGAGTTTCTGAAAACAAATCTACGAAATTGTCTTTAAGAGTCAAAAAGTTTGGCAATTTAAGACCAATTAAATCTTTAGCCACAGAAAAAAGTATACATTCTTTTTTAGTCTACTTAGCTCCCTGTGGAGCATAGGGCCTCAAGAGGTTTCTAAAACATTGTCTGAAGAAGAATTTCTCCGTCCCACACAAATACAGCTTGGAGGATTTTACAAACATCTATGACCTCCTGAGAGACTTATCTGCTGTACTGGTGTTTTATTTATGTTATTTTGTTTGACTTATTTGTCAGGATTCCTTTAATGCTTGTAAGGGCAAAGAAGAGGTTAGTGGAGCCTGACACTCCATGTTTGACTTCGTACAGGCGTAGGCTTCCGGGAAGTTTCTGAGAGCTACTCCCTACCTTTGAAGTTTCCTCCGCTCGTGTTAACCGCTCTTCTTCCCCGTAAACAAAATTGGAAGTCATTCTTGAGGAGCTACACTTTAATTGCTTCAAAAAAAATTGATATTTATAATATGCAGATAATTAGCAGAAAAGAAAATAAAAATGTACATGACTTCTTTGCAGTGTCTTTTTTTACTGGATTATAATTAAAATTTCAGCTGTACACTGGCTGGAGCGATCTCTTAGGACGGCACTCTTTGAATGATAGAACCTATGGACATTACATTGGGCGTCTTCATATCCGCGCTAACATTTTAAATTGAATTTATCTAACCTAAACTTACAATAAATTAATGAAAGTGTTATAATTTTTTCTAACTGTATAAACTATATGTAACTCCCAAACCTCCTGCATTAGTGCACACTACATTAATGTCTACGCGTTAATTTGTAGTCCACTGACAACTGATACGAGTAGTATTGAATGATGTACCTTAATGTGTAAGTAAACATACAGACGTAAAGTGACACATTCATACATACATAAGTATATACGCGCACAAGTTTGGCTTTGGACTTAACACACTTTATTATGTCTTATATCATATTTGTATGAATGTATACAAATTCGCAACATACAACAATACAAACAAATGCCATTCGTATGTGCACAAATGACAGGAAAAAAAACAAATAAATAAACAGACAAAAAATCTTTTTTTAAATCTCTTTCCATATGGACATAATCGAAGGTATATCCTACTTTGATGGTCATTCAGATTCATTCGCATGGAAATTTACAGTTACAGTGATAATCAAACATATACACTGGACACACAAACACAAGCACATTAACATCTACATACATACATGCATATCTATGTAGATACGTATGTATGTATGCTCATTCATTTTTAACCATATGTTTCAATTACAATTTGTATGAGAGCAGTCTGAAGAGTTTTTAGTGGTCACATGTCTGCAGCAAACAGTCTGCTAAATATGCTACAAAATAACGAACTTTTAACAGACTTGATACAAACGTTCGATCGCCAACTTATATGGCAAACAACAACAAATTTTCTAATGTTACTAGTTAAGTCCGTGACTTTTCGAATTTCCCTCGTAGTTATATGAAATGCAACACTGTTCCCCTCAAGTAACACCTGTTAATAGACTACTGTCAAATTTTAAGCAAGTGTTGTCATTTACTTTGCGTTTAACAGCTGTTCAAAACATGCAACCTCGTTTATTTTTCTAAAAATAGAAAAAAGTGAATTTTGCATTAAACATTATTTTTTGCGAAAAAAAACCCGTCAATCAAACCAAGGAACAGCTCAATAAACACTATAGGGACTCTGCATCGTCGATTTCAATGGTAAGAAAGAAAAAATGAGGTCAGTACACCCGAAAATGTCGAAAAAAAATCCACGATATGGTTTTGGCCGATCGAAGATAAAAATTGCGTGAGATTATTGATGCCATAGGCATTTCATACGGCAGTGTGGTTTCGATTTCAAATGATAAGCTGGGTTTAAGAAAGTTGTCTGCAAGATGGATGACGCGTTTGATCTCAATTGACCATAAACGTAAAGGTGTGACAACTTCAGAGGATCGTTTGCATTGTTTGGATTGTTTAACCGTAATCCGAATGAGTTTTTGCGGCGTTTTGTAACAGTGGATGAAACATGGATCCATTACTGTACTCCACAGACCAACCGTCAGTCTAAACAATGAGTTTCTCGGGGTGAACCTGCTCCAAAGAAGGCCAAGGTGAGTTTGTCGGCCAATAAGGTGATGGCAACAGGTTTTTGGGATGCAAGCAGGATAATCCACATCGCTTACCTTCAAAAGGGAAAAACCATCAACAACGAGTACTATGCCAATTTATTAGACCGATTTAATGAAGATTTAAAAAGAAAACAACGCCATATGGCCAAGAAAAAATTTTCTTTTTCATCAAGATAATGCATGAGTGCATACGTGTGAAGTATCAATGGCAAAACTCTATGAATTGAGCTACGAATTGATGCCCCATCCGAAATATTCCCCAAATTTAGCCCTTAGTGACTACTTCCTATTTCCAAACCTAAAGAAATGGCTCGGTGGAAAGAGATTTAGTTCCAACGATCAAATTATTGACCAAACAAATGCCTATTTTAGGGATCTCGAAAAATCCTATTTTTTGGAAGGGCTACAAAAACTGGAGAAACGTTTGACTAAGTTTATTGAGTTAATAGAAGATTATGTTAAAAAATAAATCTTTGTTTTGCAAACAAAAACTGTTTTTCATTCAAAAAATCACATACTTATTGATACGACCGCGTATTGTTCTTTGCAATACAAGTTATCGATCGAACGTTTGCTGGTAACATCGTGGAACATGCCGTAAATATTTGAATTTGGGCATGTGAATCCTTAACTCACAAAGGTCCATTGACATTTTAAACGACTTCTTCCAATAAACAGCAATTTCTTTGCCATCCTCAACGCATTATTATGTACATTTGTGTTAATAAGGGAATCACGAATATCATTGACATTACATAATACAAATACTAATCACTACTACTAGATAAATACAACTCTTGTTGTCGTATTTCAATGCTTCCGTCCTCTTATGAGAGATATTTTGAACAATATTTTTAAGTCTAGTGTCCGCGTCCAGTTATTTCGAGTGTCTTTTTATGGGAATGCGTTTTGTATGGAAAAAGTAATAAGCATGTTGGATCCACAAAAATTGTCTGGTTATTAGTAGTGTCCGGTTATATGACGTGTCAGTTATGAGAGATTTCACTGTACATACAATCTAGTGTACGTTTGTAGTGAAAACTTTTTGGTCTCTGCTCGATTGAAGTTTTTTGCGGCCTTGTTTACTTAATAAAGGGTGATTAAATTTTAAAGGCCGATGTTGAATGTGAACCACACTTAAATGTCAAGTTTTTTCTGCATTTCATTTGACATTTCTCAATATCAGACTAACTCAGTTTGAACAATGGAAAGATAAACAATCGAGCAACGCATTAAACTTATTCAGGCTTATTATGAAAATAAGCGTTTAAATCAAAATGCATATCGTGCACTCCGGGATTTTTGATAAGACACATTTTCACCTCGGTGGATTCGTCAATAGTAGAATTGCTGCATTTGGGCGAATGATAATCTAAAAGTGATTGTCGAAAAACAAATGCACCCACAAAGAGTGACTGTTTGGTGCGGTTTATGGGGTGACGGCATCATCGGGCCGTATTTTTCCAAAATGAGGCAGTTACTGTGAATGGTGTTCTCTATCGTGAAAATATAATGAACTTTTCATGGCCCGAATCGGAAGATATGTGCCACTTGCCACACAGCTAACGAAACAATCACCCTTATTCCAGTTGGCGTCAGCGACGTCACTTTAACACAATACCAACGAATTGCGGCTTTTTTTACTCGCTCTCGGAAAAAATGTTGCGCAACTGACAATGTATTTCCGTTCCATAAGGTCTACAAAATAGCATAAAAATCCCAGCAGAGGTCTGTTGTTTTCGACAACGGATATACAAGCACCAATTTTTTGGTGTTGTGTTAAAGTGACGTCGATGGCGACAACTGGAATAAGGGTGAATGGCTCTTTTGCGCGACAAATTCAATGGTCGTGTTATCTCACGTGTTGGCGATGTCAATTGACCGTCAAGATCATGTGATTTGACGCCGTTGGACTTCTTTCTTTGGAGTTATTTGAAAGAAAAACCAGCAATAATTCAAGAGCTAAAGGATGAGATAATTCGGCACATTAACGGCATATAACCTCAATTATGCCTCAGTTTCATCGAAAATTTGGACCATCGGATAGAGGTGTGCCACCGTATACCATATTATCATAATAAAAAGGAATGACAATAATTCCCTAAATAATTTGTTTTATTCAAAATTAATATTGGTCCTTAAAATTTAACCACCTTTTATATTAAATATTTCAACACATTGTGAACAATAAATAGATGACGATGAGATTTTATGTGCACTTCACTGGAACTATTTATTTGGTGAAAAAGTGAGTTGCTTATTTTTACTTGTGGCTGGTTTGCACCATTGAAACTCCCTTGGCTAATGAAACATTTTACCAAAACAAAACGTAAAATTGGCAGAGTGTTTATGCAAAAACATCGTGGAAGAAACCATAATAACAATCATTTATGAATTCGATATTCAATGATATCTAAAAATAGTTTAATAGAGCTTAAATTAAAATATTTTTAAATTTCATACGATATCGAATGCCGTAATTTAGTCTCTGATTTCCCGCCCAGAACTTACTGCTTTATGGCCGTAAAAATACTTTCGAATGGGAAATATACAGCGCAATAGTGGTGAGTTGACAAATAATAGCGTTGCCACCAGTACTATAATGCGCCATGTTTACACAACTACATGAAATGTAAATATGTAGTATATTCAGTCAATTGCAATTGCGTGGTTTATATAAGGGCAAAAACTCTGTAAGATAAAAGAATTTCACTGAAAATGTGTCCAACTTCCGTCACATAAACATACTTTGAAATAATTTTCTAGATTGCTTACGTTTTCAAATATGACGGATTCACATTTTCCCTATCCATTGTTCTCGTTCGCTGATTGTCCACTCAATCTATCCGCTGTTCTCATACATACATACACACTTCTACAAAGCCCAGAATCATTGTTTAATTGACAATATTTTATGAATCCATACAATTTGGTAAATGATATAAATAAACACAAGGAAGAAAAATAAATAATAATATTTTGTGAAATTCATTTGTATACATATTTATCGCATTTGTCGTTATGTTCATCATGGATTTTTATTTTATTAAATAATAATTTATTTTTTCAACTGAAAAAAAAATTAAAAGATGAACGGAGTAACGCAAAACCAAATGAAAAATAATGAAAAAATAAGAATTAGAAACTTTTAAGCAGGAAGGGCGAAAAAATGCGAGCAATTCGTGTCAATATTTATAAATTATAATTGAGCGGTAACATATGTCACTATTTGCAAAGTGTTTAATTTCTTTAAGGTAAGACCTCAGTGGACGACGCGACACTGCTGGCTAACTACGAAACATTTTTAGTAGGTATGTGTATCGCTCGAGAACTGCAGCGATGCATTTCTAGTTGATCAGAAAAGAAAATTTATAATTCTCGGATAGTTCGTTCATTCACAACCAACATTTACAGGATAAGCGCTAAAAGAACCCAATTTACATAACCCACTTGACCAAGACTTTCGTTAATGATATCGATTTCGTATATTACTACGTTTATACGCACGACTTATTTTCAAATAAAACTGTAAATTGTTGCGATATAATTTTTTATTGGGACTTACTTAAACTCAAAAAAAAATTAACTAAAACTTCGGAAAAGTTTCTAAATTTGAATAAAAAAAGTTGTCGTATGACGCCAAAGCGGTTTTTTACTTGAAACCAGTAAAATATTTACTAAATTTCTAGTTCATTAATGAACTATTTTATAGTAGTTATATTTTCATATTTAAGTAAAATTTTCCAATAAAATTCGGAGATTTGCAAAAAATTTTTTCGTCTTTGATCTCAAATTTAGTAAATTTCCCAATTTTTTTTTCTTTAATTCTGGTAGTTATTTTTATTTTGAATTAAATTTTATACCAAATGATATGTTATTTATTATATTATATCTTCATATTATATTCTTTAATTATAATTCACCATACAACATATAAATTCCTTGAGAGTTGACAAGTATTGAACCGGCAACCGGCAACCTTCTGATTGATAGGCAAGCACTCTAACCAATTGCCTAACAAGGCAGCCTGAACAAGCATTGAAATTATTGAGTTTTAAAATTTAATTTTATTTACTAAAAAATAAATTTCAAGTTCAAATATTCCTCGAAAATATGAAAAATTTACTTAGATTTTTTGCTTAATGCAAACAAAATATATATTCCATAATTTAAAGAAACAATACTTAAAACTGGTCAATATTTTCCTAAAATTTAGTATACCTTTTTTCACCTTTAAAGTAAGTAAAATTTCATGAACTAATCAGAAGTGATTCATTTCCTAAAGTTTGTTTTTGGATTTACGGCGAAATTTACTAGTCCTTAATTTACAATTTCCTTCAGTTTATAACAATTTTCCTACCTTTAGTAAATATTTCCTTTAAGACAGTAAACATTTCCTGAAATGTGAGAAATTTATTGTGTATTTTTATGAACTATTTTTGACAATATGAACTTTTTATTTTTTACTCATATTAAGTAATTTTTACTAGATTTTTGTAAAAATTTACTTAAATTTAAGAAGTTTATTATTCGACATATAATAAACTTCTTAAATGTTAAATTTTAGATTTTATTTTTCATTTTGCCTTGTAATTACTTTTATTGTTATCCAATGGATTTCTAATTGTATGAAGGTGTAGAAAAATAAAATAGATTCAAATCGAATATAAATTATTTGCTGGGTTTTGTATGAGTTTCAAAACCTACCAAACTTATTTTGTCTTTGTGATTTTCAAAAATATTATTATTCTATGAATTCTCATATAGTTTTTGAAAGTCTGTGCATAAAGTAAGAGGTTTGTGACTGTTCAAAATTTGTGGTTGAAGTCTACTGATGATTTGGTTTAAGCGCCAATGAAATACGTGTATAGACCAAGCTAAACCACAAGCAAATAAATTTCAAATTTACTTAAACTTAGAAAAAACTACTTAAACTTAGACATTTTTTTTACTTGAATTTAGGAAAAAAATGTCTTAATAAGAGTACATGTCTTTTTTTGAGTGTAGAAAACTATTCACGTTTAACGCACTATTTTCAAATAAAATGCTTAAGGTTGCCACACTTACAAATGTTTGTTAATAAAAAACCATAAATTGATAAATATTGCACAAAAAACATTGATAGAAGACAAAAAAACAAATAATTGTTTGTTACTTTATATAATTACACAATTTTTTTGTAAGCATCGGAACTTTTCTATAGAAAGTGCTACCAAGTTTTTATACATTTACAATGCCGTATAAATAGTGAGAGCATAAACATAGTATTAATATACATATCTCGAACATTTAGCGTATAAAACTGTCGAGAATGACACTCAAAAATGAATCGAAAAAAGTTTACCTGTCGCTTAGTTTTGTTTCAAAAATCATTCAATTTCTAAAGTTTGCTAGCAATATCAAAAGTGGGTCAATATCAAACTAGTTTCGATATCGCAGAGGCAGCAGAAAAATTAAAATAAATAAATTTAGTCTCTATTTTTTTTAATTTTTAATTCATACCTCGGTAAATTTTAGACCGATTTTAAAAATTATTTATTTGTATCAGAGAGTATAGGTTCCAATTGGTTCCTTTGTAAGAAAAAGTGGGCGGGGGCACGTCCAAAAAAATTTCATTTGATTTTATGGCATTCTACTTATTTGATTGCTGCGAAACTTAGCAAACACCTTTGGTTCTTGTAATTACACAATTTTAAAGTTGAAGAAATAGGCGGGGCTACGCCCATTAAAATTTATTATTATATATGACCTGGTTCTACTTAACTGGTTTTTAAGAAAATTACCACACCACACTTGATCTCTAAAAGAACACAGTTTTCCATTAAAAAAATTGGCGGAGTGACGCCCATTGAAATTTAATATTTTATTTTAAGTAGTTATACATACTTTACCGATTTTTAATAACCTTATTACACACCCTGAGCTCTGAAAAACACACAATCTTTTATTTCAAAAATGGGCGGAGCCACGCCCATTAGAACTTAATATTTTGTTTAAAGTAGTTCTACTTTACCGATTTTTACCAAACTTAACATACACCCTGAGCTCTGAAAAACACTCATTTATGCATTTCAAAAATGGACGGGGCTATCTATACCCATTAGAAGTTATTATTATATTTAACGTATTTCTTCTTAACCAACAGATTTTATTTTATTTTTTTGAAAGAGTTTACTTCCAGATCTTTTCACTGGGTAAAGTGAATAAAAAATTCAGTGAAGTGCGACTTTGACCCACGCACGAAGGGTTCCGTACAGGCACGAGATATGTAATTCAATACGAACAATATAAACTATAGTTTTGGCATTTTTTGCGTTTTTGAGCTTTTTCGGTTTTAAGCGATTTTTTAATTTGGGGGTTTTTTGAATTTATTGGCGCTTTCTGAGTTTTGGCACTTTTTTTCTCGTTTTATCGATTTTTTTTGGTTTTTGAAGTTTTTTTTAATTTTGGCGATTTTTTTTAGTTTTGGCACTTTTTTGCGTTTATTTTAAATTTTGGCGATTTTTTTCGTTGTGGCGATTTTTTTTTAATTTGGCGATTTTTTTTTAATTTTGGCGATTTTTTTTCATATTGACGATTTTTTTCACATAAACAATTATTTTGGTTTTGGCGCATTTTTCGCGTTTTGGCGATTTTTTTCGGTTTTTGGCGTTTTTTTCATATTGGCGATTTTTTTTTCATTTAAACGATTTTTTCGAATTTGGCGATTTATTTTAGTGCTAGATTTTTTTTTAATTTTGTCGATTTTTTCGATTTGTCGATTTTTTAAATTTTTGGCGATTTTTTTCAGGTTTTGGCGATTTTTTTCGGTTTGGCGATTTTATAATTTTCGGATGTTTTAGTTATACCGTTTTTGAAAATTTCAAGAGTTTACCTCTTACGGTCTCCAAGATATAGCAATTTGTCAAAATTACATAGTCAAAATTGCATTAACTGATGGACCACCCTTTAATTTAAATTTTTTTAATATTTTAATGTTTATTGTTGTAGTCTATATAAAAATACACTAATTTTACAAATTTCAAGTGTCATACATAGATATGTACATACAATTGTATGTATATTACATGAGATTTTAACATTTTTCGCCGCTCGTTTTGGATCACCCTTTAATTTCTAATTCTCATGTATTTGTTGTTGTAGTGGCCAAGGTTCTACATACTCTGTCCAAATTTCAGGTCCGTAGCTCTTACGGTTCCTGAGAAAATACCGTGTGACGGACAGACGGACACGGTAGCGAAAACAATAGGGTTCCTTTTTTCACCTTTGGTGTACGGAACTCTAAAATTAAGCATTTGCTTTTTAGTTAAAAATTTTTTTTAAAACCTAAAATATGTATGTGTTTTTTGTTCTTTTTTTAACAAATTTTCAAGTAAAAATCAAATGCTTATTTTTTATTCACTTTACCCATTGAAGTCGGTTTTTTTTCTGGCAGAATTGTTAATTTATTTATTTTACGAGTTTTATTTATTTTTAAATTTGCACGTGGTACCTCCATTTTAACAGATTAGCACACATTATTTAGGCTATCGTAGCATTCGAGAAACTATTGAGACAAGCTCGTTATTTTTTAGATTAACGAACAAATGTCGAACAATTTTATTTCGAAATTTTTTCGCTTTAGTGAGCATTCGTTTATATCGAATCTCAGGTTAAGTGGGAATGTGTTTTCGACAATCGAATGTATTAAACGTCAATCCTAAATCTGCAGTAGCCAAAGAATGAGGTTATTAACTCATATCGTTAATATCTCGCCATTGTCAAATTGCTTAAAATTTTTAAATAGTTTTTATTTTAATTTCCTTTACATTTATACTTATTTTTTCATTACTAGAAGTTTTTTTTCGTATGGCCACTATTCATCCTGCATTGTTAAAGGGCAGTCACTTGTTGGAGGGAAAAAACGTTGCTGCTGCTGCTGTTTATTGAAGTTTTAATTCAATTAAATACCACAATAACAGCAAACATGTAGAACAGTTGGAAAAAAAACCATCCAGAGAAATAAAATTATAGATTTTTTTTTTTTATAAGAGCTTGAAGCAGTAGGCGATAATGTGGGCAAACAAGAGAAGAGAATGATGATAATGACGTGGAGCCACAGTAAGTGATGCTGCTGTTGTAGCAATGCCATCATTTACTGACAACATTTCTGTTTTTGATGTTTGATGATAATGACCAAATGTTGTTCGTTCATTTATTTTGTTTTTTTTTGTAATCTTTTTTCTCTTTTAGTTTATTTACTGACTTGGTCAGTGGAAATAAGTCATACAGCCGGACAGTCACTCAGCCAGTCATCCAACCAGTCATTGAGTGAGTCCTTTTAGTCATCCACCATTGATGGGTAAATGCTTATTTGTGTGATAATAATATTCTCTTTAAGTTGTTCTTTAACTTATGAAATGAATTTGATAAGCTTGAATATTGGCCAACATTTAATTTCCGTCTCCAAGTTGCTATCAGTGATTGCATCAAAAAAAAAACATGAACATGATTTCAATTAGAGAGAAAAAATATGTTCAGTTAATAGACAAATTGAAATATATACGTACTCAAAGACAATGTTAAGGCAAACCTAATCCGATAGATTATAGAAAAATTTCACATATTTATACAGCAAGGCCTTTAAATTTTGCTGTCATGCTAAATTAGAGAAATCAACCAAACTTCATTCATAGCCACAATATTTAATAGAGGAGTATCTTTCGCAATTTATGATGATTTTCAAGGACGAGCATACCAGAGAACAGAAATGATTAGTGAAAAAGTGAATAGAGTTAAATCACGACTTATAATTTCTTGTACGCATTGCGCACTCATATTTATTGCAATGTTGTCTACGAAGCGAATTACTCGAAAGTTTGAAAGTGCATCGAACTCATACATAGCAACATTTATGACGTTGTTGATTTCGACTATCGTTAACTCAATGTCTATGGACAATGCAAAATAAATAAGTATGACTCACAATACGAACTTCGCATACGAACATTACAGTTCTCATTATGAGGTTGTGTGTTTGTTTCTCTGTTGCTTATTGTTGTTTGTTTTTTTTTTTTTGCTGGAATTGAAAAAGAACTCTATTTGTTACTATTGTATACTACTTGCAAACTGTTTAATGGCTAAACTTTTAAATAAACACACATACATGAGCTAAATGAGTTAAATCAATGCGAGTAGTATAAGTACTTTCCTGAAATTGGAAAACAAACAGAGGTGCTTTGTAAGTGTGAGTGTGGTATGAATATAAATATCAACGTCGCATTCATATTTATTTTGACTTATTTATAAATTAATGTCATTGAGAGTATTTATATTTAAAATTTCATGAGTCAGTATGAATAGGAAAAACACGATTCATTGCTGATCTCTAGTTCATACTACATATTTTAAATTTAAGATTATAAGACAAGGACTTATTTATTATTTATTTTTATTATTAAGAAAAAAATTTAAGCACTTTTAGACGATATAAATGTATGAAAAATGCTTTATATGGATCCAACCAAAATCAAAACAAGCACTAATCAAAATAAACTGTCAGTTTTTGCCGAAATTTTATTAAATGAAATTATTCGAACACACAATGTTTATTCGCAAGACCAAATACACCGACCACGTTAGGGGGAAAGAAATATTCAGCCAAATCATAACAACAAAAATTCCGCGAGAATTTTGTCATTTTTAATTTGTCTTGTATTAAGAATTTGCTTTTTGCTTTTTTTACCAAATCGGGAAACAAAAAACTCCCCGGGAAAAGATAAAAAAGGAAGAAAGGAAGAAAGTTTCACAAGGAAGCACAAAAGTAAAACAAGTGAAATTGAAGATAATGAATGATAAATAAATTATCAATAAATTTTTAAGAATTTCAAAGTTTATATTTTTTAATATTTCATTATATTTTGTTCACTAAAAATCGTTTCCTTGCAAAACGGATGGAAGTTCATTAGGGTTGCCAAATACCACAAGTTAAATAACTGGAAAATAAAAAAAATTCACCTGGATTTTGAAGAAATAACTGGACAATTTAAAATTGCACTATTGTTCAAATAAATTCAGTGAAGTGCGACTTTGACCTGCGCACGAAGGGTTCCGTACGGACACGAGATATGTAATTCAATACAAACTTTAGCCAATATAAGCTATAGTTTTGGTATTTTTTCGTTTTTGGTTTTTTTCGGTTTTAAGCGTTTTTTTAGTTTTGGGGTTTTTTGAGTGTATTGGCGCTTTTTTCTCGTTTTGGCGATTTTTTGGTTTTGGGTGTTTTTTAATTTTGACGATTTTTTTTATTTTGGCGAATTTTTAATTTTGGCGTTTTTTTTTCATTAGGTGATTTTATTTTGGTTTTGGCGATTTTATCGGTTTTAGGCATTTTTCTTTCATTTTGGCAATTTTATTAGTTTTTGCACTTTTTTCTGGTTTTGGGGATTTTTTTCGGGTTTTGCCTTTTTTAATTTTGGCGATTTTTTTAATTTTGGCGATTTTTTGCTTTTTATTGATTTTTTTTCATCTAAACAATTATTTTGGTTTTTGGCGCATTTTTCGCGTTTTGGCAATTTTTTTCGTTTTTTGTTGTTTTTTTCATTTTGGCGATTTTTTGGAATTTGGCGATTTTTTTCGTTTGGCGATTTTTTTTTAATTTTTGGCGATTTTTTCGAGTTTTGGCGATTTTTTTCAGTTTGGCGATTTTATAATTTTCGGATTTTTTAGGTTTACCGTTTTCGAAAATTTCAAGAGTTTACCTCTTACGGTTTCTAAGATACAACAAATTGTCAAAATTACATAGTCAAAATTGCATTAACTGATGCACCACCCTTTAATTTAAACTTTTTAATATTCTAATGTTAATTGTTGTAGTCTATATAAAAAATGCCAATATACATATGTAAATACAATTGTATGTATATTACATGGGATTTTAACATTTTTCGTTGCTTGTTTTGGAACACATACTCTTAGGGTTCCTGAGAAAATAGCGTGTAACGGACAGACGGACAGCGTAGCAAAAACAATAGGGTTCCTTTTTTCACCTTTGGTGTACGGAACCCTAAAAAGCAGTATTGATACTCTTTCAAAATATGTTTTTGGTTGGAAATTTTTGGTGATGTACAAAATACAAGTACTAATTAATCAGTGTCGGGGAAAGGATACAACATATTTTTCCTTTATATTCAGTATTGAAATTTTTTCTATATTATTTTATTAAATAAAAAACAAAAAAACTATTTTTCAAAATTAGTTAATTTTAACTGGACAAATTCTATTTTAGCTGGTAACTGGACAAATTCTATTTTAGCTGGTAACTGTACAAGGCTCCAAAAAGCTGGACAGTCCATGTTACTGCAGGCCGTCTAACAACGGGACAATACATACATACATATGTACATATGTAATACTATACGAACTTTATAGTCCGTTTTCATTATGAGCAAATCAAGTTGAATTGAGAGAATTATGTCGAAGTGCGATGTACGTATGTAAGTGTTCGAATTTTCGAAGTCATTTATTTAAACCAAACGCAAATCGAATTAAATCAAACGCAAATTAAATTGAATTTAATGCAAATCAATTTGAACTAAACGCAAATCAAATTGAACTAATAAACGCAAATTAGATTAAACTAAGCGCAAATTAATGATGGCTCGATTATGGATGGCAACCGATCTTCAGTTGCCGAGTTAACTAACAACGCAACTGAAACTAAAATTGGTATTATGTATGGCAACTTCCTCCAGTTGCCAAAAAGTTATCAACAAATATGATTATAACAGATTGGCAACTGGAAATAATGTGAACAAAAATGCAAAATAGAAACACAGCGGAGCAAATGGTCGCCTGTTTCTTCGGCCGAATAGATCATGCGGTCACCGTTCCGCTAGAGCAGCGTAGAACTGTCAATTCTGAGTGGTACAGAACCATTTGTTTTGCCGAAAGTCTTTGGTGAAATTCATAAATCAAACCACCAAAGACGAATCATTCTTCATCATGACAATGCGAGCTCTCACAACATCTCGTCAAACAAGTGAATTTTTAAGCAGTCAAAACGTCGAATTGATGACTCATCGTCCTTACAGTTCTGACTTGGCACCCAATGACTTCATCTTGTTCCCGAATATCAAACGTAAACTGCGTGGTGATCAACGATTTACGAGCGCCGAAGAAGGACTTTAAGTGTTCAAAAGTCATATTTTTGGAGGTTTTTGGCTATTTTGACTATTTACAATTAACTTTTGGTGTTACTTTTTCATTACTTAATTAACACGTTACAAAACGATACGAACTTTAGCCCAATAAAATCATAAATATAGAAACAAATGATGTTCGAACAGTAATAATAAAACTTAACTAAAAATTAATAGCCATGGGCCTGTGGCAAAAATTAAAATAAAAATACAGTTGTTTTTCCACTTAACGAACTATGTATATAATGTCAGCCCTGTGCGTTAAATTGAAAAATTCGTTAAACCGAGTACTTTATTTATGACTAACTTTATTTACTCAAAAACTAGGGAAATAACAGCTCTAACATTTTTGGAGAATGCCTTTATTATTATTTTAATTATAAACAGTGTAATAAATAAAATAAATCCAATTCATATGAATTTGTATTAAGATCTTGCATCAGAATCGTGTTAACAAAGAATAACTAAGCAAAAAGTAAATTTTTAATCTAAAAAAAAATAATTTTTCAAGCTTATTTTATTTGAGAACTACTACTAATACAAATCTCTTTTAAATGGCTTCAATGGAAAAAATGTTTAACTTTTGTTTGTATTTTAGGAACTTGTAGCCTTTTTTGTATCGCCTCATTCTATACTTAAGACTCTAATTTTGTATTTGTTCGTTATATCGAGTACAAAATTACGGTAACAAGTTATGGTGTTCGTAATATAAGGTACTCAATTCAAAATTTGTATGAGTTCGTAAAATCCCGATTTCGTTAAAGCGATGGTTCGTTAAATCGGAAAACTACTACTGTATGTATACTTAATAGTAACAAACCAAAAAGTTTGTCTTAAGTAGAACAAAAAAAGCAAATTAACTAACATGTGCATAATTAGTAGAGATGTGCAAATGTCGTGATTTTATCGTGTCACGCGTGATCGTGATCAAATTTATAATTAATCACGCGTGAGTGCGTGAGCTTGACTTAAAATAAATTACTCGTGCGTGACCGTGCGTGACCATGCGTGAGCTATTTTTAAGAATCACGCACGAATTCTCACGCTCTCACGAGACACAGACTTTCAAAAACTATTTGAGAATTCACAAATAATGTTTTTGAAAATCACAAAAGATGTTTTTGACTGTTCAAAATGTGTGTAGACTTCAAACTGTTGAACAATGAAATGCATATAGACAACACTGAACCACCAGCAAATAAATTTCAAATTAAAATTAGCTCAATATGCTTTATCCGGTAAAAAAAAGTTACAAGCCTCAGAAGTTTTTTTGAGCCCCAGGTGGTCAACTTTGGCTTACTGTAACTCCTCTCGAGCTCAAGCCAGAAGGCTGTCATGCCATGTGATATATTGCCTAAGTCCTCCTCTACGGATGTTAGAAGTTTCATATAAATCCAATCAGTTGTTTAGAAGTTCCAGATTTACAACCATTTATTTTGTAAAAGTCACCACTGTGCAATATAAATTTTACATATACACGTGCATACACATGTACATACATACATACATACATACATACATACATACATACATACATATATATATATGCATATATGTATGTGTAAAAACCTATTTTTTAACCCAAAAACCATACAACTTTCATTATATACTTTTTCATGAGCGTGCGTGATCGTAAATTTTTGTAAATCACTTGTGCGTGATTAAGAATATTTTACTCGTCAGCTTGCGTGATCGTAAAAATGTTCAACATCTTTCGTGCGTGAAAGTGCGGAAAGGAAAATATTTTTCAGCGTGAGCGTGCGTGTCGTGAGTCAAAAAACGCTGAGCTTGAGCTTTCATTACAAAAAAAAGCTTTCAGCAAATTGTAATACGATGACTCAAAACAATTCACATATTCCATTTGCAATTAAGGCTGAGTATATAAAGCAGAAATCTACATCAACTGACACCACATACAGTGGAGCAAACACAAAAGAACACTGATGATGATGGTGTAGTGAGTGGCCTTCGAAAACAGCTAGTTGTTCCGTTCTACTACGTGTTTGTCATAATATTTACAATTAACTTTGGTATTATTTGTTCATTAATAATTATCACATGCAATTTGACTTACAAGGCGATACGAACTTTAGCCCAATAAAATCATAAATATACAAACAAATCAAGTTCCAATAATAATAATTAAAATTAACTAAAAATTTTAATTTGAAATTTATTTGCGTGTGGTTTAGCTTGGTCTATATACGTATTTCATTGGCGCTTAAACCAAATCATCAGTAGACTTCAACCACAAATTTTGAACAGTCACAAACCTCTTACTTTATGCACAGACTTTCATATCGAATATAAATTATTTGCTGGGTTTTGTATGAGTTTCAAAGCCTACTAAACCTATTTTGTCTTTGTGATTTTCAAAAATATTATTATTCTATGAATTCTCATATAGTTTTTGAAAGTCTGTGCATAAAGTAAGAGGTTTGTGACTGTTCAAAATTTGTGGTTGAAGTCTACTGATGATTTGGTTTAAGCGCCAATGAAATACGTATATAGACCAAGCTAAACCACACGCAAATAAATTTCAAATTAAAATATAATTATGACAATATGTCGAATAATAACTTCTTAAATATTAACTAAAAATAATTATTTTTTCTCATAATTGTTTTTTATTTATTATAATAATTTTTTATAAACCCACCACCCGCATAATACATACATACGTACAATGTACATCTGTAGTTATGTGGCAAAATTACTTAATAAAACTTTTAATTTCAAATCGAAAATGAAAAGATACAACTTTGTAGTTTAAAATCTTAAAAAGAAACGCTTTCATAATTTATTTACATAATTTTAATTTTTTTTTCTTTGCAACAAAAACTTGTGGCCATAACTTCTTATTCTCTCTAAATTTAAAACTTTTCCAAACTTACAGTATTTGAAATAAACCTCTTGTTGTTGAACTTTTTTAATGGAAAAAACACAAGCAAATGAACTGAACAAAATTCTTAACTGAAAGTTAAATTGAATTGAATTAAATGAATATTGCAGAAGTAGAAGAGTACGAGTATATACAAACATATTTAAGATAATTGCAGTAATAATAACTAGAGCTGTGTAATTATAGAAATTAAAAATCATGAATAAAAATGACCAAATGGTACATTTTTCAACAATAACACACAAAGAAAATAAAAAACTATGCCATTCCGACTACAAGTTGGTTGGCAAACACTTAAACTCCACTACCACTAATGAGTTTAAAGCAAACAGTTACTGGATGAACAATACGACTAAGAAGAACAAGGATAACAAGGATGTAGAAAAAAAAATCCTAGAAAGAAATTTTATGTGTTACCAGTTAAGCGGAGCAGAGAGAGTTCTGGCATTTACTTTAACTAAAATTTTGCAGCTAAGAAACTTTTATTTCTACAATTTTTTATTTTTTGCTTTCTTGTCTAATGAGATTAGAATCTGCTAATGTTTGCAACTATCAAAAAAAAATGCGTAAATAAGCAAGAGGAGAGATGAGCTCGAAATCGATTGTGTAGAAGAATGCATACAAATACGAGTCGTACCTACAGACTTTATTTAATCCTTAACCCTTTTTTTCTCAATTTTAATTCAAAATGTTTTAACTTTCTTCCAGGATTTTGCTGCGATTTCATTTCTTAAGAAATAGCAGGCACAAGTATAACGACAACTTGGAAAGTTTGCTTGTGAAATCCCAACAGGCAGGCAAACAGCCAACATTTGAAATGTTTTGCTGCATTGGCACAGTACAGCACTTCGCAGCTCTTGCCCTCTCGTGGTAAGTGTGGCAGTCAAAATAAGTATATAACTGCTATACTTGCTGGCCATCTGGCATTGCAAATACAGTTTCTATTGTAGAAAAAACTTTTTTTTGCAGCAATTACATTATTTTTTAACTATTGCTACAGCAGAAAGGGAACGGAACGTGCGAGTAGGAACGCCTCGTTCACACATTAATTGCTGAAGCTGTTTGTGATGAACCAACATATTTTTTATTAGCTGAAGTACATACACTCTAAAAAAAAGGTGGAAAACTTGCATTCCAAATTGGAAAATTGTACAAATAATTTAATTCGAAAAAAAATTTATTCGAATCAATAAGTTTTTTTAATAATTTATAATTTTTAATGTAAATAGTTTTTATTTTACTAATTTCATCATTTTGATCTGTATAATTTTATTTAAGTACTTTTTATTCGAATATTTTTTCAAATTAATTTTTTTTAAATATTTTTTTATTATTTATTCGATTAATAGTGTGAAACATATTTATTCGATTAATTTTTTTAACTAGTTTTTATTAGGCAAATTTTTATTTGTCTAATTTTTACCCAAATCATTTTTATTTTTATAATTTAGTTTGAATAATTTTTATTCGAATATTTTTCAAACTATTTTTTTGTAGAATAATTTTAAGTCTCAATATATTTATTTGCATAATTATTTTTTAAAAGTTTTTTCAGAATAATTTTTAGTCGGAACATTTGATCGAATAATTTTTGTTTAAATAATTTTTATTTGGTTAATTTTAATCCGAATCAATTTTATGTGCATAATTTTTTTTAATAACTTTTATTTGAATAATTTTATTTAAATAATTTTTATTTTTTATTGCTCTTATTTTTATTTCAATAATTTTTCGAATATTTTTTTTTAATATTATTATTTATTACTATTTTTTTCAGCACTATTTTGAATCGAAGCATATTTATTCGAATAATCAGAACTTTAAGTATTTCCCGAAAAAAATCGAAACAGTTATTCGAATAATTTTTATTTAAATAAAAATTATTAAAAATTAAATTTAAAAATTATTTAAATAATTTTTATTTTTTATTGCTCTTATTTTTATTTCGATAATTTTTCGAATATTTTTTTAATATTATTATTTATTACTATTTTTTCCGAACTATTTTGAATCGAGGCATATTTATTCGAATAATCAGAACTTTAAGCATTTCCCGAAAAAATCGAAACAGTTATTCGAATAATTTTTATGTGTGACAAAAAAAATACCTGCGAAGTGTAACTGTTTTTCTGGTAGTTATTGTCGAGTATAACAACAATCTGTATTTTAAATTTTCCATACACCTCCAAAATCTTGATTTACCGGTAAAAATACGGTTTTTCGTACCCGTAAACACTTATCAATCTCTAAGTTGAATATCAACCGATTTTGAATTTATAAACAGATTTAGAAAGAAGAGAGTAGGACCTTTCGAATCATATATATATTGTTTCAGTAAATTTCAGATATACATACACCCAGGTAAAAAACAGCTTAAAATATATAAAAACCATATTGAATTAATAAGAAACATTAACGAAAGTCTAGTCATGTTGACATTTTTTATTTCAATATGGAAAAATATTGGTTTCAGTATTAATTTATTAATTTTAGTTATTTTTAAGTATCTCAACATACATTTTCTATTATATTAAAATTATTAAATTAAGAAGTTTATTATTCGACATATTGTCATAATTATATTTTAATTTGAAATTTATTTGCTTGTGGTTAAGCGCCAATGAAATACGTATATAGACCAAGCTAAACCACAAGCAAATAAATTTCAAATTAAAATATAATTATGACAATATGTCGAATAATAAACTTCTTAAATGTTAAATTTTAGATTTTATTTTTCATTTTGCCTTGTAATTACTTTTATTGTTATCCAATGGATTTCTAATTGTATGAAGGTGTAGAAAAATAAAATAGATTCATATCGAATATAAATTATTTGCTGGGTTTTGTATGAGTTTCAAAGCCTACCAAACTTATTTTGTCTTTGTGATTTTCAAAAATATTATTCCATGAATTCTCATATAGTTTTTGAAAGTCTGTGCATAAAGTAAGAGGTTTGTGACTGTTCAAAATTTGTGGTTGAAGTCTACTGATGATTTGGTTTAAGCGCCAATGAAATACGTATATAGACCAAGCTAAACCACAAGCAAATAAATTTCAAATTAAATTATTAAATTAATGTGACGAGTTCTTATTTTAACTTGCAGCTTTTCCCTGAGTGTATGTCTGTATTTTTTTACCATATATAATTTTTTCGGTTTTTTTCGACAATTTTCTACTTTGGACTCGTTCTCAGGCAGTATTTTTGTACTGGAACCATAATGTTTATAGTTTCGTTTATAAAGCATAATTAAATGAGAGTAATTCAAAGGTATGTTTTAAAAAATTTCCTCGAAATTGACCGAGTTATTAAAACTTTTATAAGAAGACTTTTTGTTAAAAAAAACTACCTGTATGATGTATTTCGCGTTCTATTTATACGCTTTTTAAGTATTTAGACTTCAAGGATGATGAAAGTACAATTGAATAGACATACATATATCAACAAGGAGTAGAAAATTGGTACAACAGTGGTCGCCAAACTTTTTTCTCTTGCGGTTCTCAACAGAAAAAAGTTTGGGGACCACAACTACCATAGTGTTAGCTAATACAATCTACAATCTACAGTAGGTTGTGAACTTGGTAATTACTATGTCTTTTATATAAAAATAAATTTATTTTTAATAATTTTTTAATTACTAGAAAATAATAATTTAAATAAAAATTATTTAAATAGATATTCGTGTAAAATTTTTGCAAAAAATTATTCAAATAAGTCGTTCTTGATAAAAAAACCTCTTATTTAATTTGTGTAATTTGTCTTTTGAAATTTGTTACTCGAATAATTGTATCGTGATGACTTTAATTTGAATTTTATTTAGTCGAATAATTGTAAGCTAAAAAAGCATTTATGTTTCAGCTACGCACCAGAATTAAAAATGATTGTTAGACAAAAATTTGTTTGTTTATTAAAATTATTCGAATAAATAAATAAAATTTAGCGAATTAACATTACTGAAATAAAACTGCTGAAATAAAAATTATTTAAATCAAGTTATCACACAAAATTTGGATTAATAATTATTCGATTAATGTTATTCGAATAATAATTAAACTACAAAAAACTATTCTTGTAAAAATTATTCTATCACAAATTGTTCAAATAAAAATTATTCGAATAAATTTTTATTTATTGAAATTCTCCGATTAAGTTTTATTCGAATGATATCTTTTATCCGATCGCTTTAATCTGCTTAAAAAATATATAAAAAACCTGTATTAAATAAAGCTGTTGAAATAATTTTATTTACACACAAAATTTGGAATAATAATTATTCGATTAGTGTTATTCGAATTATAATTAAACTATAAAAAACTATTCTTATAAAAATTATTTGATCACAAATTGTTCAAATACAAATTATTCGAATAAATTTTTATTTATTGAAATTCTTCGATTAAGTTTTATTCAAATAAAAAAACCGATTTTAAAACCGGTAGAAAATATAAAAAACCGGTTCCGAATCAGATAAAAACATATCCTATATTTGACAACATGAAATGGTAATGTAGCTTTTATTTCAACTCTTCGATTAAGTTTTATTTATGCATAAAATGCATAAAAATCGGGTTTAAAACCGAAATCAAATACAAATAAATTCAGTGAAGTGCGACTTTGAATCGCGCACTAAGGGTTCCGTACGGGCACGAAATATGAAATTCAATACGAACAATATAAACTATAGTTTTGGCATTTTTTTCGTTTTTGAGTTTTTTCGGTTTTAAGCGTTTTTCTTAGTTTGGGGTTTTTTGAATTTATTGGCGCTTTCTGAGTTTTGGCACTTTTTTCACGTTTTGGCGATTTTTTTTTTTTGGTATTTGAAGTTTTTTTAAATTTTAACAATTTTTATTATTTAGGCGTTTTTTTTTTAATTTTGGCGATTTTTTTATTTTGGCGATTTTTTTTAATTTTGGCTATTTTTTAGTTTTGGCAATTTTTTTCGTTTTGAAGATTTTTTTCGGTTTTTGGCGTTTATTTTAAATTTTGGCGATTTTTTCGTTTTGGCGATTTTTTTTATTTTGGCGATTTTTTTAATTTTGGCGATTTTTTTTATTTTGACGATTTTTTTTCACATAAACAATTATTTTGGTTTTGGCGCATTTTTCGCGTTTTTTTTCGGTTTTTGGCGTTTTTTTCATATGGGCGATTTTTTTTCATTTAAACGATTATTCGAATTTGGCGATTTATTTTAGTGCTGGAATTTTTTTTTTAATTTTGTAATTTTGTCGATTTTTTTTAAATTTTTGGCGATTTTTTTCAGGTTTTGGCGATTTTTTTCGGTTTGGCGATTTTATAATTTTCGGATTTTTTAGTTTTACCGTTTTTGAAAATTTCAAGAGTTTACCTCTTACGGTCTTAACATTTTTCGTCGCTCGTTTTGGAGCACCCTTTAATTTCTAATTCTCATGTATTTGTTGTTGTAGTGGCCAAGGTTCTACATACTCTGTCCAAATTTCAGGTCCGTAGCTCTTACGGTTCCTGAGAAAATACCGTGTGACGGACAGCGTAGCGAAAACAATAGGGTTCCTTTTTTCATCTTTGGTCTACGGAACCCTAAAAAAGCCGGTTCCGAATCCGATTTAAAAAAATATCCTATATTTTATGCTTGTGATTTAGCTTTCCGTAGGTGAAAGAATTTACAAAATCGCTTTATCGGTTTGGGTGAACCAACAAACAAATTCACTTTCACATTTACATATAATATTATTAAGGATAATAAAATTATCTTCGAATCATTCGATTTCTAACAATTTTATTTCAAATAGTTTTGTTTGAATAATAAAATTCTAAAGCGTTGCACGTTCAAGGCCAAAAATTATTTGTAGTGTACACAAAATCTTTATTTTCTACTGCACTTTGTACGGTTTTTTTTAGTTTTCTTCGGGTTTATTTTCATCTTTATTTATTTATTTATGTATGCCTTGCGCTTAGAGTCCTATCGGTTCGTTTAGCTTCAATGGTGTGGTAAGACAAGTCTACCGCTTTTCCTTCTTTTTATCACTCTTATCGGTTTAATTAGTTTTCAAAAAACTTTTTATTTACTTCTTTTTTCGCAAGTTATTTTTTATTTCTTCTTTAGAATTTTTCTATATTTTTGCACAAATGTTGCAACAAACTAAAAAAAAATAAATATAAAAAGGAAAATATTTTCCCTAAATAAAGTGAAATTAAAAAAAAATAGGAAAAGGGGACCTGTGTCAAACCAAATGAAGTGTATGAGAGCAGCAAATAATTTATCTGTCTCCTTCTTAAAAGAAAACTAAAAAATAAAAACAAAAACAAGTGATATAAACTTAACCGGACAGGTTACCCACACACGAGAGGGCAGAGTTTAAATTTAAGTGACATGTAAAAAGTCATCTGTGTATTTTGGACGAACATCAAATAGTCCTTTGAGTGTATACGTGTGTATTCATATGTAGATATATTAACAAGGCCATTAAATATAAAATTATGCGGAGATAAGCGTTGTGTGTGTAAGCGTTTAGTAAAATTGGGTATTAAAACTGAAAGTTTTATTTCTCTGGTTATTCCCATTGAAATTTTAAGGGAAAAAATTTTAAACGCCATGCAAACACCCACCCGCACACACACACACAAACAAACAGAGTTTGAAAACTAAAATTCTTACCACATGCAGGCCATGTGTGTTTGCAGGTTTGTTGGCGTAATAACTTAATTATAACCATGAGAGAAATAGAAATTCTGAAGTGTTTTAATTTTGAATTAGAATAAATTGTAAAAATACTAATATTTAATTGCTCAATTTTCTACTTGATGCTTTAGAAGCCAAATGTTTGGGGTTAAAGAAATTGTTGGAAAATATTTTAGTTTTTATTGCTTTACAAGTTCATTAATATCTTTGTTGCTATAAGGTGTTGCTTTTTAAGTCGGCAGAAAGTTTTTGAGCAACATTAGAAATAATGATACACAGTCATAATCAAAACAAAGAATAGGTACTTTAAAATTTTAAAACCAGTATTACCATACAAAATTATTGTTTTAAGCTCTTAAAGTATACTTTGTTTTAACTATGAATATGCGCCATTATTTGCACGGCTTAAAGTTAGTTTTGATGCCGAATTTGGCACCTTTTTCTACTGAGTAGGGCAAACGCTTTTCAACTTGTGACAATGTACATATCTATTAGGGTATCCAATCGGTTAACCGTTAATCAGTTAACCGGTTAATTACTACCGGTTAACTGATCGGTTAATTTAAAATTGGCTATTTTCGATTAACGGTTAAACCGGTCAATTTCAGTCGATTAACCGACGTAGCAAATTTTTTCATATTTTCTAGTATTATAACTAATTTTTTGTGTGAATAATTATTTTTTTCTTCTTATTTACAAAAGGTGAGTATTTAGAAATTATTTTTCATACAAACAAAGGAGTATGATCAGTAAATTAAATTAAGTAAAACTTCAAAATCTTTGGAAATGGTTATAAAAAGATTTTAGTAAAGACCCTGGTACTCTAACTAAAGAGTTTTTAAGTTTTTTTATAAGTTAATAAAAGCCAACAGTACAGCTGCCAACGATATAATTAAGGATTATATATAATGAGAGACGAATTCAATTATTTTACACCTATAGTCTGAAATATTTCCTCCTAACGAAAAATACAATACAGAAACGAAAGTTAAGAAATTTAGAAATGAACTTTTTGCAAAATATTTGTCGCTGAGCGCTGCCTGTATGAGTCAGATGATGACCCGCCAACAGAAGGCAGGGTTGCCAATTTAGGGGATTTGTTTCCAAATTGGGGATTTTTTAGCGATTGGGGATAAAAATGTCGTGTTGGGGTTCTAAGGATTTCTAGGGGATGACAACCAAATCTTATGGGATTTTTTGGGGATTTTTTATAACTGATGGAAAGTTCTAGCACCTTACACCTTGTAAGTCTTATTGCTAAGCTGATTAGTTTGAGGATGAGAGAGACGAGGGGAACAGAAACGTTTCTTTCCCCTTCGTCTCTCTCTTCTAACAAACTAATCAGCGTAGCAATAAGACTTGCATAGTGTACACTAGGACTAACAAGAATGATTTTTGAGCTAAGAAATGTTCGTCTTGCAAGTCTAAAAATGTGTGTTATTATCATAGTGAATGGTTTCTCATAAAGAAGAAGTATCAAGGCAGATTAACCAATAATGAATACCCAAACAAAGATGCGTATCAAAATGCAATATGAGTTGTTGGAAGCTCTTGTTACAATAAACAAACATTTTAAAAATAATGCAATTTGTTGTGACAAATTTAGTCCTTCTGCTGAAATGCCAAAGGTTTTTAATACAAGTACTATGTACAACAAAATATTTGAGGCTGATGAATCAGAAGATTACGCTTCTGAACTTTGATTAAAATATTGTGTAATTTGTGTAATGTTTTCTTTACAAGTTTTATAAGTACAAATTAAATTACGGCCTGTCCCACGATGTCATCAGAAATAGTTCGATCGACAACTTGAAAAGCAAACAAGAATAACATTAGAAAATTTTTTGTTGTTTTCAATATAAGTATTCGATTGAACGATTTCTCATGACATCATGGGACAGGACATTAATAAGAATGCAAATAAAGCTATAGATATAAACGAATTTTATTAAATAAATTAGTGATGCACGAATATTCGTATTCGTATTCGAATTGTCGAATATTCGGCCATTTTCAGGCGAATACGAATATTTTAATAAATAAATAAATGCATAAATCCTAAATGAAATTTAAATAAATGACTAAACATTTTAGTTTGTACAAATACATTAATTTTTTTATAGAAATTTGTGCTTTGTATCATTTTAAAATATTATTCAATGACGATCATTAAAATTTTGGGTACTTTTTATTAACTTTAAAGTACGCCAACAAGAGTGTGAAGTCCTTTTTCGTAACGATTTTTTAATATTCCATATTGCATATAATATTCGTATTCGTATTCGCGAATATTGTTTCAAATATTCGTATTCGCGAATATCAAAAATTGCCATTCGTTACATCACTAGAATAAATATGTTATTTTAATCACTATTTTTTAAATAATAACAAAAATGAAAAATTTTAAAAACCACCGAATATATCTAGAGAAGATGCGATATCTTAAAACATGGCTAAGAACCCTCTCGATCAAGTCACCTTTCAAACAGAAAAAACTAAATGAAAATCGGTCCAGCCGTTTGGTCTGTACATGGACATGGACAGACACACAGACACACACTTCAAACTTATAACACCCCTTTTTTTAGTCGGGGGTTAAAAATAAAAAATTTATTTTTTCACAAAAGAAAAATTCTAATTAAAAAAACTCAATTTACGAATTTTTGGGGATGATAAATCGAAAATTTGGGGATAAGCTCAAGAAAAAAAACTGGCAACACTGACAGAAGGAACTATCGTTAATAATACAAGAAATGTTCTAACAAAATTAACCGAAACAATTAAAAGTGTTAAGAATTTGAATAAAAATAAAACAGGACTCTAGTGAAATAATGAATGACTTTCAGCCCAATCATTAATAACAATTCCGTGCGAGTTTTGTCACTTTTCCCTTTTCTCCAATTATGAATTTGTTTTTCCACTTTTTTTTACCAAATTCGGGAATAAAAAAACTGCCCGGGAAAAAAGTAGGTATTATGAACGCCGTTGAACTTGCTTTTTTCACTAAAAATCTTTCTTTTGCAAAACAGAAGGGAGTTTACATAAAAACATATTTAATACTCCATTAAAACACAATTTATATACATAAACTTGTAGTTTATAGTTCTTTCATGTGGAAAAACACAAATAATGCCAAATAATAAATCATTTATAAACTTATTTTTACATATTTTTTCAAGTTGGTGAATTTTAATAATTTTGTTTATTCTCTCACTCAAAAAAAGGGAGAAACAAAATGTCAACAAACAAGCAAAACAAAGAGGTTCGTAGTGCGGTGATGCCACGTATTACTCTTTTTTTTATTCCCAAAGAATTTATGATTGGAGGAATGTTTTCTCGAGAAAATTATTTTCCGTGAGAAAGAAATTCCGAGGGAACATTCATGATTGGGTTGTTTATGTGTTTTTAGAAATTCATGAAGAGGATTGAGAAATATGTTCTGTATTTTGGATTGCTTTCGATTTCCGTAACATCTACGATAAGTAAAAGGATTTTTTAAAAGTCAAGTTTTACCAAAACTATAGAATCGGAATCACTTAAATCCTAAACATTTAAAGCAAATAGTTTTTCTAAGAAATTGTGTTAGAAGATGTCTTTAAACTATTTAAGTAACTAATATAATGGCCTTATAAACTTGTAAATTTTTTATGAATCTATGAGTTTTTTTAACTTTATTGAGTTTACTAATAAACTCAAATTAATAAATAATTTATGCTAGATTTATGGAAAAACTTTATTAATCGGCTAGCCGGTTAGTACCGAAATTAAACGATTAAGCAAAAACCTCGATTAATTAATCGAGCGATTAACCGATTAAAGCAAAACCACGATTAAATGAATACCCTATTATCTACAATGTCATGAAAGTTCATTTATTTTTGATATATCACTATATCGCGAAAACAGCGTCTTAAAAAATTTAAAGAAACAACTTTCAGTATAATAATATGTGTAAATAATATAATGATGCCGAGCCTTTTTTTAGATTTTATCGTAAGCGTCATATTATGGAAACTATACTTTTTTTATTACAATTTAAATTTTAGGCACTACCCATAGTTTAGAATTAACAAAATGCCAAAATTCTTAATAACTTTTAAGATACGGGTTGTAAAATTTTATCGTAAGCGACAATTTGCGGTATGTAAAATAAACAAATTTCAAAAAAAAAAATTAATTTTTGTCGTTTACGATAAAATCGAAAATTAGGCTCGATATTATAAATGTGAAAGTGCTTTGTTTGTTTGTTTGCTACGCTTTCACGCATTAACCGCTAAATCGATTTCGAAAATTCTTTCACCAATGGAAAGCTACATACAGTCATTAGTTAATTATTAGTAAACTAAAATGATAGCTATTGTTTAACAAATAATTCATATTCACACTGCATTGTTTAACTAAAGTTCTTAATATGAACAAGGAGTGGTTACCCTATCAAACAAGTAAGTTTCACTGTCGACAGCTCTGCTATATCATATGGTTTTTGTTTACATTCGCTGTATTATTTCTTAAAAATTGATAAAACAGTGCGCGCTCATCTAACTTTACCATGCAAAATATTGAATTATTGCTGAGATAGGTTCGGAAAAAACAAACTATAATAGAAAATAAAATTAAAAGAAAGGACAACGTATGTGTGAAATGTGTATATAATTTTTCACAAAGCAATAATACTAATAAAGTTTACAATGAATCAGCTGTTGTCTTACTATTTGTTAACCAATGACATTTGGCGGTTTAACTAATAGTAAACAAAGAGCTGTGAATCAAGTATTATTGGTTTAACCATTGTTATTAGTTGAATAATGTCTGTAAAGTTGGGCCTAACTGGTTTTTGTATGATTTTTCGTTTTTTTTTGCAGCCAACTACACTTTTTCTTCTTCTGTGCGGTCAAAATTGGATTAAGGCGTGGGAGTAAAAAACGTTGGCGTTGCGCTCCTCAGCTTAGCGTCATGTATTTTAACGGCTAAAAGTCCTGATTCACTATCCTACGCAAACGCACGATCTATGAAAATATACAACCCTGATCTCATGAATTGTTATTGTCTCTTCAAAATTTGGAGAAGCCCCATTAAACCAGGGTTGTATTTTATCAAAAATTGCAAAACTGTGTATGATAGTATATCGCGTCCTTAAAAAAAAACCCTTGAGAATTTTGATATTTAGAAAAAAAACTCGACACTCTAGTTTAGATTTGGCTATAAGAGTTTTCAATAACCATTGTTTTCCGGATTTTTGTTTTATAATTTGCTAGACTACTTCAACATACCTTTATCTAAATATGATAATATCGTTTAAATATCCCGCGAAGGCTTCAAATATTTCAACTTTCAATTGTTTGGACACGCAGTTTCTTTTTATATTTAAAAAAACTCACACAATTTTTATTCACTTTAAATTTAAATCTTCAACTTCTGAAAAGAAAAAAATTTAAAAAATTTTTAATACTATTTGTTAGAAATATTTTTTTAACTAAGTTTATTTATACTTATGTATATGTAAGTATGTATGTATATAAAAAGAATTCATATTTGCTATAATCTTAATCACACAAAAATGTCTATAATAAACTGAAAGAGATTTGGCTTATTATCTTAATTTAAAGTGGGCAGTGTCACGCCCATAACTAAGTAAGTTAAGCTGATTGCAGATTGTAATGTGAGGCCAACATTTTAAATACAAAATGCACTTGAAGCTTTAATGTAAAGTATTATGTGGAATATTTTCTTGAAACATTTTAACCCTCTAAGACTTCGCAATGAGTCTTTTAAGTCCCTATCGAATATAATATATATATTATGGTTTAAACCGTGCTATCATAATATTTATACAGAATAATAATTTTATTATAAGTCCCTGAATATGTAATTTAAAGTTCGAAATTAAATTTTACACCCGAAATTAGACAAAACTTTTAAGGCGTTTAAGATTTAATTTCATTCTCATGCACACTTGTGTTTTAGATCAGTGATCCGCAAAATAAAATATGTTTTTGTTTGTGAGAAAAAATGAGAGTGAAATAATGTTACACTTGAATAAAAATTTTGTAATTTAAAATGTATGCTGTGTTTATAAATTGTTTGAATATTTTTTGTTAATAAACAATTTAATAAGAGCTTAAGTAAAAAGTAAAAAATCTAACGCACTGTTAAAACAATAAAAACTTCTTTTTAAACTATCTTCCCTATTATTTTTAAATTTTAAACTGCCAAAACCATTTTTATCACGAAATATTTCTTAGCTTCCATAATTATTTTTTGCTGTACAAATTTATTAAATATGAACTGTAATTTCGTTCGGTGTGCTAAGACGAAGAAATTCGTATTTTCGTGCACAACTTCATTCGTTGCATTCTCAGTGAACACTAAATGAAAGAGCATAATCATGTGTGTGATTTTGTTGTCCACAATTGTGGTATGGCGCGCGTTTCACTGTTTTAGACGCAGCATTCAGTTCAGAAGTTTAATGTAAAATTTGATAAGGAATATTTTTGTAGAACATTTTAACCCCCTAACTCTTTTCCTTGTGGGTCTTTTCTGTCTCTTTCGTCAAAAGGATCAAGTGGGTAACTTTGATAGACAATACTAAAGTTTAAGATATTGTGTAAAAATATTTGTTTTGTTAAACAAAAACTGATTTTTCACAAATTTTTTTAAAAATATAATATTTAAAAATAAAAAAATTCTACATTATGCCTGCAAGGTATTAATAATGAAAAATTTTTTGTTTTTGTGGGTTAAGCATGTTTTTATGCATTTCATTTCTGCTTGGACCAGCGTCAAATATAGCCTATTTTTTCTTCTTGTTCGGAAGCAGTTTTTTATATTTGGTTCGAATTTTTTCCGAAAAACACATTTTTCGGGCTGGTTAGGGTAATTTTCGCTTCGGGTTTGATTGCTTAACCAGGTTTAAAACCGGTTTCTATTCTGGTTCTTAGTTTTTTTAAAGCCTTTTTGTCGGGTTTTATCTTTTTTTTTAATTATCAGTGAGTAACAAATAAAACATTCATAAATTTTAAGTATAGTTTCCAAAATATATGTTCAACGCGAGCGGAGCTGCGGGTAAAATTAGTTACACATCGTCACCTAAAATGTAAAATAACATATCGTCCCTACCACGTTAAACTATCCAATATGCAAAATTGGTTTTTTTAGATTCGTTAACTTGGTGCCCTAATCTAATTTTTACGTAATGCCTCGTTTCAATATGCTGAAATTTTCACATATGATAGATAACTCAATAAGAAATATTTTAAGTCTGGCACTTTTAGGAATACTCTGACTTTAAATTCACAATTGACGGGCCTTCGCACTCTTCTGAAAAATTCAAATTTGCATATTGGATAGTTTGACGTGTTAGGGACGATATGTCAAAAAATTAATTTTTTTTTGTTGATTACGGTTCACTACATCATGTGTACAAAATTGTTCAGGTCTTGTATAAAAGATAAAAAGAAGTTATAAGCATAATTAAAATTAACGTATCAAGTGCATGATTTTCTTAAACAATACGACATATCATCCATCACTCATACGAATTTATAAATTGCAGAACATTTATTTTCCTTTTTTTAATTGAAGCATTGACTTTTTATTTATATATGTAAGTATGTATGTAAGTATTCAATCTAATTTCATCTTAGTTTTAGTACAAATTTTATCATTCTGAAAATTTTTTCAAAAGTGGAAAGAAGAGCAAAAAAGTGTTGTGAAATCAATAAAATGTGTACGCTTTGGCTTACGATCCAAGAGGAGACATATATTACAAAACCAATATTGAGCATGACTATCAGCTTCTTCCACAAAGGACTGCCAGAAATTATGGAAGTCAGCAACCTAAGCGATTGCATTCGCAAAGGCTTACTTACCATTTCCAAAAAGATATGACAGCATATGCAAGATCTAAAATCTTTGTTTCCAGCTGGCTGACATTTCTTCTACGATAGTAACTAGTAAATAGCTGATTAGCTTATTTTTGTTATGAAATTATTCTGTCGTAATAAATTAAAATACTTTTTTTCTTGTTGATCTTATAAAAGTTAAAAAAAATCCTTTAAATCCAATTAGTATTGTCAACATAATATACAAAGCAAATTGTTCCCCGGGAAAAATTTTCATAGGGTAGTTCACTGAACAAATCTCTACAGCGCGCAAAAAATTATTTTACAACAAAGTCTTCTTGAACAATATAAATTACCGTTACGCCCATTTTTAAGTTACATACTTCCGTCATTTGTACAAAATCAACAGTTCTTTGCTACTCCTGATCTGAGATTTTTTTTTAGGTGTGACTGTTCATGATTTCACATTCACCTTTATCGGGAATAAAATTTCACGTGAAATGTCTTCACTTTCCCTAAAATTGTAATCGCCAATTTTTGCTTTATTATTGCGTCAGTATACATATGTACATATTTATTATTTGCTAATTTTTCACTTAAACAAAATGTTCGCCTCTTGCGGCACTTACGCACACGAAAAATTAAATTAATTTAAAAAAATGTCGCATATTGGCTACTTGATTGCTGCACCAGAACACAATAAATATTGGTGTATTTTTAAAATTTTTATTAGGGCATGGTTGCCTATCATTATTTCATGCAATTGCTGCACCAGAGTTGCATTTGTTTGAGGCAAATCAGTACAATATACATAGATCTCGATTGGCATATAAAATATACAAATAATTGGTGCATTGCGGCAATAGTGTGATCCTACTTTAATTCCCGATATTGGTGATTATGTACATATACATATACATATGTATGTATTTATTTATGTATGTACATATGTATTTATTTATTTATGCGTGCACACATAAACCAAATAAATATCTGCCAAATTTTAACACCAAAAATTTATTTTGTTGCTCATGTTTGTTTTGTTGTCTTTGTTATTTTAATTTCATTTTCATCATCATCATTAGCTTTTTACACATAAAATAGCTTCATTAAAATAATTGACGATGAAAACACCAGACACCATTAAAATCATTATAGTCACCCGGACAACAATAACAGCAAAGTGCAACAACAAAATACACATAACAAGAACAACACTAAGTGCCCTTAAAATAGTAAAAATCAGAGGTGAAAAACTGTTGCAAATATGTACATAGAGCAAGTGCTTACGTACTTGCAACATGTGTGTACAACATTGCAAATACTAAATATTAAAATAAAATTTACACAAAAAATTATTTATGTATAAGGTTTCCATGAAAACTAGAAATAAGCATTAATTATACCAATAAAAAAAACTCAAGATATCTACTATGGATGTGTAACAAAACATATCCTTGACACGAACTGTATAACGTTCCCAGGCCTGGTGAAAGGTCCAACAAAAGCAAAACAATTTTAACACAGCAAAAGGGGTCAAACTTTATTATAAAGCGATTGCAAAAAAAAAGGTATGTATAAATAAACAAGAAAATAAAGACGTTCATCGTTCAGTGCTTTCGTCCAGTACAAACCGGTTTAATTACAAACACATGACACACTCTATTCTTCTATACATCTACCCATACACACACCCACCCCACCTACTCACTCTCACTCTCCATTCAATCATTTACATGGTAGTAACAAACTTGTTTAACGGTTAAACTAAAAGAGGAAAAAAAACAACCAGAGTAACAACAGCGGCAACAAGAGGGACGGACGCACTATAAGAGAATAATTACGGTAATTATTAAAAACTTTCTTTCCAACAACAAACAACTAACTAATTTTATAGGAAAATACGTTTAAAACTCTGCAACAGAGACATCAAAAAACAACAACCAACAATATTTAACGATGGCGGCATAATAAGTAAAAATAAATAAGTACGTATTAGAGTTTCTACGCGGGAAAAAAATTCCGGGAATTATTTTTTTACAAATGCCGGGAAATTTTCAACGGGAATTTATGGGCACACACGAAGCGACAACGACACGAAAGTTTCGACTTACAATTTATATTGAAAACAAAAACAAAGTTTCATATTTTATTTTTGTTTTCAATATAATTTGTAAGTCGAACGTTTCGTATCGTTATTGATAAAAAGCCATTAATATTTAAGGCCGAACTATAATATGAATAAGCGGACTTAAGCAACTGTGCGGTTACATATAAAACGTATGTGGCAAACTATAATGTACTTATGGAACTTTTCGTCAAGTTTAGTCAAATGTCATTTGCTTAAGTTAAGTGTTAAACTGAACGCACATTCCGTACGGAAAACACTGTTTGTGCATTTTTTAAACTCAAGCAAACAGCATTAGAAAATATTCATTGATTTTAAATATTTTTTATTGTTTCTTATTTTAAACTTTTTTATTGTTTCTTATTTTAATTCTTTGTTTTACAATACACATATGCACACATACACATGAGTTTATTTACATATGTATGTACGTTCATTGTTGTAGGCAAAACAAATAAAACAAGTAATAAAGTGCTGGATATAATTATACGTTAATTTTTAATAGATAAGGACATTCCAACAAGTTAATTTGATTGGATTGCATTCATTTAGTAGTTATAAGAAGAAACAAAATTACTAAAAAATTTTGAACAATACCTACATATACATATGTGCAGCTGTGGCTAAAGAATACTTAAGTGCATGCAAGTACATTGTGTCCACCTAAAAGTCACATCTGAATTGCTTAAGTATTTGACATACTTATCGTTGAATTCTGGCATTAGCAAAACCAGCTAATTCATATTATAGTTGGGCCTTTACGTTTTTCGAATTTGCTTTTGTTATCATTGCTGTTCGTTGTTTTATTACTTAAAACTACAACTTTTTAACGATGTATAGCACAGGGTGTCCGCTGGGAAGGTATACTACTCGCAGTAATTCCATTGTAATCCTGGCTGTATGCGATGTGGCACCTTGTTAATACCACATGTTAATCAAGCCCAAAGCATGCAGTTGTGGCGTTAAAAAGTTTTCAATCATATCAACATATCGCTCCCCATTCACAGTTACTGTTACGCCGTTTTCATTTTCAAAGAAGTAAGATCCAATGAATTGCACACCACACTGTCACTTTTAATGTGTGTAAAGGTGACTGATGAATTATTTGAGGGTTTTCCAACAACTTCAAGCGTTACGAAATATTTTTAAAATAAAAAAGTCTTTATAGATTGGTAGATGTAGATGGAATTTCCATTCATGCTATAACTCAAAGCATATGAATTTAATATTTTTTGTTTTTGTTTTGTTTTTTATATATTTTTGTATGTTTTTTCATAAATTTAATTAAATTCATGCTTTTGAAATTCCCAGGAATAAAACATTTAACTTCTTGATTCCCTTAGAAACCCTAGTACGTATATATGCATGTACGTACCTGTGTTTTGGAGTATCGATAACGCAACAACAATAACAGCAACAATGGCGTCAAAAATGGATCAACAGACAAAAGGATGAAAGTATTTTTACGCAAAGTTTGCTTATGGCAACAATTTCATTGTTACTGTGTTGGGTGGCGCATGGTTCTCTTCGTCAAACTCATCGTGCACTTCTTCCATTTTATGGCGTACCTAATCGAAACATCTGATGAAAAAATTATTTCACGTAATGGCCCAGTTAATTGGCCACCAAGATCGTGTGATTTAACCCTATTGGATTATTTTTCGATAAACCACAAATAATTGAACACCTGGAAATCAACATTCGAAGACATATCGGCGAAATACGGCCGCAAATGCTGCGAAAAGTTGTTTAAAATATGTGTTCCAGATTCCGCCCTCTGCGTGCCAGCCGTGGGGGCGGCCACATGGCAGAAATTATATTCAGGCTAAGATAAGATATGATAAGAGAAATATTTACAACAAAGTTGATAAATCGATATTACGAAATGTTTGCGATTGAAAAGAGGTATCAACCATCAACTCAGCGATGCCAACTTAGCTATTTTAAAGCTAGATTTAGCTCTTTTTGATTGCTTCTAACTCGAAATTTTTCGCTTTAGCTCTTTTTATTAAAAAAGCTCTTTTCAATTATGGAAACGGCACGTTTGGCCGTTTTTCCCGTTTTTACCCTATTGTTTCTTATTTTGGGCATTTACATTTTTGGCAACTACGTTTTTTGCAAATGCAGATATTTTTTTTGCAACTATGTAAGATATGTTTATGTATTTAGGTTTTTCAAACTGTAAAACCCCGCTTTTATTATAAAGTGTTCGTTTCTGAGTAAATAGAAAATTTTCCACAAATTATTGAAATGGATTCTTACTGCCAAAAATATAGGAAAGCTTGGAAATCAAATCCCGCGTTTAAAAAAATGGATTAAACCAACAAAACATCCTTCTAAAGCTAACTCTTTTTGAAAATTATTGTTCTTATTTTGTAACTTAATGTATATACAAGTATATGTAAATGTGTATGGTTATATTGTTAATGCAGATAAATATTTGTATCAATTGCTGTGAAATGATTTATTTAAAATTATTATTTTTATTTTTTCTTACTATTATTTTTATTAATGTAAAAAAATCTTGAAGTGCAAATTGAATAATAAATACATTAATAAATTTAAAACGGAAAAATCCTGAGTTTTTAAATTTAGCTCTTTTTAGCTCTTTTTGGCTACTCAGTTGGCTCATTTTGACTTTGAATTGTTGGCATCACTGCATCAACTACAAAATCACTATTGTGCGGAAATTTATTCTCTTTTTTTTCAATTACAAAATAGTAGTTAGGAAAAAAATATTCAATCGAAATGTAAGTAGTAAATAAATAGAAATATTTAAATAAATATCGTTAAAAATAAACAAAATAATATATTTTATGCACAGGGCGCGTATTATGAGCAATAAAAAGCAAATTGCAAGGCGTGTAAGGAAGCAAACCCCAATATCGCAAAGGGACTCTGCTCAAAAGTGGTAGCTAGAAAAAAAATGGGAGGAATATACCACGGATTTAAATAGTTTAGGTCCACCTGTAAGAAATGCCAAAGCAATAAAAATAGTTCCATTGAACTCATTTTGAAAACAAAATTTTTCTACTAATTTTTATTTTTGAAATTTGTCAACTGTTTTATTTTTTCCTTCAAATGCATCATTCACAACTTTCAACTGGTTTTCGTAATTAGTATTTCAACTATAGTTGACAAATTTTTTCACTTTTCAACCAGTTGATGGTTGCTGTTCGTAATACGCCTAATTTAAACAATAATTTCATAATATTTTCTTTCCAATAAAGAATGGTTTGATATTAAAAATATATTTCCTTGTTTTATTATGATTTAAACTTGTTTCACTCTATAAAAAGCACCTTTTACCTACCCTGTCGGAGAATGTGAGGTTGACTACAAAAATAGTTGACTACAAAAATAGTTGACTACAAAAATAGACTAAAAGCTAACTGCAATGTCATCCAGAACAAACCCAAAATTAGTTCTTAAGTTGAGTACGTAATCAAATTTGATGAGAGGCAACAAATTTATTCTCATCTACTTTGGAACTCATTTCAGTTTTATATTAACATTTTGCTGTTTTTGTTTTAGATGGTACCTTGGCTGAGTAGTAGCGCGTTGAGTATACAACTCGTGATGATACATGTTCGAACCCCAGAAATTTTTTTAATTTACTGACTACAAGATGGTTTAAATAAAGTCAACTTTAAGTTAGCTGAAAGTAATGCAGAGTGAGCCAACTGACTACCACCTAGGACATCGCAATGTTAAAGTAGTCAGTTGATTACATTGCGAAGTAATCCAGTGTCAGTCAGTACTACTTGCGAAATAGCTTAAAGTTAGTTTAAAGTTAACGTAATTTCCGATAGGGTATATCCATACACCCGTACATATGTATGTACATACATACGTATGTATGTATATTTTTGCATACTTTTATTTATGAAAGTATGTAATTATGTATGAAAGTATGTAGAAAACCGAAGTGTAATTTAAAATATAAAATTACTTTCCAATCACAAAAGTTACTCCTATTTAAACCGAAAGTTCAAAAAAAAACAGGACTAAAATGTTTAATCTTTTTATGACACTTTTGCTAAACTTTTTTGCTTTCATTGCGTTCTTTTACTTTAATTTTAAACTGGTTGATAAAATTTATGGCAAAATATTATAGAAAAATATGGAAATCGAATGACCTTTCAGTTCATCCCTGAAACTGCTCACCGGTGTTTAAGTCCAAAATAAATTTTAATGTGTATTGATTTGACGACAAATTACGGAGTTATAAAATGCAAAAACTTTTTTCGCATAGTTGAGGGGTTTAGTTGTTGCTTTAGATAACGAGCTGCTTCGATTACGTTTTTTCACTTTGAAAATTATGGCATTCGCTATCGAGCAATGTCAGAATATGGTCCGATATCGAATGCCATAATTTTAAACTTAAAAAACGTGGTAGACGATTAGACTCCAGGGGGTCTACTCTGTAATTCGAAACTAAAGAAAATGCTTTCGAATTTACACGTTATAAACATACAAATTCGAAAGCAATTTCTTTCGTTTCGAATAGCAGCAAAATTTTTATCATAAAAAAATCGTGAAAACAAAATAATTGTACTACGTGTGACCTTGTACTAGTTGTTTAGTTATACTAATCCTTAAAAAGTTATGAAATGTATTTTATACATAAAGTATCTAATGAAATTATTCGAATATTCGAATATTTGAAGAAAAAAAATTCAAACAAACATAAAAAAAAATTTCTCGAATATTCGAATAATTATTGTTCGAATGATAACACTAAAACATACGAGTATACCGAAACACACATATAAACATACACATCCATTCATACGAACACCATCGAAAAAATAGTCAGGAGGGCAAATTACGGCACTCGTTATCGAACGATTGCTTATATGGAAATCTTTTAAAATTTCGAATCGTATCGAATTCCGTAATATCACCCCAGAATCGACTCCCAGGACCTCAAATCGATTTTCGAAAATTGCGGTGAAATAAGTCATTTCCTCCTAAGCGGCAAGTTAAAAATTATGTATAATTTATTTAAAATAATTCTGCCAAAAAAAACGACTTCAATGAAAAAAATGTATGGGACCAAACTGGAAGTAAACTCTTTCAATCAAAAAAAAAATTTTTTTAAATCTGTTGGTTTAGGAGAATTACGTTAAATATAAAATTTTATTTTAATGGGCGTAACTCAGCCCATTTTTTAAATGAAAGATTGTGTGCTTCTCAGAGGTGAAGGTGTGTGTTAAGTTTTGTAAAAATCTGTAATATAGAACAACGTAAAATAAAATATTAAATTTTAATGGGCGTGACTCCGCCCATTTTTAAATGCAAGATTGTATATATTTTAGAGCTCCAGGTGTTTGGTAAGTTTCGTAAGAATCGGTTAAGTAGAACCACGTGAAATATAATAAATATATATAATAAATTTTAATGGGCGTATCCCGCCCACTTTTTCAACTTTACAATTGTGTAATTACAAGAACCAAAAGTGTTTGCTAAGTTTCGTCGCAGCAATCAAATAAGTTGAATGGCCGACTTCCTAAACGCAAGTTGCAATTCATATTTACAATGCATACACTTCGTAAACGCATATGTAAACGTTCTGGCAATGTCCAATGTTCCTAATCATTTGGCAACTCATTTTAATGAGTATCAGTTGTCAAAATCGCGCATAATTTTTATTTTGTAGGCAAACATATGTATGAGTTGCATAGCGACGTTCCTAAATGCCGATAAAATGCAAAAAATGTCTCCGCTACGCAAGGTTGCTCTTAGTACATGATTAGCATTGCACATGCATTTTATTAAATTGTGCATTGCAACTTGCGTTTAGGAAGTCAGTCATCTTTAATATAACTTTCAGCTTTACATGGCTTAAAACTGCTTGGATTAAAAACTATAAACACTCGTATTTTTTGAACTCTCCTTCACTTGTACAACAATAAATAACCGGCCACTCAATTCAAATTAAACTATAGTTATATAGTTATACAAACTGCAAACAGGTGTCTCTCCCTTCCTTTAAAAGAAAAGAAAAACGCAAGTGCAAAAAAAATCCTCAGCAAAAATTAACAAAAGCAATTTAAAAACGTCAAAATGTTCAAACATATTTTTTTTTGTTTAACAAAAACGCCACAACACACTTCCGTTTCCGCGCCAATGAAATGACTAAGAACAACTTTTAATTTTATTATTTTGCTGTCGTTAATTTTTTTGGGCAAAACAGCAGTGGCATGATGTTTGGTTGGTATAAAATTAAAAAGGTGCTGCTCGGCAGTGGTTTGCACTGGTGACAAAAACATTTCACGGATTTAACACTTCTAATTTTATAATTCTTGTTTTTTAGTAATAAAGTTTATAATTTGTTGTAAAGTGTTTATAAGCGAAAACAACAATAAGTGGAAAATAATGAAGATTCTTCTTCTAGTTATGGAATGGATATTTACAGTTAAGAAAATTAACTCTACACACATCCATCATTTTTGGGGTTTGAGGAAACTTGGGAAGAAATTCAAAAAATTAATTATGTCAATATTTGGGCTGCCGATAAATATTGTTACGTTTTAGTTTATTAAACGTGAGTTCTTTTGAATGCTTAAAAAATAAAAAGAAATAACGCACAAATATGTCTTTGCTACTGTTCATCTGATTATTCTTGACTAAACAAAAAATTTACTCCACGACCGGTACGTTGGGGGGAGAAGAGTTGCTGACTCTCGTGTATGAGAATTTGCTCACGCAGGAGTCAGTTACTCAAGGAACTGGAGGGAGTTGATGAACTCAATGCTCCATCGGATGAGAAGGTGGGAAATTTGTCACTGGGTTCGGACGACAAGAGTGAAATCACACTGATTTCAACTAGCCGTCGGATTTTAGAGGCGGATCTCTTAGACTCTGGATCTAAGCAGATAAGTGACTCCGTGGGTAAGGGAGGGCATTCATCTTCTTCAAATAAAATTATCCGTCAGGAAGCCTTGCCAGGAAATATGGGCAAGGATGGTCGGACAAAATTGGATAAAGCCAAGAGCGGCACTAGAAAATCTCTGAACTTTCTGGATAAGATGGGTAAAAGAGATCCGAAGCTGTATACGGCAGAGGAGGGACATCTGGTCAGGAAGCACAGGCAGTTCGAAATTATTTACGACCCTGTTAGTGTTCTCCTGGGTAAATTATCTCCTTTGGAGAAGGATGTGAATGTCGACGGAGTCCAGGCTATACCTCGCAAGATTGTAGGGTATGTATTCACAGGCACATCCAGCTCCAAAAATAAAAAGGAGTCTGGCAGTGCTTTGTTTGCCATAGCAATCAGGTCCTAGGTAGGTTTTTAACTGCGGTAGTAAGAAATCATTTGATTTCCTTAAAATCTTCATTGACAGGTGTGGCAACCTTCGACCGGTGGCGAAACTGGAGGTAATTTCAGCCTCAGATCTGCCTCTCCGTTTCCACCACTCGTTAGATCGATGGAAACCATGCTGTTCACACTGGCAGCGCAGAGCTCGCCTCTCAGGACAAACCAATGGAAAACTTTGGCTTCAACGGATTGTAAAGAGAACGCGGATAAAGACCTTCGGTTTGCAGTAGATCAGGAGTCTCTAAAGAGACTGCAGTTTTCGGGGGGTTTTGTGAAGTTCGGCTTGGGGACTGTCCAATTTATATTTACTACGTCGGATGATCCCAAGAAAGCTGGGGGTGATGCAGATTTATCTGCTAGTGCAGATTTATCTGCAGATTTATCTGCTGTGAGGCAGCCTCGGCCGGACTAGTAATACACCTCAATAGGTCGAGAGTAGACGTGGCTCTTATCAAAGAATCCTGGATTAATAAAAATAGGGTTTGCGGTTAAGAGTCACGGACTACACATTGTATGTCTCTTTCACGGGGGATAAGGGATAAGGTAAGAACTTGCATTTTAGCAAGGGACGGGCAAGAATTAACTTTATTTAATTCTTTCAGTAATGGAGACCTTACAGACGTTAAGGGAAGGGCCAGGGGCAAGCAGGAAATTGTGCTTGCATCGGTATATATGCCCTGTGATGCGATTGATCCAACGGAGGCTGGTGTGCAGAAGCTGACCGAGTATGCAAGGTTGAGAAGGATTGCATTGGTAATTGGCTGCGACGCTAGTAGTCAATGGGGGAGCAGCAACATTAACAAAAGACGTGAGTTAGTGTTTGATTTTATAACCTCTAACAATGTGTTTATTTGCAACAAGGTTAACGTACCCACGTTCAGGAATAGAGATAGGACAGAGGTTATAGACATAACACTAACTAACTAACCTGGTAGAGAACTGGATGGTAGATAAGGGGAAAGGCGTGACCTATATAGGAATCCAAGAAAGACTGGCTGAGATACCTATAGGGCCACTCTTGATATTAGAGTAAAGGAAACTCTGCAGGGTGTAGATACACAAAGAGGAGTGAAAGAGGAGGTGGAACATATCACTAACACTTGTAGGTAATGTTTTGAACAGTCCTGTCCAGTGGTTTTCCCGGGCAAAAGAAAGCATCCTTCGTGGTGGACCAAAGATCTAAAAGATCTGAGGTTCTGGGTTAGAAGATTGTTCAATAGGGCGAAATTCACAGGAAGAATAGAGGACTGGAACAATCACAAGGTATTGTATAATATAAAGTACAAGCCTCATGGAGGAAATCCTGTGAGTAGTAGATTGATTCCGTTAATGAGTTGTCGAGGTTTCGGTGAGTAAAATGGCTAAGCAGACGTTTCCATGAATGCATTACTGATGTCGGGAAGTGTAAACTAGAGGACATCTGGTGCTTTATCATATGAATTCGGTGGCTTAGGGATGGGTAATAGTTTCACTTCTGGGTGCAAATGGGAGGATAAATTTTACTTTTTGGGCAGCAGAAGGGAATCGCAATGGCCCCAAATGGGTCTACGGGTGGAGGTGCAGTAAAGCACCACCCTTCCTAACCTAACCTAACCTAATTACTTCTTATCACTATTATCCACCGCGCGATGTCTTTACTTTCAACGATGATGACTCGACTAATATTTCCCCAGCAAAAAATTTCAAAAAAGCTAATCGGGTTTGGAATTAAGAATTTTTGGTGGAAGCGCTTCCCAACTTAATGATTTTATCAAGGCGTGAGACTAAAATAATCGATTCTTGAGAAGAATTTACCTTTTTTATTTTGCAACTTTTTTACGTAATCTATGTAATCCAAAAAAAAATCATTCTCCTCATTTAGCAACTTGTACATAATTTTTTTAAATTTTAGGCAATGTGATTTGTTAGCGAGTAATGAAATTTGGTAATCAGTAAAGTAAGTCGTTATATGGCAAGCAGTTATGATGGTAATGTGTAATTTTTTGCTGGGCCATTAACACCGACTGACTCTCACACAGGCTACCTCCTTATATACTAATGTTCCAGAATATTCACCACAGTGATGCCAACTTTTTTGGTTCTAAAAGGACATTAAAATTAAAAAAAAAAACACTAAAAACGTAATTTTGAGCTCTTAAAAGCGTAAAAAGCACTAACGAGAGGAACGAGTGAAGATCCAAACGAATGAAGTTTAATAATCTTCAATATTTTTTAAGCTATTCTCTATTTCGGCAATATAACCAAAATTTTTAACTGAAAAAATAAATACACCAACTTTTAATTAAAGTAACTTTAAGAAATGCATAAATTTCTTTAAAGCATTATTTAGTGCTTTTTTTAGTGCCAAAAGCACCAAAGTGGCATTGCTGGTTGGTTCAGCACGTACTTATATGTAGATGGCGTAATAAAATGTGTGTAATTAATTAAGAAAAATGGCAGAAACTGTATTATTAGGGTTCCGTACACCAAAGGTGAAAAAAGGATCCCTATTGTTTTCGCTACGCTGTCCGTCTGTCCGTCACACGGTATTTTCTCAGGAACCGTAAGAGCTACGGACCTGAAATTTGGACAGAGTATGTAGAACCTTGGCCACTACAACAACAAGTACATGAGAATTAGAAATTAAAGGGTGCTCCAAAACGGGCGACGAAAAATTTTAAAATCTCATGTAATATACATACAATTGTATGTACATATGTATGTATGACACTTGAAATTTGTAAAATTAGTGTATTTTTATATAGACTACAACAATAAACATTAAAATATTAAAAAATTTAAATTAAAGGGTGGTCCATCATTTAATGCAATTTTGACTATGTAATTTTGACAAATTGCTATATCTTGGAGACCGTAAGAGGTAAACTCTTGAAATTTTCAAAAACGGTAAAACTAAAAAATCCGAAAATTATAAAATCGCCAAACCGAAAAAAAATGGCCAAAACCTGAAAAAAATCGCCAAAAATTAAAAAAAATCGCCAAATCGAAAAAAATCAACAAAATTAAAAAAAAAAATTCTAGCACTAAAATAAATCGAAAAAATTCGAATAATCGTTTAAATGAAAAAATCGTCAATATGAAAAAAACGCCAAAAACCGAAAAAAGTCGCCAAAACGCGAAAAATGCGCCAAAACCAAAATAATTGTTTATGTGAAAAAAAAATCGCCAAAATGAAAAAAAATCGCCAAAATGAAAAAAAATCGCCAAATTAAAAAAAATCGCTAAAACGAAAAAAATCGCCAAATTTTAAATAAACGCCAAAAATCCTCAAAACGAAAAAAAGTGCCAAAATTAAAAAAATCGCCAAAACCAAAAAAAAATCACTTATATGAAAAAATACGCCAAAATTCAAAAAAATCGCCAAAAAAAATCGCACAAATAAAAAAAAACGCCAAAATAATAAAAATTGCCAAAATTAAAAAAACTTCAAAAACCAAAAAAAAATCGCCAAAACGTGAGAAAAGTGCCAAAACTCAGAAAGCGCCAATAAAATCAAAAAACCCCAAACTAAAAAAACGCTTAAAACCGAAAACCCCAAAAACAAAAAAAAAATGCCAAAACTATAGTTTATATTGTTCGTATTGAATTACATATCTCGTGCCCGTACGAAACCCTTCGTGTGCGGGTCAAAGTCGCACTTCACTGAATTTTTTTATTTTATTACTTCAAAGAAATTTTTTCATTTTTAGTAGTCTTCTTTTTAGGGCCAATTATGCTTTTACAAGAAATAGCAGCTTCGATTTTCTTTAAAAATTTTTTCTTACTATAATTTAAAAGAAAATTGTCACTTTTGTTATCAAGATTTTCTTAAATAAAATTACTTGCTGACTTAAAAATTGTTTGCAGTTCGTTCAAAAATATCAATTATGCACAGATGTTGAGCAGTTGCATACGCATACGCAGTAAAATTTGACAGAATTCGTGCATATATGTATGCATAAAGTTGCTGAATTTACGAACGTACCCAATATTTTCATAATCAAAACGAAGACTCGAAAGTCTGATACAAACAAAAGAGTTATTGAAAGGAACTATTGATTCCAATACATTTCACACAAATACACCTCGCCACACAAATTTATTGCAATAGTGTAAAAAAATAACGCTTTTGCAATCAGTTGTACAAAAATATTACTGAAAGAATATTACACTTTCTATTAAGTTGTTACTTTCTCCTGTAAAATAACAATTATTTGAGTTAAGAGTCTTTCTACTTGAGACCAACAATATTTATATATGTATGTAATTAAACAAAAAAACCGAGTTTAGTACTCTTGGAGTCAAAAAAGTACAGTTTTTAAAGCTAATTGGTACGAAATTAGTTTTATCATTTATCATACCTGGTTGAAATACTAATAAGAAGAGCGACAAGCAAGAGCAATCAACAATAAAGAACAGTACGTAGTGCCAGAAAAGAAGATTGATTTGACACAATTTTACTATTTTTTCTCGACAAAGCTAAGCATACAAGAACATTCACAGTTTGCATGAACGAACTATGAGGGCAATTATGAATAAAATTTCTCGAGAAATGTTTTCCGCTGTACAATTCCAACTAATAGCAAATGATAGGGCCCCGTATATTTCCGAAACCCGTTTCTTGATAAATTCAGTCGCAGTTATGATTAGTGATTTTTCAATCGCTGTGAAAAAAGTAACAGGTATAGAAATATCGCTCATCTCTAGTTCCCATTGCTCCAATATACATACGTTTTTTTGCTTCTTGGCGAGACAACCACATTGTTCATGAGAATATTTCAAAACGTTATGGGTCCACCATAGTGTACCCAACATATAGAAAGTGTTGTGCATTTCATGTTTATTTTAAATTTAAGAATAACCTGAAGATGTCCAACAAAGTTGGTCGAAATATCGGAAAATAAATACATACATAAATAAAAATTAATAGAATTATTTATTAGGACGGACCTCAAGCCGAACATATGTGTACACGCCCAATTATTTTATATTTAAGCATTTTAAGCATCAATTGTGATGTAAATAAAGATTTAATATGCCCACAAGTTACAAATGTATTCCCTGTTAGAGGTTCGAACAGCGTGCGCTGTTTCCGAGCCTGTCCTTGCAAAAATTATCTAATTTAACGTTGCCAAAGATATTACTTTGTCCTGCTACTCAAGTTAGCTTGATCTTGTAGTTGGATCTGAGCAGGGAAATTGCCACAGCCCAGAACTCTTAATATGTGCTTCAATTATTCTTTTTTTTTTTCATTATTTTCCACATTTTTTGGGAACATTTTGTCTTAATTTTTTTATTGAGAACAACAACAGATTGTGGATTTTCACTGCCTTATGCGAAAATTTTGCATTTGAAAATCATTAAGAAATTAAGTACATACGAGTATTTTCAAAATATTTTATTGCTAAATCAAGAATCAACTATTTTCGTCTGTATGTATAATCAAATATATAAAGCATTAAATTTAATTTCTTTTAACAGCAAGAAAATCAAATGAAATGAGAAAAGGAAATATTCTGGTATGAGCTGGAAATCGATCGAATTCAAATTACTCGCACTCAAAAACAAATTTTCTTTTTTTTCGTGTTCTGGAATATTTTACTCGTAATTAAATTGGATTCTATTAAATTTGGCAACTAAAAGAACATCTATTTGGCTAGTATTGGTTTATAAACGATCGATTTCGATCAAGTACCGATTATAGCATAATTTTGAGGAAACGAAAAATCAATGTTAGGCTTTTACATTTAAATAAATCGTTATAAGGAAATATTTGAAGTATTTAAAATATTTGCAAACTCAATATAATATTAATATTAGTGTGTGAAAACCTACATATATATAGATATATATTTTTTTTAAATGTTTCACAATTAAATTATTTTACAAAATTATAAAATTAGAAAATAACAACAATTACCTGGTGTTAAATATTTTCTATGTTCTTCTCTATTATCTATCTTTGCAAATTTATTAGGGCTGCACAAACAATCAGTATTTCATTGAGATATTGATAGAGTAGTGGCTCTTGTATAGCCAAAGGCTGAAGAATTCTAAACTCGTGCAGACAATCAATCATTTGACGTAATTGCGAACGACACACAGTCTCCCGGACATGCATTGTGGGTATGGTAAAGTTGTTTACTCGTCTAGAAGTCAACTCACTATTTAACACGGTCAAACTATTATTAGAGGCCAGTTCGCCGGCTATTCGTGATGTTGTATATTTGCTTAGACGTCCTTCTTCATTGTCGTCGCTTTGTAAAACTTCATCAGACGACTCATCAGCTGAATCAGTTGTTGAGTCTGTTTCACCGTTGCTTGCGTTCGATTGATCATTTTGTGATTTACGTAGTGATGATTTTGGTTTGCGTTTACGTCGAATCGCTTTACCCGGATCAACAACTAATGATAGATATTTGGGTATGATATCATTAAAGTTGGATGCATTAAAAATTGTTATATCATCGTGATGGCCAACAAAAGCATCGGATATATAGGATATTATACCTGAAAAAGAAATAAAGAATAAAGTTAACCTACAATTAGATTTTTATATCCACAAATTTTTGGAATTAAACGGGTGTGTAATGAAAACTCAAGCTCAATTATATAGAGCCTTATTGTGGTTGACGTATTTCAGCTTCGAGTACGACATTTTGATCCTAGATTACAGTAAAGATGTTGATGTACTAATTATATTTAACTTTTAACCCCCGACCTAAAAGAAGGGGTGTTATAAGTTTGTATTGTGTGGCTGTTAGAGTTTGCACATCGATTATAATCGTAATCGCGATTAATCGCATCTTATAATCGTAATCGTAATCGCGATTAATTGCATCTTATAATCGTAATTGTAATCGCACTCATTAATCGCTCGATTACGATTAAAAATGTTTCACTTTTTTTAGCAAAGAATTTATGCCCATTATTTGCATACAGTTCAAATTCAACTCATAAAAAATTTAAATTAACATTTTTAATACAAAATATATGTATGTATACTCGTATGTTTGTATTTCTTTGTCACTTTAACAAATCATCAGTAGAGTATGGTTGAACATACTTTTGAAAAGTTTCAAATCTCTTATCTTATGCACATACTTTCAAAAATCATTTGAGAATTTACATAAGGTTTTTGGAAAATCCAATAGAATAAATGAGTAGGCACAAGAGTCGTTTCTTCGATAAGCATCTATTTTATTTTCCTACACCTTAATACAATAAAAATATTATAAGGCAAAACGATAATTAAAATTCAAATTAAGCACTTATTAAATTTATTATTTTATTTCACTACATTCTCCAAATTTTATTTCAAAAGCGCCGTAATATCTCAAAAATTTCATTACGATTGATACAAACATTTTTCATTCGGTTGGCAGATAGGTGCAGTTTGCTTTATCTTGAGACGTCGCATTATTATAAAAAACACAGAAATACTAAAAAAGGTTATACAGGGTGGCGCAAAAATAACCTTCCGATGTTATTTGGCTGTAATTTAAAAAAGAAAGAAAAACTTTGATTCTTCTTGTGGATTATTTTTATTTGGTCTTTTAATTTATTTTACATCAAGTCGAGAATATGATGTCATTTAAAAAATGGCCGCCGCCACAGTTGATTGTCATTTGAGCCCTTTTTATGGCATTTTCCATCACTTTGGCCAAAACTTCCTCACATTCTTAACGGATATTGTCTTTAAGAGCTGCAAGAGTCTGAGGCTTGTTGACATAAGCCCGCGACTTCAAAAAGCCCCACAAAAAGAAGTCTGCAGCGGTCTAATCAGGCGATCTTGCTGGTCGGTGACTTTGGCACAACGATTATTGCTCAAATAAATAGTCACCAATATTCCGCGTTCTGGAGCAGTGTAGCATAACATTGTTTATTAACGTGTATTTTGCATGTGTTTACTACACAAATGTCAAAACAGAACTGACATTAGGCGCCAATCGCAAAATTTATAGCATTTTCTGATAGGAGGATTACTTTTGCGCCACCCTGTAGTTATAATTGATTGTTCACACGTGATGAATTTATATAATGATGAATGAACTACTTCTTATAAAAAAACGTTATAAATAATAATGTTTTATATGAACTTGTTTTATATGAACTTGTTCATTCATTATGATATAAATTCATCAGATGCGGATAAAAAATTAAATAAAAAACAAATTAAGTAGAAATACATACATACATATACTTCGTCCTAGAAAAAGTTTCATATCAAAAAATTGATTTAACACAATTCGTACACCAATAGAAAACTAACGATTTAGTTTTGAAAACAAAAATCTTGAATTTAGATTGTAGAAATTTTCATATTTAAATCTTGAAATTTGTTCGGTAAGATTGACGTTCTCAAATTTAAGCATAAATTCTAAATTTATAAAATGAAATCTTAAAATTAAGAACGTGGTCTTAATTTTAAAATTATATTCTTAAATTTTTAAGAATGTGACCTTAATTTAAGATTTTTATTAAGGATAAAATCTTGAATTCGATCTTAAAATGAGATTTTATTCAAGATTACAATCTTAAACGCGATCTTAAAACTAATTAAGGTTTTTTTCATGAATCAAGAATTTTCGAATTTACTAGACTATTAAGATTGAAATGATTTGATTTCGGGCGTAAAATCTTGATTTTATTACGTTTTTCCCCTGAAAGCTCAGTTAGCCGACTGTAATGTAATGTAACTGCAACAGTAGGAAACAGCTGATCTATATTGTTATGTGAAAAGCAATGAAAATGGTTATAGAGATGTAATGTAACGTAACCTAATTTTCATATCAAAATTTCGATCAGCTGTTTCCTACGTTACAGTTACATTACATTACAGTCGGCTAACTGAGCCTTAAGTGTATTATTTTTGATACTAATAAGTTCTGATTTACGAACTTCATCTTACGTGCTCTACAATTTTCTCAAAATAAAAATACAATTTAATTGAAAAATAAATTAAAACGGGAACTGAAGACAAAATAAATAAATTTCTTTGGCTAAACCCATTTAGTTCAACTAAAGCTCTTGACGTAATTTATTTTGGTCTTAGAAAAAATTGTGATAGTATATTTTCTTGATTAATCGCGTTTAATCGATAATCGCAATTAATCGCATATTTTTTAATCGTAATCGCGATCTGTATCTGTGTGTCTGTACAAGTATATGTACAAACCAAACCGCTGGACCGATTTTAATTGTTTTTTTTTTTTTTTTTTTTTGAAAGGCGACTTGATCGAGAAGGTTCTAAGCTATGAAGATATCACATCTTTTCTAGAAATATTCGGGGGTTTTTAAAATTTTTATTATTTAATAATAAATACAGCTATTGGCCAATTTAATTCGTATTATGTATCGATGGTCTTAGAAAGGCTCTAACTCGTATTTTCTACGAAATTGAATTGTTTCGTGATTCCAAAACATTACACACAAATGCAATTCGTCACAAAAATTTGGCCCTTATTATGAGTTGCATTCGATTTTCGATCTTCGCTGGCTATCGAACATCAAAAATCGAATGTTCGATTCATATTATGGGTATCGAAAATTTCGTTGAGCAACAAATTTTCATCGAAAAGAATTTAGCTTTCGATGAGGTATTTTAGTATAAAAAAAATTATAAACGATTTTTTGTTTTTAGGTAAAGTTGTTCCAAATTTTAAAAAACACTTTCAAGTGATATTCAGAGTAAGGAAATTCTTTGTCGAATGCTCGCCATAATAACAAATGAAAATTTGTTTGATCAGTACTTTCGACTACAGGGGAAGATTAAAAGTTGCTCTGAATAAAAGTGTAAAAACTAACGCTTTTAGTAGCAGTTGCACAAAGGAGTTTGTACTGTTACTGTTATGATTTTACCTTATCCTGTAAAGTTACAATTATTTCAGTTAGAGCCTTTCTACTTGTAACCAACGATATATGTAATTTTGGGAATTTATAAATCAAAAAACATCAACATCCCAGCAAACTCTATCATCACCAATTAATAAAAGTGCATAGCAATACGATTAAATGTAAATTTAAACGCAGACTTTTGGCATTTTTTCTCTTAGTTTGATATTGATTCTCTAAATCGATTAGAAATTAACACAAATTTTGAAATTGTTTTGAAAAGGATTAATCTAATTTTACTCACCATTCGTATTGATGCTTAAAATGAATTTGTAATTTGTACAGTCAATTTGCAGTGGACTAGTTGACATGTCAGTTTCCACACATTCGATCAATGACTGGACATGAGCTAAATTTTGCCTATAAGTAAATGGCAAATTTTTATGCCGATCATAGTATTTCTTACTATCAGGCCAACGTATCAGAAAACGTAAGTAACGTGCCAATTTAACTACAGTTTTGGCAAAAATTTGCTGAATATCACCTTCACTCATTTCAAAATAATCCGCCAGCAGTGAGAAGTCTTCATTTTGTTTCAATTTCTTTAATGTCACATAACAGTCGATGAGTGTAACATTCGCCCGGTCACAAATTACACTTTTAAGTAGAGGTAAACGGGTAGTATGAAGTCCCAAATGTACAAATGGATTCTTTTCGATCAGCTCCACTGTAACTGAACGTATGGTTCGTTTGGGTACTTCACGTTTAATGTATATTGTGGGCCGTCTAATTTGCAATGTGGAATTCGATACAATTGATTGATTGATTGATGAATTTCCATTGGAGGTTTGTATTATCTGGGCGTTGCTAGGTGCTGTAGTGGCTTTTATAATAGTATTTGGTGGCAAAGAGCTTATAGCCGCTCCCAATTGCTGTTGTTTTTTAGCAGCGTTTGCACCAATAGCTTGTTGCCACTGGAAACTAGTCAGAGGAGTACCTGTAGAAGCCACAGTTTGTAGAGAATATTTGGAAGATTTGAATGTGGGTTCACCTTACAAATAAAGTCAAGAATTGTAGATAAATTTAATATAAAAATTCTAAACGCAGTAATACATACCTCCGCCAGTAGTAACTGTAACACGTTTCATTGTGGCCGGCTTTATAATAGCAGGAATCTTATTGATAACCAAGCCTGAATTTCTTCTTACATTTACAATGGGCTCCTGGAACAAACCACAAAATAATTAGCAAAAATAAGCCTGTAGCTTGTAAAAGCTCAAATTATTCACAACTTTTTTCCTGCAACTCTCGTTGGTACTTTTTTAACGTTTTGAACCAATTTTTATAATAATTTAATTCCTTTATTAAAAACTACAAGCAAAAAATAATTTTTCCAGCCACTATAAACGCGAGAAAACAATAAATTCTATATTTGCCTCATTCTTTCAAAAGGTAAAATAAGCAAAGCACAAAGTGTGGTGAGTATAGAAAGAAAAACAGAAATGTTTTAATAGAGCTATCATGCAGGGCTGCCAGATTTGACGATTTATCGTCATTTTGACTATTTTTGGTGCCCAAAATAGCAAAATGACGATTTTACGATATTTTCCTTAAAATTGACGATGTATTAAAAGTCCAAATATGGCAAAAATCGACTATTACAATTCATGTATTACTTACCCCAACTTAAAGATGTTGGTGTAATTTTGACCCCTATTTATTTTATATTGATATCTGCGTAAATTAATATTTTCTAATAACACAAATGTAAAAAAGACAAGTTTCTTTCAATATTTCGCCCATCGAAAGTACTGAGATCACAAATTGGACATAACTTATCAATGTTTTCCATAATTGTACCACGGAGGGGAGCAAAGTTATAAGGCGTTAAAAGAAGAGAATGGTTTCAAATTCCCAATTACCGTAATCTAACGAAATTCTCAGAAGAAACTACGTATCTTAAATTAATCCCTATTCCGCGCCTCTCGACATGAAAATTTATGTATTTTCTCTTCTTTAGAAAAACAATTTTTTTTTAAGTAAGCACATTTTCATGCCGAGAGAAGTAAGCACATTTTCATGTCGAGAGGCGCGGTATAGGGTTTGATTTTAGACGCATGGTTTCTTCGCAAAATTTTCTTAGAATTACATGTAGATTATGTGTTTACTATAAAATTTTTAAATTTTTTTTAATCTATTCAAATCGACCCGGTCTCGTTAAAAAATTAATTTTGACTCATCCGATTTTTCTGACGAATTTTTGAGTATGAGATGACGCTAATCTGATATATTATCGCGATTTCGACGATTTTTTGATAATTTTATCTGGCAGCCCTGCTACCAAGTCTCCGACCAGCGTGACCGTTTGACCGACTAAAGTGGCAAATTATTACTTTTTCGACTGCTTTGCCACATTTTCGGCTGTTTTGCCATTTTTTGTCTCCCTTTTTTCAGACTGAATTATACAAAAATTCATTAAAAATAAAAATTTTAGTGTAGTTTTCTCGTTTTTTTTTTTTAATTTTGCCCTTTTTTTTGATAAATTCCCTTTTTGTGCCACTTTTTAAAAAATGTCATCGGTCACCCTGTCTCTGACTGTGCATTCCAGTGATGCCAACACAAAATATTTCTTACGGGTAATTCCAACATATCATGATACAAAAATACAGGTAGCCGCGAATCTAAAACAAATGTACAACAAATAAAGCAACAGTGATTTTTATTTCTGTTTTGTGATTGACAAGAGAGACAACCAAGAGAAAACAATATACATGTACTTCCCTTTTCTCTTGGGTTTGCAAAGCATGCTTGCATTAGTACAGTTTCAATAGGCATTGTGCGCGTGCGTTGGTAAAACATAATCACCATTTGGCAGATCACATCAGGAAACTAGCAAAACAGCTGGCGCTTCGCGTTTATCTGTATCATTATATCATGCAACATACATATCTTAAGTGGGGTACCCAGCATCGAACATGAGTATCAGTCAAAAATTCATCAGTTTTGAACGATAGTGTTAACAGTTCAGGCTATCGATCATGTTCGACACTCATACCTTCATTTAAGGAAAAAACTGGACGCACAAACATGAAAAATTTTTTTTTCAATTTTTGTTTTTTTTTTAAAGAAAATTATTTTGATTTTTTATCTTTTGCAACTCCTCTTACGATGTTGTCCTAGCATTTAGTCTTTAAGATCTCACACACAGCCTTGCATTTAATACAAATATATGAATTCCTTGTACTAATTTTCCGCGTCAATCTTGTGTTGCTTATGCTCCAAAAATATCTCTTGACTAATAGCCTGTTTGTAGAACGCGAAAAGGGCGACTCACGACGAGCCATTTCATGGACGACTACGTAATAAAAAGCGTTTGTATATCGCGACTCGAGTTTGTCGTGCAGTTTACGTTAATTCGCCTATATATCCCACCCTGTCGCAAAACATTGTGTTGCCAACATATCCAAAAAAAATTTTCATTTATATTTTTTCATAGAAAATTATAAATTCATCTTGAAATAATGGTAACCCTCTTCTTGTGTTGAAAAAACAATTGACAATTGAATGAAAAATTATTTGTATATATTTTTTTATTATTTTGTTATAAAAAAATCAATTGTTCTACAAAATGTATCCTGTTATTTGAAGAAAAAAAATTATGATATTTATGAAATTATGTGAAATTCATGTGAGTGCACGTGTATTGTCAGTATTTATTCATTTTGGTGCACTTTTTTTAACACGATTATAATTTTTCATTCGCCAATCTTGACATTTATAATGAGCCAAACCGTGTTACACAAACCCAAATAAATTGAGAGTTGTTACGTTTTTTATAGCCTGTTTGTAGAACGCGACAAGGGCGACTCACGACGAGCCATTTCATGGACGACTACGTAATGAAAAGCGTTTGTATAACGCGACTCGACTTTGTCGTGCAGCTTACGTTAATTCGCCCATATATCAAATATGTACTAAATCGTACTGTTGCCAATATATTAAAAATAATTGTTGCTTATATTTTTTCATATGAAATTGTTATTTTAGATTTAAAAAACGGCAACCCTATTCTCATGCGTAAAAATCAAAATAAACAATAATATTTGTAATTGTTATATTTATTCCTGTTCAAAAAGAAAATATGAGGAAATTACTGAAAGCGTTTATCCAATGGGTGGTCAATTAAAAGTTTTAAACAAAGTTGATGTCCCACAAAAACATTTGAATGGTTCAGAAAGGGAGCATGGGCCAGAGGTATGGACATTCAATGTTTTGTTCAATGTATTGGAGAATCATACATTCTATTTGTTTGTTTATTTGATTTTTAAGTTACTTCGCCTTGAAAATAAATTCATAACGCTATTGCCAATTTTAGTGCCAGCACCATAGATGTAAAATGTAAAAAATCATGGTGTAAAATAGTGATAAAATTTCGAAACATGAGTGTGAGAGTATCTATGATTCATAAAAGCCATATCGATAGCCTCAATCAGATCTACCACGAGCCATACGGCCCCGATACCCTCAGCCCAAAGGAAATCGGCGGTGATGGGAACTAGTTTAGATAAATCTCTAACCTATCAATATCCAGCAATTAATTTAGCAAAGCAGTGGTTAAGCAGCCCTGGGCTGAAGAACAGCCCCCACGGCATCGTAATTATTTCTTAAGTGAAGTCAGGCTTGTGTATTGTTTGGCCTTCGAGGGTTTTTCGTCTCGCATTGGTTGACGAATTTTCTACGGATAAAAATACAAAATATACGTATATACATATGCATTTCTTTATTACAAAATTATATTAAATTAATATGTACATATGTATATAAAACAAATAAAATTAAAAGTTTTGTGCAAAGTATTTTTCTTCTCGACGTTTCTTTGTAACAAATGTCCCTGATTTATGTTGCGCATCTGGATGATTCACGAGTTTTGGTGGGCTTACTGATACTGGACTTGCCGTAACACATTTTAGGTCAAAGAACAATTGGTTGTCATCGTTGGTAACAAACGATATGGCACAACCATTTTTACCAGTACGATGTGTCTATACCTCTGCCAGCAACATCTGTAGCCAATAAAACACTTTTCGCTTTCCCAGATTTCAAAGCAGCCAAATTCAGCCCTTTTTGTAATTTAAAAGTAAAATAACCAGGGGCCAATACTTCACGATAAGATTTCCACGAGTTTATTGTATTTATCGTTTTCAACCATCATACAGGTATACATATACATACTATGTACATATAATTTGTTGTGTATGTTCTGTCAGCCAATCAATTAAACCTACTTATGTACGTAGATACATATGTATGTATATAAACGGTAACAGATCGACGCAAATACGAACGTGCCAAATCTTCAACAGCGGGTGACATATTAGCTGTTAACATAACTTTTTGTCTGAAATTTTCGAGAAAATTAATAGTTTTTATTATATCAATTATGTATTAAAGTCTTACCGATATTTCTTTTTTGAATATAAATTTTCCATTTACGTTTCAGCCTCCTTAGTGTCTGGTTTTAGATTTGTTACGGGAACGTATTCTAAAATTGTCTGTATGTATCGTTGAGAACCCATGTCAATCATACGATCAGCTTCAACTAGTACTATATATGTTATGTATGTAAATTCCAAAACATCTTAAGACTACCTGGAGTAGCAAAGATAATTTCACAAAAGTTTACTTACCTTTTCTTTTCCTATACTTTTATTAATTTAATTAAAAAACAACCACTTTTTCAATATTTAGTTTATTTATTTTGAACACTACTGGAATTTTTTAATCGCCCATCTTGACGTTTATTGTGAGTCAAATCGTGTTGTACAAACCCAAATAAACTGTCATCTGTTACGTTCTTTAATAAAAATCGTCAACACTCGTGTTCTAAAACCCCAAAAAATAAATAATGCTAACATGTTAGCGCTTTTTATTGACGAGTCGTGTTCTACAAACAGGCTATTAATTAAAATCGTCAACAGTCGCGATCTAAAAACCAAAAAAAGAAAAATGCTAACATGTTAGCGATTATTATCGACGAGTCGTGTTCTACAAACAGGCTGTAATAGCCTGTTTGTAGAACGCGAAAAGGGCGACTCACGACGAGCCATTTCATGGACGACTACGTAATAAAAAGCGTTTGTATATCGCGACTCGAGTTTGTCGTGCAGTTTACGTTAATTCGCCTATATATCCCACCCTGTCGCAAAACATTGTGTTGCCAACATATCCAAAAAAAATTTTCATTTATATTTTTTCATAGAAAATTATAAATTCATCTTGAAATAATGGTAACCCTCTTCTTGTGTTGAAAAAACAATTGACAATTGAATGAAAAATTATTTGTATATATTTTTTTATTATTTTGTTATAAAAAAATCAATTGTTCTACAAAATGTATCCTGTTATTTGAAGAAAAAAAATTATGATATTTATGAAATTATGTGAAATTCATGTGAGTGCACGTGTATTGTCAGTATTTATTCATTTTGGTGCACTTTTTTTAACACGATTATAATTTTTCATTCGCCAATCTTGACATTTATAATGAGCCAAACCGTGTTACACAAACCCAAATAAATTGAGAGTTGTTACGTTTTTTAATTAAAATCGTCAACAGTCGCGATCTAAAAACCAAAAAAAGAAAAATGCTAACATGTTAGCGATTATTATCGACGAGTCGTGTTCTACAAACAGGCTGTAACACTATTTGGTATGTATACATTATCAGTTGAAATTGGTGTTTACAATATCGATCAAGCCAAAAGTTGAGTAGAACTGTCACTCACATTCTATAGTATGCAATCAGCATTAATAGCCTGTTTGTAGAACACGACTCGTCAATAAAAAGCGCTAACATGTTAGCATTATTTATTTTTTGGGGTTTTAGAACACGACTGTTGACGATTTTGATCAAAAAACGTAACAGATGTCAGTTTATTTGCGTTTGTAGAACACGATTTGGCTCACAATAAACGTCAGGTTGGGCGAATAAAATATTATACTCGTGTTAAACAAAAAAATTCAAAAATAAACAAAACTCTAAAAAAAATTTAAACATAATAGAAAATAATAAATAATAATTAAGAAAACATAAAGAAATGGAATTTACAATAAGAAAAAGGTAAGTAAACTTTCATATAAAGAGTGTTCTTCTTTTGATTGCTTACATTTTTAGCATCAAAATATCAAAATGACAACATGGCTGCAGTTTAGCCAATTGGTGGCATGAATGGAGCAAATTTCACATTTGGCCACAGGAACTCCACAGTTTGGTAGGGGTGTTATAAGCTTGTATTGTGTGCGTCTGTATATCTGTACAAGTCCACGTACAGACCTAACGGCTGAACCGGGTATGATTTAGTTTTTTGTGTTTGAAAGGTAACTTGATCGTGAGTGTTCTTAGCTATGCTTGAAGAAAATCGGTCCAGCCGCTTGAAAGGTATCAGATATTTTCTGGATATGTACATATGTATATGATACTGGCGCTTCTTAAATTTTCAAATAAGCAAATTCTTTTACTTTCAAACAGTTTGTAATAACAAATTTATGAATACTTCCAAAAGCCTGGACCGATTTTCTTCAAGTATAGACTAGAAGATATACGTTCAAGTTGGGTTTCAAACGACAAAAATAGTAAAATCGGCCTAGCCATTTGGGAGCTACGGCGTCAAATACACACACATTCAAAAGCATATATTTAGAAAAGATGTGGTATCTTCTTAGCAGCTAGACCGATTTTCTTCAAACAAAGCTAAGAACACTCTCGATCAAGTCACTTTTCAAACTGAAAAAATAAGTAAAAATTGGTCCAGCCGTTTGGTCTATACGTGGACTCGTACAGACACACATACACAGACACACTACAAACTTATAACACCCCTTTTTTGGTCAGGAGTTAAATATGTGCATATGTTCACTTGTTCACATTTATTTTAATTTTGTCCTTAAATACAATTTATAAAATATCTTTAAATAAAATAATAGTTTGCAAACAAATTTTTTTATAACTTATCGCATAGGAAATTAAAAATATAAGAAAATTAAGTAAAAAGCGATAATGCAATGCAGGAAAACTTTGTTTGGAAGTTTTCTATAGAAAGTTCAGAGCGTCGACACCAACTTTTTTATTTAATATTTTCTTTTTACTTTTAAATTGCACATAGGCTACTTTTTATTTTGTTTGGAGCTGCTTCGCTAAACTGCATTTGTTCCGGATGTGCGAGCTAAAAGTTAAAATAAACAAAGGTTTTGTTTCAAATAATGCCTGACCATTAATGCTTAAATTTTACTTACCAACTTGCCAATATTATTAGTTGCATCTCCTCATAGTACTGCTCTAGCCATTGTTAGGCCACGTACTTTCTTTTCAGCATGGACACTTGCGCATCTGAAAATTGAACAAAGCAGATTCTCACCATTATTGTGTTTCTTTGCATGAGTACATGCTTATACACATATGTATGTATGTATTTCATACATACATTTGTGTATGTACATCACTTACATGAAACTCAGTTACTAAAATTTATAAACCACTTTGGAGTACTTACCTTTATACAAATACCTCTATAAACAAAATTAAAAAATTTTCATACACGATTTGTTTACTTTTTTTATTTTTTATTTATTGTGCATGTCAGTTGTGTTTCAAGAATAGGGTTACCATTTTTTTTAGCTGAAAACACAATTTTGTATGAAAAAATAAAAACTAAAACTATTTTCGAACATGTTGGCAACAGTACGATTTAGTACATATTTGACATAAGGGCGAGTTAACGTAAGCTGCACGACAAAGTCGAGTCGCGTTATACAAACGCTTTTCATTACGTAGTCGTCCATGAAATGGCTCGTCGTGACTCGCCCTTGTCGCGTTCTACAAACAGGCTATAAGACTCAGTAAAGTAACTGCAACAGTAGGAGACAGCTGATCGATATTGTTATGTGAAAAGTAATGAAAAATGGTTATAGAGATATAATGTAACGTAACCTAATATTCATACAAAAATATCGATCAGTTGTTTCCTACGTTGCAGTTACATAACATTACATTTGGCTAACTTAGCACTTAGTTAGAATTACAATCTTGTTAACATAGCGTCTATGCCTGATATAATATCAAATATATTTCTATCAGCAAACGTCAAATTTCATAGCTGATAGAGCCATATTACGTGTGAACTGCAATATTAGTATTATATTAATATTATATCAAACATTATAATATTGTTTTCATAATATATATTTAGAAAACAATATAATGCATAGATACGAGAAGAGAAATTTGTGTATTAAAATTAAAATAAATATTTTTCGGTAAACAAATGCTAAAATGTTTTAAATATACACGATGTATTAAGGAAACGCCAAAATTTTTTTCAAAATACACTAATATTAAAATAAACGAAGATGTTCACTGTGCGGCTGCCTGATAATTATGAAATATTATGATATTTACAAGAGTACGTTTTCCCCTACACAGATATTAATATAAATATATTTTTCTTCTCATTCTGCCGACGTTCTATTTCATATTATATCAGGTATAGACGCTATGTAAAAAACATGTCCGAAAAAGTTATGGCGTTTTCTTTTCTGAGCAATATGCTGCATTTATACTGCCTTTTACAATTCTTTGTGTTCTTTTCTGAAAATTATGTTATTTTAAAAATGTAACGCGTTCTTTTCTCATGATGTTACCCTTAAAAAGAAGAAAAATGTTACATGTTCAACACTCATTTGCTTTAAAGGTGTATGAGTGCAGCCATGATAAAATAATATGAAAATGAAATGAAATGAAATGATGAGCAGGCTACATGGCTACATGACTACAAGTACCGCAGGCAACAAATGTTGCCTGGTAGCCAGCTACTGAATCATTTTGAAGACGGCAGCAGCACCATAAATATATGTTTCAGTGGTGCCGCTTTCAAATAGATATTTCACAATTATAAAAATGAAATAATTTATTCAAAAATATAAAAGCAAATCAATTTATTTCTTTATATTTTTTGCGAATTTTACTATTTACATATATGTTTAGTAATTTCTTCACTACGTTTAGCAATTTTTCGTTAAATTGCGTTTTTCGCGTTTCTTTCCAAACTTTTTATAGTTTTAATGGCGTTTGCGATTTCTTGCAAAGTTCGCAATAAATGCAACTTTTTGCTTTAATTGCAGTTTTTGGTGATTTTTCATCAATAGTACGGCTTGTTTACAATTTTGCAACTTCTTGCAATTTTTTGCAAACTTCGCGATAAATGAGACTTTTTGCATGCTTTCAGCCTCCAAACAGTTTTGCCGATTTTTAAACAATATTAGACTTTGTCATCATCCCGCTGTTAATATGTTTTTGCAAATTTTGGTATTTCCGAGGTTTTGGCCGAGTTTTTTGCATTCCTTAAAGGTTTAGCGATTTTCAATCATGTTATGGCTTTTTTTAATTTTGCAATTTTTCGCGATTTTTTGCAAGGTTCGCGATAAACCGGTTTTTTGCATCTTTTAGCTTCCTAACAGTTTTGAAGATCTTAAAACATTATTAAACTTTATCATCATTCCGCTGTTAGAAACTTTTTCGAATTATTAAAATTTTCGCGAATTTTTTGCATTCCTTACAGTTTTATCGATTCCTTATCAATATTAGGACTTTTTTTTTTAATTTGAAATTTTTCGCGAATTGTTGCTTTTTCACTTTGCAAAAATATAATTACTTTTGCAATTAACATTAAATTTTTGTAAACTTCTTTTTTATTTTTCAATAAAAAATATTTCTTGGCAATAATTTGTTTAACATATTTTGCTATACTGTCAACATTGTTTTTGGTTTGTAGCCATAAAAAATAGAAATTAGTTTAATTTGACTACAACGACAAATGTAGCACGGACAACAACCTGTAGCCAGTTGCATTGCTGCCTTCAAAATATTCATTCTCATATAAACATGTGTATTCTATTTTTGACATTTTGTAGCCGGTAGCTTGCTGTGGCGAATGTGTTTAATGCTTTACACTTTTCTTTTAGAAAAGAAAACGCCATTAGTTGCCGAGAAAAAAGCTGAATTGACAGCATTGTTTTCACAAGTGCAAACTAATATGGTGAATAATTCTATTTTTAGCACAAAAAACGAAATATGTATGTATGTAATTTGTGTATATGAACATACACATGTATGTACATGTGAAAGCCCTGATCAATTCCTTACCGTTGGACTTTCTGTAGATCCTTGTTTATTTGTAGATATTGGAGTTTTATTTTTTATTAATATTCCTTGAGTAGAAGTTGTTTCGCCAGTGTCTGATTTACGATATTTTACAACTGTCGAAGCCATTGGCAGTTTGTTTGTTAATCCAAATACGTAACGCACGATATATGGGTGGCCTGCACCAGACAATTGCGCCAATTATTTCCTTCTCACAAAACTAATTGGATAATCACTATAAATTTACTATAATTAAGTGTATTATGTTAATTGTATTTTTTACATATGTAAATATGTATTTATTCATAGAAAACACTATTTTTTTGTTTAACAAAAATTGCACTTGGTTTTTATTGCACCAAAAACAATGGCGAATGCAATATTAAATAAGTGTGGTGAGAACACAAGAAAAAAACCAACTAGTTAACCCATTAAGAAAGATGATACTTATTAAAAAAGTGTAATGCATATTAAATTAATCAAATTCTTTTATCTAATTTTTCTACCTTTTTTATATATTGAATTAAACTACTTTTTTGAGGTCTGTTTACAACCATCTGGCAATAAATTGTAAGATTTTCTTACAACCGTGTGAACTGTCAAGGAATATTGTACTGGAAATTTTCGATTGCCAGCACATTGACAGATCTGACAATATTGTAAGATCTGACAATCGTCTGTACAAAGCTTTAGGTCTGTTTATGTTTGTATATTATTTTTTCAATATTTCTTCTTCTTCAAGATATATGAACAAATAAAATAGAAATATTAACGGACATAGAGATGAAAAAATAGTTTAATTGTGGTATATTAATTAAAACATAAAGCTTTCCTTTAATTGCGATACACCACACGGTGAATAGTATCAATATGTGTTTTTTTAATCCATATCCCTATATCCTTTTTAGAACTTTTATATAATATTCGAAAGTATTAACAACATTTTTATGTATACTAGGATCGCCTGGTGGTCTAGCTTATACCATTTGTCTTTATTTATGATGAGCATGTGTGCACTTGTGTGTTTACTTGTATAAAACAAAAACACTTTCATGCTAAGAATTTACATTGTGCATATCTACACAAAAATACCTTTTAAACCATATACATATATTTCACCAATATTGGTGAACGATAAGATGCTTAAATGCTACTGGCTGGCGTCGGTGTACTGCGCTCATGACGATCAAGGTCCTCTACCGTCGGTAGTGGTGAGAAACTTTGTGGATGCGGCGGTAAACGCTGGACACCATATCATCCTGTGCTGTGATGCCAATGCACATCATACTATCTGGGAAAGTACGGACACTAATGAAAGAGGTGAGGAACTTTTAGAATTTGTAGTTAGTGCTAACCTTAACATTTGTAATAGAGGTCAAGAACCTACTTTTATAACAAGGAACAGACAGGAAATCCTGGATCTTACCTTTTCGTCTGATTCGGTAGCCGATAGGATCATAAATTGGCGTGTACTTCAGAAACATTCCTTTTCTGATCATATTTTTATTGAGTTTAGTATTAGGGAGAGGGCACCTGAGGTAGAAATCTCCCGAAATATTAGGCAGACAAACTGGCCTCTGTATAGGACTATTTTTTCTATACAATTAGGAGTGATTGGAGACTCGAAACTTCTGATTTAGATTGTGAGATTGATAACATTACTACAATCTTCAAAAATGCAAGAGAGTCGTCTTGCCCTTTGAATAAGCCAAGGGGGAAAAAGAAACCATCTTGGAGGCCCCTTTCAGATTAGGCAACTTTACTTGCGCATTTCTTGTGTTTGTGGATGTGAGAGGAAAGGTCGGTTTGAAGGGGAAAGAATTGCCAAGATTTAAAACAGAACTGCCGAGTACAAGCAAATCTGTACTCAAATCTCGGCAATTCTTTTACCTTCAAACCGACCTTTCCTCTCACACCCACAAACACAAGTCTTGCGCAAGTAAAGTTGCCTAATCTGAAAGGGGCCTAATGACAAATGCGTACTGTGTAAGTCCGGCAGTGCATTTTATATGTAATAGAGGTCAAGAACCTCAATGCTAAAAATCTCGTCGTTGCGAAATCCGGCAATGATCTGACTGCCCGTAATGGGTCTTGTAATAGAAGCTGCCACCAGTGTACGATTGATAAGCAACGTGGTGAAAAAGGTGCAATTTAGTATGGCAGCCCTATGAAAATACAACATACATGTCATATCTGTAAATAAGTTGAAGGATATATACTGCAAGCATCTTTAGCAAAACAAAATTTAAAAAGTTTATTTTGCTTAGGATAATACCCACAATTAATTGTTTATTAAGTAGGTTAAAGAAAATAAAAATTTCATATTGCATAAGAGTGTAACGGTCATTAATGTACCATATTCATTGTAGAAATGTACACCAATTAAAGCTGCCACACTACAAATGTTAGTTTAAACGTTTTTTTGTATATCCCCATATAGATGCATAGTAAAATCTCCCATATTTGATATCTTTTAAAAAGTTTTAAATATACATTTATAAATATATATCTAATAATTAAACAATATGAAGCGTGTTTCTATGAGATGTTACATAGCGTCTACAACTGCGATTAAATCTGACATAATATGTGAGAAAACGTTGGCAGAATAACAAATATAAAATGCTGATATTTCCCTTCATCTCGTATAAGATGAAGGGACAACGTTATTTAACTTTTTTTATAACATTTCATTTCATTTTTTATTTTTGCATAATTAGTTGTTTTATTTTCACTCTTTCACACAAACTTTAATTTATAAATCAATTAAATACATTTAAACATACAAAATCCCAGAAAATTTGTCCAAAACATAGTTTTTCATTTAACAAACACTCACATATGCATACTAATTTATTTTCATGTACATGTGTTTTTAGACAATTCATTGCATAAGATTGTTGTTATAGGATGTCTTATAACAACGCTCTCATAAAAAATCTTATAATATTGAGATAACACTAATTTGAAGTCTACATGTAACATAATCCGCTCTTCGATTGAATTTGACGATCTTATCTTACATAGTATGTTAGGTGTTGACGATATGTTATGGTCATGGGGAAAAGGTTATAAATATCGAGGATGGGTTTGCAAATTCTTTTCATTTGACTACGGCAACTCTAATTTGTATTTGTGAGGTGAAAAATTTTTTTCTTTATGCAGTTGTGCGGGTTTATACATTTTGTTATGTTTTGTGGTTCCTTAATAATTATTTTAATTATATTAACAAAACAAATATTAAGAATAATCTGAAAACAATACAAGTGCAAAGTAATATGTGTTTGTTAACGCTGAAGTAGATTTTTTATGTAAAAACTGAACTAAAGTGTAAAATACATATTTAAAAAAATTCTAGTAACTACAATACAAATTCATACATACATAATGTATGTATGTATATATAAATAGTATGTGGTGTACATAGATGCATCTATCCATGGATCCATCTATCCATCCATGGATGTGCGGGTTGGAAACGTATTTATTTAAACAAAATGGAATATTCTTTCTGGATTGCAAAAATGCGGGAAATTCTAGCTATAAGCATTCATACATAAGTATATATGTATGTAATAATGTATAATTTTTCTGCTGTGAATGAGCATACTTTGATAAAGGTAATGGTAAAGTATTTGGATAATAACCTCATTTTCCAGTGCCTCAATAAATGTAACTAGTTGAAAGGACGCTGCAGAAGGTATGAACATACATACATATGCAAATATACAAAGTAAGTTATAAGTATATTAATTTTATTTAACATGTACGTTTAAAAACGAATTGATTTAAACATCCGAGTGCATTTCTATATGGGACCACCCAGTTTCCGCTATATTTGGGATAAAAAATATTGCACTTTTAGGGACAAAAATATACAAAGGATTGAAAAAACACTTCAGTGAGTCCACCCCGGAGAAACAAATCGACCGGCTCAAAGCCGACGGCGCGCCGACGCCGTTTATTTTTCTGTTTAGCAAACCGCCGCCGATTGTATCGGCTGTCATCGGCTCAAAACCAGCCGAAATTTTATCTGCTCAAGAAGACAAATTTCGGAGACCTTTTATTTTCCCTTAAATTTTCATGATTATTTGAGCCGCCAAAAATTCTATCTGCGCGCCGCTGCCGGTCACAAATCTACTGCGCCACCGCCGCCGATAATTTCTCTTCGACTTGTTTCTCTGGTCCACGGTGTATTTCGAAACGAAATAAAAATCTTTCGAATTTACACGTTATTTACCTACAAATTCGAAAGCATTTCCTTTCGAAAAACAAAGTAGTCCCCAGGATTCTACTCGGTAATTCGATCTTTTGCCACAAAAATAATTTGTTCATGCACTTTTTTGTTGCAAAAATTAAGGAAACATTGATTTTCACATTTTTAGAATAACTACCAGGGCCGCTTGATTTTTTGCTAAAAATATTTGAAGAAGTTGTGGCTACGGCAAAGCTGTACAACTTTTGTAAAGATATCAATGCAATCTGAACGTATCTAGATACCCTAATAGCTCATACACACCACTTTTTCCTTTAAAAGTTTTTGTTTTTTAACGTACAAAGGTCTTAATGAGCCATTTAAGGGTGCCTAGATACGTTAAGATTATATTGATGTGTTCACAAAATTTCTTCATCCTTACCATAGCTACAGCTTAGCCAAACATTGTTAGCAAAAAATAAAGAGTCCCTGAAAATTATTCTAAAAAAAAAATTAAAGCGCTATCACCAAGTCTGAATTATCTGTTGGCCAAAAACTGATGACTCCAGAGAGAGAATGAATAATGTATTGGGAGGGGGAGAGAAAAGCAGAGGAGAATTAAGGAAAAAGGGTTTACTTATGGTGTTCTAAAAGTTTCTGCAGCTGAACTTAGCGATTGAGCCATTCATTGCTCCTAATAAAGGAATGCAGGACTTTAATATAAACCGCTAATAATTACAAAAGGCTACTGAAACCCTCTCTGCATGAGACGCGAAAGAGTTGGTTATCCAGTGCTGGACAGAGGAGGTGAGTTATTGCCTCCTCCTCTTTTTCATTTAGATTCTAGACATACTGACTATTACACTAGACTAGTTTACAAAATTAAATTTTTTCATGTACATTTGATGAGAGGTGATTTTCCTTATATATTTTCATCCGCTGAGGTCGAAAATCAAGGTAAAAATTTTTTTATGGAACAGTTTTCGAGATATTGTAATTTTTTAACTTTTTCGACCTTTTTTCACCTGACAAATCATTTCTAGAGCTAAAAAATTCCGATTGGGTCGTACTTGGTATTCAAATGCAAGGTATTAAGATGACGGATAAATATATATAATCGGATCTTTGATTGGTAAAGCGGTTCAAAATATATCGATGAAAATAGGGCACATTTTCAAAAAAATCATAAAAAGTTCTTATTTCATAAATCTTTTTTAATTATAATATTCCCTAGTTTTATTAAGCTCAAAAGGGTTATTACACAGGCATACTTGTCTGCAGACAAGTTTGATGTTTGTCGCACACCTAGTATGAAGTATGCCGTCTGCATTCGACAGTGTAATATCAAAATCCAAAGTATGCCATCGTACATGTCTGCAGCCAAGTATGCCTGTGTAATAGAATAGCCCTTTTAGGTTTCTTAATTTTATTTTAATATTTTCTGTATTGATATTTCGCCACTCCTTTTTGTGGCTTCTTCAGGTATATAAAATATCAAAATAAAATCAAGAGTCCTTAGCTTAAAAAAATGAGAGAATATTGTTGTTATTTAATTTTGCTTTTCAATGTACATAAATTTAAAACAAGCTTATTTTTCGACATCTTTGAGCACGTGAGAAATATTTACTAGTTCGGTAATTAACTTGCAGCTTATCACATGATTTTGTTAATTATTTATTACGAAAACCGTATGTACGCAATTGCTTCTTATAGACTTTCTCAAAAAAAAATACTAGAAACAAAATGTTTTTTTTTTCCGTGCAAATTATATCTTTATCAACCCAACGAAAAATTAGACATTACACTATGTGAACTACTTGCCATATAATGACTTTGCTGACAAATCACATAAAATAGGAAGCAGAAGTTGGATATACATATGTATGTACATATTGCTTAGGTTTTAAAATAAGACGTGAAAATACTGCCAAAATATGTATGTAGCTATTTTAGATAAATTATATATATTTCTAAATTGTCTACTTATTTATTTTAAACTATAATATAAGTAGTTACATTTTCAAAAATTATTATTTAAATATATATATGTATGCAAATAGTTCCAAATAATTGATGTTCGCAACAGCTAGCTGTTCCGTTCAACTATGTACTGTCAGAATATTTACAACTAACTTTGATGTTATTTGTTAAATAATAATTATCACATGTAATTTGGATTAAAAAGCGATACGATTGTAAATAAATTGTAAATAAATTGTAAGATTTTCTTACAACCGTGTGAACTGACAAGGAATATTGTACTGGCAATTTTCGATTGCCAGTAAATTGTCAGCACATTGACAGATCTGACAATATTATAAGATCTGACAATCGTCTGTACATAGCTTAAGACATTTCGTTTTTTTGTTTCGTTTCTAAACAATAACGTTTAACATTTGCTTTTTACAAAACATTTTCAAAAACTTTCGTTTTGTCATAAAAAGAGCTTTTTTAGGTATAACCAAAAAATCACACTCACAAAATTATAGCAGTGATGGAATAACAAAAGTAAAATTATTAAAAAAATTTCAATGAAAAATTTGAAATAAAACTCATTTTAAATTTTACTAAGAAGGGGGTAAGCAATTTTATTTTTAATTGATTCAAGCATTCATTTAGAAAATTATATACAGCTAAATATAGATTTTCTTTGTATTTCGTATTTTGCGTTGTTATTAGAACTATTATTTTTTCCTATAACTCATACTTTATTTTAACTCAATGTTAAAAATTTTTGTGATTTGCTTGACAGTTACATAAATAATGAAAAATAATGCAAATATTATTTTGTTATACTGAATTTGGTAACAGAAATATTACAGAAACAAGAGACATTTTTTTCTTTATATGGAAGTCGAGATTCGTTGTTGTGAAAGTTAAGTTAATCCGATTAAAGAAAAACCCCCAATAAAACCCACATTAAAAATTAAATAGAATTTTCGTTAAAGTCAAATGAAAAATATGTAGACCGAATCATATGTAGACCGAGTCAAATGAAAAATATGTAGACCGAATTTTAATTAATATTAGATAAACAATTTTATGAGTGTAGAAAACTGAAAGCTCTTTTGTTGTCACTCACATGAAAATAAATAAATGTTTTAAAAACGTAAACATAGTTCTGTTCGTTATTTTAAAGAACGTACACTTATTCATTTTCGAAAAACAGGCTGTTAATCAAACTGAGTTTTTAATCAAGATATTCCATTTACTCAAACAAGGGCATATTAAAAAAAAAGTATTTTTTTCGACTAAAAAAAGTAGTTTCATCAAGAAAAAAATAACTATTTCCCACTACGAAAAAAAAAATAATTATTTCCTACAATAAATAACATGATGACTTCTCAAGAATCGATTATTTTAGTCTCACGCCTTGGCAATCCAGTAAAGATCGCTTCAGACTTTAATACAAGTATTAATACTTTTGTGGAAAATACAGCTCTGACATGTTGAGTTGTTATTGTTTTTTTTGAAATTTTTGAAACAAATACAAGACCAGGGATGAATTTTCGTCAAAAGTATTAATACTTGTATTATAGTCTGAAACAGGAACAACTTCCGCCAAAAATTCTTAATTCCAAACACGATTAGCTTTTTTTGAAATTTTTTTGCTGGCAAATTTCTAAATATTAATTCATTATTAATCTATATTATACAGTTAATCCATAAGATATTAAAAAAAATTTATACTTCAAGCGAAAAGAATATAATTATTAGAATATTGAAGAAGGCTGTAGCAATAAATATAAATACGTGCATACATGTGTACATAGTTATGTATTAAATTCCTGCACAATACTACTTACAAGAACTTTTAAGACATGAGAGATTTTTGAAATGCTTTACCACAGCGAAATCTTCTAAACCAAACGCTAAACAACTGTTATGGCAGGTATAAGAGTAAAGAAGAAAATACGTCGTGACTGAAAAATTTGTGATGCTTGCATCTTTCTACGCATGGGCGCTTATGCAAACGTCATGCATGCACATACACGCACACACACGTTGTGTGTATGATTTTTTATTTTTCTGGGCACATACAAACTTACACATCCATTGATATTAGTTGTGTGCACTTGCTTTAATAAACCACACTTACCCCATTTTTTTACTTAATAATTAAATATATAATTAGTTAATTTTTATTTAAATTTAAGCTGTAATTAAATACGATTTCATTTTTTCAGTTTTTAATTAAAGTTCTTATCAAATTACGTGCAGTAAAAAACTTCCAAATATTATAGAAACCTTTCCAAAGAACAGCTGTTTACCATAAACAAAAAAGTTAGGTTATAAAATTGCAGAAAATAAAATTGCATAAAAACACATTTTATGAAATCAAAGGAGCATCAGAATGCATTTTTCTATTTATTTATACCATGATATGAAACTATGAATTGTATTTGTTATATATTTATGAAAACTAAACGAAATTCTTCCTAATACGATCACATGATGGTTTCTATACGACCACATGATGTCATGTCTGTGTTTTCAATAAACACACACAAGCATAAAAACATATGGTGCGCTCGTAAAACTTAAATAATAATTAATTACACAAGGTTAGGCATTTAATTATTATTTAATTATGCACTCAAAAACACAATTTCGTATTTAATTCGAACTTAAAAATAATTACAGTTTGATTACCAAGTCAAGAAATGGGCATTAAGCACATAATAGCTTACCATCTACATCTTACACACAAAATAACAAGCATCTACGCATCAACACTGCTTCTTTTGATTGTTTGTTACGAACAAGAAGTCTTGGCGACATCGCTTATTAATTCTCATACACACGTACACCAATACACCCATCGTGCTTCGCTTATTAAACGACAGTATTTATTATTGGTTTAGTATAATACATGCCACGAGAATACATTTAAAAAAACTTTTTAAAAAAAATTAAACCGACTTCAAAAATAAGCTCAAAAAAGCTAAAAATAAATTGACGCCAGTAATACAGGTACTAAACACATAGGAACCCCTACAGGAAGGCTACCAGTCAATTGACTAGTGATTTGACTAGTAGCGACGACCACAACTTCGGTCACTGGCCCCAGTTAGTTTATTAGGGGCTTAGTGAAAAAAATGACCAAAACATTTGTGTACGTGTGATTTTTTCTCTCTCTCTAACTTATTAATTTCACTTAATTAAAACACATATATCTGAACTGCTTACTCTGCTACGTTTTTGCCAGTCACAGATTACATAAGCATTGGTGAACTATGACTAGTCAATGATTACAAGGCAACTAGTCACCTATTACTAGTCAATATTTACGTAGAAACTGGTAAAATGTAACTCTTAAATAAAAAAAAACATAATTTATAATACTTTTTGTTTAATTTTATTTGCTTTTTTATTACAAAAATAACTCTAAAATACATAAGTAAATACCATTTAAAAGAAAAAATACAAATATACAAAATCACCAAATAACTTAAGCGGTATATAAATAGCCCTCACATCTTTTCATCTCCAACGCACCTTGCTCTCTACAAATATCTAAAATTTAGAAAATAAATATACATATTATTTTAAACTTTGTGAATATCTTTATACACTATTTTAGTTATCTTTTTCAATACTGCATGAATTGCGCCTTCTTCACAACGCATTTTCCCCTTTCCAAATATCTAAAAATTGGAAAAGAAACGAATACATGATACATACATATGTATCATTTTTAATTAAACTGTATAAAATTTCTTTTATTCATTATTGTTTTTACCTTACATTTTCACAAACACCATAATTTTTTTTAACACATGCATTTTAATTTTAAAAACCGAACGAACTATAATTATTTTCAGTAAAGTTCAATATTTTAAAAATTTTGACATATGTACATTAGATGTTCTACTCTAATATATATGTTAGAGTAAAGCAACTATAATAAATGTTGAATTGAATGCAAAATTGTTGTAAATGTGTTACTAAAAAAATGTTGTTTGTGTTAGTTTCAGTCATTCATTTCTTTTAGGGAACATGCCCGGTAAAAAAAATTTTAAGTACTTTTTATGTACATACATAGTATATGTAGTTATGTAGGTATGTATGTATGTGCTTAGTTACCAATATTGCTGGCACCAACTTCAAACAACACTGTGAGTAACATATGTAAAAATATTTTATTTAACTAGATTAATGGCTCGATTATGGATGGCAACCGAAGTTCAGTTGCCGAGTTAACTAGCAACGCAACTGAAACTAAAATTGGTATTGTGTATGTCAACTTCCTCCAGTTGCCAAAAAGTTATCGAAATACGATTATGACTGATTGGCAACTGAAATTAATGTGAACAAAAATGCAAAATATAAGAAATACAAGTGCTTAAAGCAAAATCATTAAGTAAAAGTGCTTAAAAAATACTTATCTTAAAAATTATTAGTTAAGTGGTTAAATGTTAAATCTGTTTTAACTTTAAATAATACTTTCTTTTTAATATGCAAAGAAGAAACTCAAGAATAAAAATAATATAGCACATCATTTTTAATTTGTTCACTTTTTACTATACAGCAACTACAAATTTGTGGTTGCCATATGGCAACCGAAATTACCAGCTGTTAGTTGCCAGTTGCCATCCGTAATACAATTTCGGCAGCTAGCAACGCAACTACAGTTCGGTTGCCATCCATAATCGAGCTATAATATTATTTTTAACTTTTTAGTGCTTATATTTGAAGTCGGTTTCAATTTTTTTTTAAAGTTTTATTTTTAGCTTTTTAGTGAAATATAGTATTAAATTTCATGGGGCATGGCTACGCCCATTTTTTTAAACAAGATTGCGTATTTTTTTTAAGAGTTTAGGTGTGTGCCAAGTTTCGTAAATTTTGTTTAAGTACAAGCACGTGAAATATTATACTAAAATTTAATGGGCGTGTCCCACCCAGTTTTTTGAATGCAATATTGTGCCTTTCTTTAATGTTAGGCTGTGTGCCAAGTTTCGTAAAAATCAATGAAATAGAAGCTTGTGAAATATTATTTTAAATTTTAATGGGCGTGGCCCCGCCCATTTTTCTTAAAGAAGATTGTGTTTATTGAAGAGTTCAAGGTGTGTGGTAAGTTTCGTAATCGGTTAAGTAGAACCAAGTGAAATGTTGTACTACGTTTTAATGAGCGTAGCCCCGCCCATTTTTTACATTTCAAGACTGTTTACGCAGGCCTCTAATATGTATGTACTAATGTGTTTACGATTGTCAGTATGTATATAATCTATACTATAGATATATCAATGAACCTAATAATCAAATGATGACAAGTTATCTGAATTTCAGGTTGCCTGTCACTGCAGTCAGTGTGCAACCATCTCTCATTGTTTTTTTGTATACAATTTTAAAATATCTTTAACCGCATAAAAATTTATTGTATCTAATGCTGTTTTTTTGCTAAATATGAAAGTTGTTGATTAAAATAATTTTTTTAAGTATTGTTTCAAGTGTTAATTATTTATTGTAGACATTTAATGGTATAAACACTGCTAATAGTTATTGACTGAGTTTTTCTTTTTTTGTAAAACAACACGACAAAGTGTTTAAATATACATAATTAAAAATATATTTACTAGAAAATGTAACTTCCATAGATAATATATTTATTGAAGTGCGGTTGCTGTATAACAAGCGATCAAATCGTTAGAAAACTTGTTACGAAGAAATCATGCTTCATATACAATTTATTTAAAATTTTAATATTATTTTCTTATTAAAAAAGAATAAAAAATTTGTACCTTTATTACAGTTGTCAACATCGGCGTCACTGCAATACAATTCCCCTTATTGCGAATTGCGTCGCATACGTCACATAAAGACGACAGTAAGAATTGTCACTTGTCTACCCTTTGCCGACAACAATTGACTACTATTAATATGCTTCATTAGTTTACAAGGCCGTAGAGATTAGTAAGAGATTGCCAATAAGATTCAATTGTTGCCAATAAAGAATATACAATGCCAATGTTTACTGTCGTCTTGATGTGAAGTCGACGACACCAATAAGGGGGATTACCAAAAAAAATTGGGACTTGTCTACCCGTTGTCGGAAACAGCTCACTGCTATTGACCCTAGAGAAGAGAAATAGGCTCCCAATAGCACAAACTTGCTCTCGAGAGCGCGTAGACAAGCCCCTATTATTTGGTATTGTATTGACGTAACATTGATGTTGACAACTGGAATAAGGATAAATATATTTGTTTTAATTTATTAATTATATTAATCCCATGTCCTTGACTACTAAAATTTCTTTAGTAGTCAAATAACAAAACTATACACATAAGAATCGAAATAGCCCATCGCCAGCCCATTATTGGTTTGGAGCATATGCCAAAAAGTCCGAATGGAGAAAAACGACAAAGAAGGTTTACATGAAGTTTCGTCAAAGTATACCTGATAGAATTTTTTTTTGTATTTTAACCATTGCTTGCGACACATATTTGGAAGAAATGTGTATTTTTTTTTTGAACTTTCATGAATAAAGTCAGAAGTTAATATTACTTTATTGAAAGGGAAAAATACTCTTTTGTGCCACATACGCCACTTTTCATAATTTATTAAAAAATAGCTTTTGTGCTGCATATGTATACAACTTTACTGCTGTATATTGAGAAACTTGTTGTTGAGAAGAAAATTAAGGCTTCAAATTTATTTTTCTTGCTGTCCATAGAAATAAGTCGATCGGTTTAACGATGACCTCAAAATTAAACAAAAACCTTTACTAGGCATTGTAATTTCGCGATGTTAGCATTTTTGTTTGCGATTGATCTAGTTTTCTCAGGTTTCGTTATTGCTCGCAGTGTAAGCAATTTCTTCAATGTATTTAGGATTTTGTTGTTTTCTTTTTGAGTTTGCGTTCAGTTTTGGCATTTTCTAAAAAAATTTAGTGCTTCTTCACGGTTCACAACTTCTCGCTCTTTATTGCAATGTTCGCGATGGGAGCGAGTTTTTCCAAGTATGTATTCTGCTTCTTAACAGTTTTCGCGAATTTTTAAAAATATTAGACTTTGCTTAAGTTTCTGCGAATTTTCACATTTTCGCGTTTTTATCGAATTTTTAGCATTACTTAGAGTTTTGGCGATTTTTAATAAAAATTATGGTTTGTTTTAAATTTTTCGCGAATTTCTGTTTTTTTACGAACTTACGACTTAGAATTTAAACTTTTTTTTACTTTTGAATATTCATAATGTTTTGCCCTTTATCCCGAGTTAATGACTCAATTTTAGTTTTGAGCTTGTTTTCAAAATTGTGAATTTTTAAGATTTTCGCAATAAGTGTGATTTATTTTAAATTTGTGCCTTTTTAGAATTTAAGAGACTTTTATTAATTTGAAGACTTCATATCGATTTTTGCTTTTATTTTTATTTCAAGTATACAATCCAAATTTTGTTGGCATATTGTGCAAGTAATTTTTGCCGCCGTTAATATTTGCATAAATTGGTATCCATGGGCAAGGTAGAGATTTGGAGTAGATCGAATTCTTGAGGGCAAGTTCATCGAACTATGCGAAGTTCGCCGGTCGTCCCAATTGTGTTTATAACATTACGGAAATGAAGCAAAAGAAGAGTTAAATTTATTTTGAACGTTTTTGTATGAATAATTTGACGCAGTAGCCAAACAGTGGCGTGTACAGCTAAACAATACTTATTAAACCTAAAAATAGTTGAAATGGAGCAAAATGAATGCTAAATATCTCAGAAACCATAATTAATTTCGCGATGTACGTTTTGGATTCAGAAAGGGGATATTCGAAATATATATACACCATATTTTTTTAAATGGTCGGTGTGTCAAACCAATACCCTTATTATTTTATATAGTAGCATTCCTCTTGAGCCGTGTATCTCCTTCTGTTTTTCAAGCAGCCTTTTTATTGATTTTTTTATTTAAATGGTATTTTAATAACCTATTTTTCATACCACTTAGTGGTCTGTTTATTTGTTTGTTAACTGTTTTTACTCAAGTTTTGCTCACTGCTTTATTGTTATTGTTGTATTTCGTTGCTTGCTGCTGGTTTATTTGGATGTCCTCTCATTTATTTATATTTGTGTCCAATAGTCTATAATATTATTTACATTTTTTTCTCTGACGCAGCACACTGGTTTGCAAAATTGTTGTGAGTAAAAAAAAACACACTTTACAAAAAACATGCTAAAACAAAAATTCATTAATGAATCTAAATTTCACAAAAATCTAATTATTAAGAAAAAAAATTTTGGGTTTCGCAAAAACAAGTGATCTTCATCAAAGTATCTAATATATTTAAAAATAAATTCAGTGAAGTGTGACATTGACCCGCGCACGCAGGGTTCCGTACGGACACGAGATATGTAATTCAATATGAACTTTAGCATATATAAAATATAGTTTTGGCATTTTTTTTCGTTTTTAATGTTTTTTTAATTTTGGCGATTTTTTTTATTTTGACGATTTTTTTAATTTTTGCGATTTTTTTCATATATGCGATTTTTTTTTTTGGTTTTTGGCGATTTTGCGGTTTTTAGAGTTTTTTTTTCATTTTGGCAATTTTTTTAGTCTTGACACTTCTTTTCTCGTTTTGGCGATTTTTTTCGGTTCTTGGCGTTTTTTTTTTGTAATTTTTTTTAATTTTGGCGATTTTCGGTTTTTGGCGTTTCTTTATTTTGGCGATTTTTTTCATTTAGGCGTTATTTTAGTTTTGACACTTTTTTTTCTCATTTGGCTATTTTTTCGGTTTTTGGAGTTTCTTTCATTTTGCCAATTTTTTAGTTTTGACACTTTTTTTCTCGTTTTGGCGATTTTTTTCGGGTTTTGGCGTTTTATTATTTTTTTGCGATTTTTTTCCTTTTGCGTTTTTTTAATATTGCCGATTTTCGGTTTTTGGCGACTTTTTTAATTTTTTTTCATATGAACAATTATTTTCTAATTTGCGCCTTTTTCGTGTTTTGGTGATTTTTTTCGGTTTTTGGCGATTTTTTTCATTTGGACGTTTTTTTTGAATTTTGCGACTTATTTTAGTTAGAATTTTTTTTTTGTTAATTTTGGCGATTTATTTCGTTTTTTCGATTTTTTTATTAAGTTTGGCGAATTTTTTTTCATTTTGGCGATTTTTTTTCATATAAACAATTATTTTGGTTTTTGCGGATTTTTCGCGTTTTGGCGATTTTTTTCGGTTTTTGGCGTTTTTTTTTTTCATTTTGGCGATTTTTTCATATGTCAAGAGTTTATCTCTTACGGTTTCCAAGATATAGCAAGTTGTCAAAATTACATAGTCAAAATTGCATTAACTGATGGGCCACCCTTTAATTTAAATTTTTTTAAATTTTAGTGCTAATTTTACAAATTTCAAGTGTCAATATACATACATCTGCATATACAATTGTATGTATTTATATTAAATGGGATTTTAAAATTTTTTATTTCTCGTTTTGAAACACCCTTTAATTTTTAACTCTCATGTATTTGTTGTTGTAGCGGCCAAGGTTCTACATACTCTGTCCAAATTTCTTATGGTTCCTGAGAAAATATCGTGTGACAAACAGACGTACAGACGGACAGTGTAGCGAAAACATTAGGGTTACTTT